>OY856409.1:1555665571-1556265571 GCA_963693085.1 Alisma plantago-aquatica
ATGGGTTTTTAATTTTCACTCTAGCGTGATGCTACACTTCTTTCTCAACAGACAACTAATTTAATTAAAAATATGTCCTCCACTCATCTTGCAATTCTATGTTGGGCAACAACTCATCTATACTATTAGCCATATAGGGCCACAAGTTTTGTTTCTAACTGGTCTAGAATCACTCTTGTAGACTTCTAGTTCCATCATTCCCATATTAACTTTCCACTCTCTCAATAAGGGAAGTGATGGTGGCTTATATCTTTCCCATTCAAGTCATAGGTATTTCTTTTGTAAATATAACTCCTATACCACTTTCTTATCATGTAAAGCTATAAAGTAGTTGAACTGCAATGGTTAGAAAATAACAATACTAGATTTTTCCACTCTATTCTACAAATAATGCTATAAGATTTTCCACTCTACCAAACCATCTAGCTCATACTTTTATCCTTTAGAGCAACATTGAGGTAATGGAATACACTAAAATTTCAAGCCAAAAATATATAGGACGAGCATAGAAAATTAGACAAGGGATAAGCATGGAGTAATATAAAAGTTACGTTATCACAATGAGGAATGTATAATAAACATATGAATTCTTTGCATGTTTGAGACTAACACATTGTATATATGCATGTATGTCATAATTTACATGTGTGTCCTCTAAACATGTAATATCATAGACTTTGCAGGTTGTATAACTAATTTTGTCTAGTGAACCAACAAACATATCAAGGATCATGTATTTATAGTCAAGGAAGAAGTTGATTATTTTGGTAAACCAATATAATTTCCAAATTACTATAGAATTTTTTCATGAAAAAAGGAAAATGAGATTTTTTGGTAATTTGTAGATGACTATTATTGATTTATATAATCATGAAATGGGTTGTATCTCGGCTATATACCATAGTACATGTGTTACCTTAACATTAATTTGCTTGGAAACTAGATTTTAATGTTTAATAGGATGCTAGAATTTTCTATTTGAAGACTTTTTTATACCATTAGAAATCTAGACAACAAATTTACTTGTTCTACATTTTGAGGAATTATTGCAAACTATGGAAACTTCATGTTAAGCTTTTTTGGTGTTAGGTAAAAGGATGTAACCTCTAAGATCAAATATCATGTTGAGTATAATGTTTATAATATATTGACCCTATATAGGTTACTGAAACCTTAGTTCTTAGTGAAGTCCCGCGTTGATGTGTTAAAAATATCATATGTATATTTTTTTAAATATGAGCATTTGGACCAAAGTGACTATTTTTATCATAAAATAAATTTCGTTTTCATTTTAAGATGAACTAAAAATACTCAAGAAACCCTAACTTGGTCATAATGAATTTATAAAAATAAATCTAATATCTCCTGACTTTATTACTTTACCTAGGTTTGATCTAAGTCTTTTTTATTCACATACTATATAGGACTCTAAACTGAGCTATGGGGTCTCTTATTAATTATAGGACAACAATGTTCTTATTTGCATCCTTGATATGTATATGATCATTTTACTTGCAAATATTACCATAAAATAGTATTATATACTCTTGATAGTTTCACACCAGTTAAGAACAACAATGACTATGTGACATGTAGTATTTCAAGTTCATATATTTCACACCACAACGGTTTGATGTGAGACTCTAAAAAATGATAAAACTCTAGACATGTAGTGCATTTAGGGAAGTTTGTAATAGTCTATCCCAAGTTCATAGATTTCAACTTCGTGTCACGGAACTGTGCTTCCTAATGTGTGTTGGTAGCTTGGCTTTTGATTGTAGCATAATAATGTGTAAGGTGGGTTTCTTATCACCTTTTTAAATGTTGAATATATGTTATTTCACAAACAAACACACACTATATATATTTATATTCACATACATACATAGAGAGAGAGAATCAATATAGAATACACTTGAGTGTATAATAGACATTGCACACTTAGGTCATTTTGTACCATATAATCATTTATTTAAATGATCAACTTAAATATCATATGAATATACTACATAAAAATTTGATCTCATTTGGGCACATATAGTCCATGAGTCTAAAGAGGATAAAAATTATGAACTTGAAAAACTTTATTTGCATTTGTTTTTTATCTTGGTTGAGTGTCTTACAAACATCCAACTGAGATCAATTTGTGTGTATTGTTTATATTTATCGTAATAATGAATATCAATGGTTTGCATTTTTTACAAAACACTCTCCTAATATGTAAACAACACGTGAGTGTATGACACGATCTATACACTCGAGTTTATTTGATCCTAACACATACTCTCTCTCTCAATATATATACATATGCATATATATGAAATTTTAACCAAATACAAAAAGGTAATAGGTGTCATGCAACCTAATAGAAATGGAGTGGTGTCCTTATAGAATATAGTGTCGAGATGATAGCAGTAGGTTGAGTGCCTTACATTCTGGGATCTCTACCTAGACTAGCTGCTACAACATATCTAGACAATATGGATTGTACAACTATCATCTTGGTACTCTCTTCCAGACTTTTAGCACTTCATTTATCTTAGGTCACATGGACACCTACTTCCTTTTTGTACTTGGTCACAAATTCATATCTAATGAAGTGGAATCATTCTATAAGAGAGTACCAAGATGATAGATGTACAATTCATATTGTCTAGATCCATAATAATGGCTAGTCTGGGCAGAGATCCTGATAGATTCTTTTACATGGTAACCTGAGTTCAAATTTTTTGATACAATTCTAACGTGGTCTATTATCGCACTAACAAATTCACTCAGGGTTGAAATCCCTGAGCTTTTACCAAAATCTTGTGCAATAATACCACCCACAAGCGGACGGATCTTATCGCAGTATAGTTGAGGATCAAATCCCAAAGGATAATGTTTTTAAGAATTGTTGTTTGTCGAGTCTAGTTCAAGTAAGACTAATATTTAGAACGATTGATTGATTTGAGGTTAATTAAACTAATTGCAAGAAAGTAAAGAGCAGAATTAAAGTTGGTTCTAGATTAATGATATGGAATCATTGGGGTGGTCTCAGGTTTCACCACCACTGCACATACAAACACATCCAATCACAAACATCCAGGCAAGATCTAACTATCCAAATAGAACTACTGTGAACCTCTCGGAGGGATGTTTAGGTTCGCATAAGCATCACCTTAGACATCAAATGTCTTGTCGCCATCCGGATCATGCACTTACGGTTTCAAAGATACATAAATCCAACTAAAGTTGTGGGGCCCCTATATAGGCATTAGGCACACAGAAGCATCACCATGGGCTAGATGGCTCATCCCCTCACAGATCATACACTTACATCCTCAAGGAATCCCTATCTATTTCCAGTCAGGGAGTCAACCGAATTAACCGACATCCTATCCTACATATTGAAGTTCTCGCAACATAGGAAAGAACAAGATAAAATCAAGCAGGTGATCAAGCTACAAGAAATCATCGATGATTAACAACGAAATGAAAAGTTATATACATGCCATGAAATGTTTAACAAGAGAACATGTAGGCATGGGCAGCGGGGCTAGTCCCCGCACCCCCAACAAAAAAGAACTACTCGCTCCTGATGTGAGAAACAAGAAGAACAAGAGAGAGGGAAGATTCCTCCATGAGCATGATGCAGAAGGTGGTCACAGCTCGGTGAATATGATGTGGTCTTCTACATCCTGTCGGGGCAGATCTAAGATGAGGAGGAAGAACCACCAAGGCAGACCGGGTTGATCTTCTTCTCCACTGTCTTTCTCGTCTTGACCTCCTTGCTCGCAGCAAGAGGAGAAGGTTGTGGATGTACGTGATGATCGGGATCAAACCTGCATTCAGGCATCCTATCGGCGTCCTGGATCTGATGCCCCAAATGAGGACCATGCTGGTCCTATTTATAGGCTCGGATGGGGTCTTCACAATTTGGACCCTTTTGCAATTTTCACAGTTTGGACTCTTAATATTTCCTCATGGTCTTGAGTTTAAACGGTTTGGAAGACTGTTTGCTTTTTCTTAACGGTTTGGGGAATCTCATCCAAATGGTCTTTGAGACCGATTAGTAACCTCACGGTCTTTTATAAATACCAAACGGTCTTGCATGATTGCGTCCAAACGGTCTTCGCCTCCGAACGATCTCGACTTCAACCGGTCCTAGGAGCTTCACGGACTTGTCCAAATGGTCTCGGCATCCCTGCTAGCCTAACGGTCTTGCAGACTTCTAGGACTTGCGCGGTCTCACGGTAGCTGTCTAAATGGTCTTCAGTATCCACACAGTCTGGGGTATGCCTCCAATCGGTCTTGCTGGTGAGTGAAGGCTATATGGTCTCGAAGATCGTTTGCCACCACACGGTCTCAAAACCGTGTGGAGGGCAGAGACCAGGACCGTGAGAGAGGTGGGGGCGGTGCAGGGCGTCGAGGGTTAGGTTTTGCAGGTGGTGGTCTGTGGTGGGAATGAAGAAGGGGAGGAAGAAAGGGGGTCGCTGCGGTGGAGATCTTTGGCGTCGTGGATGGCAGAGGAAGGCGTGGGCAAGGGAGAAAGTTGTTGTGGAGGAAGGCAGTGTGGAGGTGATCATTGTTGTATTTGAGCAGGTAGTCGATGGAGGTGGTTGTAGGTCTAGGGTTGCAGGTCGTAGCGGAAGGAAGAAGAAGACAGAGGTGGAGGAAGCAGGTGCATCGGGAAGCAGGTTGAGCAGAGGCACGATCAAGGTTCCATGTGGTCCTGGGTAGGCGGCTACCCATACGGTCTTGAGACCATATGAAAGGGGGAAAACTGTTAGGGCAGAATGATAGGAGGGGATGAATGAGGTCCGTAGATCGGGGATCTGATGGTGTAGGAAGCTCGCGATTTTGAGACTAAAAGATGGTGGAGATCGAATGATGTCCAAACTGAATGGATGAAACCAAATGGTCAAGATCGTTTGGTCAAGACTGTTTGGTCAAGACCAAGGAAGAGAGGATCTTGAGTGAAGGTAGATCTAGGGTTGAGTGAAACTGGGCCCCAGCTGAAGGTTCACCCTCATCGTGACCAGCATAATCTGCATGAAATTGATATAAACCTAGTTAATAACCTTGATAATTGAATAAATTAAGCAATCTTGCATTTTGTAAGATTTAGTATATGAAAGTATAAGTATTGAGTCAAATTGAGCCCAGTACAGAGACTTTAAATCATGATGAATATGCATTCATCAAACTCAGTTTGATAATCAGAGAATAGGTTTTGGTCATGAGAATCCTAGCTAGTCTAGTATCATGTTAGATATAGAGTTTCATTTCTATTCTTCTTATAAAGGACGTTTCCTAGGGGATTTCATGTGTGCTTATGTGAAATATTATCTAAGTTGTGATAAAATAGGTAAAATATGATCGAAACCAACATGTACCTCATGATCTTTACAAATAAAGACCTCTAGTGAGGGGACATGGGATATGTTGAACTCCAAATTTGGTGAACCCAAATAGGGAGAAGGTTGAAGGACCTAACCTCCAAGATGTATGGGATGCATGAGAGTACTAAGATAGACAACTTTTGGGAAGTTGAGTTGAGTTGAGTCACCTTATGTATGGTTCACATAATTGAGATGACTTTAAGACCCTAATAAGGGGTCGAGTCCTAGATAGTGAGAGAGAGACGGTGAGCATAATAGTGATTTCCATGATAGAGAGGAATGGTCCCCTAAATGGGTAGATGACAAGACTTGGCCTCTCGTAAAATCTTAATACTTGGAATGGAGGTTCCCCGTGAAGGAATCTAGAGGTGGAACCCAAGAGAGATATGGGTAAAGTAGTGTTGTGGATGGAATTGAGTGGCTAGAAGTAATCTCTTGACTTAGAAAGGACTTACCATGAGTAATTAACTAGAGTTTGTGAAGCTCAACCTTAGCTACAAGTAAGGTAAACTATAAGACCCTTAGCTACAAGTAAGGTAAACTATAAGACCTACTTGAATGAGAATCATGTTTGATGCATAAAATATATAGATCCGATGAACAATGCATTTTGCCTTAGATAATTATAAGAACCTCACTTGATCTAGCAAGCTAATATATGTGTGACAATTCACTCAAATAAGCTTGACCTAGTATTTACCCATTCCATACATGTACATGTTGGTATGTATGCCCTGAGAGCCAATCATGGGATGATTGGTGGGATACATTAAGATTGATTTGATAAACATCAAAGGCAAGCTTCCAATTCTTTCTGGTTCACTCATATGAGATAGTGATAGAACAGATTGAATGTCTAGAGAATGACAGTACTCAATGATGTATGCTTTCAGGTCAGGACCTGAACGATGATATCATACGGATGCTAAGATTTTGTACATTCTTGTTATGTCCCTAGTCGGATGTCATTGTGGAAGGTAGATAGACAGCAATGACACACAAGACTAGATTGTGGTGTTGGTTGATGACAGAATCTCATTAGTCATGATATAGAGATATCAAACCAAACACATAGGTACTTGTTAGAGAACAAGTGTACCGGACAGACCCATCGTGAGTTTGACACATGGAACCATGACATGGTAGTCATAGTCAGTACTCACAGTGATGGTGGTGAGTGTGATTCTTTGACCTGAAATCACTACACTCAACACATGTCGTTAGGCACACTTTGACATCATCAAACGCAGTCCTGAAACATGGGTTGCTATAAAGGTGATGATTGGGTGACTTTGACACATGGGGCTTTTGAGGGGTGAGTGATAGATATGGGATTTGTCCCTCCTGAGGGAGTTTGATATCCATGGCCACTTAATGAGTAGGATTGAGAAAGGCGTGCACGCATGTGTGAATCAGTATGTGATATTGATGTCATACATATCTCTTCCAATCTACTCTGAGATCAAGAAAGTGAATGAACGTTGACAGGATGACTGCTCCATGCCTCGAGTTCATTCGAGATATCAGTGACAAAGGAATTATACATTCACTGTAACACAATTCACAGATTGTAGGATTGAAAGTTGTTCTCCAACTTTCTATTTCACTTGGGTAGAACTGATGTGTGACTAGGCACCGCTCTTTGCTTGTGAAGTCATAAGTTTTATGGACTTTCACTGCCAATGTGAAATGGACCTGCAGGGTCACACACATAGGATTTAACCTGGAAAAGGAGTTTTGTCCACAAACAATGTTTAGATTGATTACTAAAGGAGTTTAGTAGTTCAATTAAACACTCAATCAATTGATAGCTTAGTATCATAATGTTCAAGGTGTTGGACTGATTGATTAGAGTATCAGATTGATTGAAACTGCAATTGACGATTTCTGCACAATTTGCACTCCCAACCGATCGGCTCATGTGATGAACCGATCGGCTGAGCTTGGTGAACCGATCGGCTCAGGTGGTGAGTCGATCGGCTCATGGACAGGGTGAAATGATCAGTTCAAGTGTTGAAACGATCGGTTCAACTGGTCCAACCGAGAAAGTTGGGAAAGTCAGGTTGGTGAGAAATTTCTTTTCATTTCACTTGCCCAATTTGATTGGAACAAGGATTGGTATTAGGTACCAATTAGAAACAAAAGAGGAAAAGTCAATCGGGAACTGATCAGGACCACGAACCGACCGGTTCAGAAGTGAACCGACCGTTTCATGGGTCCCAACCGATCGGTTGAGGTGTCAACCGACTGGCTCAGGTCCCCAACCGACCGTTTCAGAAATGAAACGATCGGTTCAGGTAGTGCAATTGGTTGTTTTTGTGGAAAATCACGAACCCTTCTACTCCTGCTTTAGTCCCACATTTCTCGGGATAGAGAACCTTGTCCCATGACCCTCCTATATATAGGGGTATTGGGGGCTTCTCAATGAACAACTCAGTGCAACCAGTTACTCTGTAAAGTTGTCGTTCTCTCTGGTTTTGGTAACCGAGAGAGCCCAAGCAAGTGCTACCTGATAAGGGAGGCATAGCAAGGGAAAGACAACTGCAGAAAGCGACTGGTGGCAGGAGAGTGTGTCGGTGACTAGTACGCTGACAGGAGGGTGCGACTCCTTCCAATTCCTTGTGGGACAAGAAGATTGGAGTTCCAGGTGGTCCGTGTGGACTACTTCAGAGGCGGGAGATTTCTGCCGCTCGGAGGACAACTGTCAATCCCGACAGTCCCGGTGAGACCAGGAGTCGTCAGTCCTGGTGCGACCAGGAGCTGCACATACATCGTCCAAGACCAGAGGTGAAGACCGCGTAAGTCGTGAGGTATTGTCGCCGAGCAAGCCTCGGGACAAGGTATGATTCCACAAACCATCCTTTCCTATTGTATAAATGTTGACGCGTTTCTTTCTTCTGGGTTTGGGGAGGAGAAAATTTTCATTTCCGCTGCCTTCTCTGCCTCCCCTAAAACCCAACAGTGGTATAAGAGCCATGTCAACTGCTCTATACTTTAGGATTATTGATATGATCGATTTTGGTTTGTCGCCTTTATTTATTGCATACGATGCGAATAAAATTGGCTTTATGCATGTCCAATCCTAAATCCACAAATCCCAATTTACATATATGATATGTATTATGAATGCACTCGATACGCGTCGCCCTTAAACGAGTTTTGTGGTGGATGTATAGTGTGGTTATAGCCAATAAACCCTATTTGTGTATGGTTGTATGTGGTTGCTTGCATCTCGATCTGCGCACCGATCTTCCTTCTCCTATTCCTGATGTAACTCAAAACAATTAGAGATTTCTTTCCTACCTTTGCTCCCCTCGAATGTAACTTGAGGTTTCTCTTTTTACAATGTAAAATAGGATAGAAATTTATTTCCTGTTATGTCAAAAAATGGAGGACATCCTGAAAACATACGAGATGATCGGTTCAAGGTGTGAATCGATCAGTTGACGTTCGAGATGATCAGTTGAAGGAGTGAACCGATCGGTTGATGACCGGTTCAAGGAGCGATATGAGTGGGTGGCGGCCATGATGAGATGCACGATGACCGGGCGAACCGATCGGTTGGAGGAGCCAACTGATCGGCTGGTGGCACCCAGCCGACCGGCCTGATGGCGAGCCGATCAGTCATGTGATGAGTTGATCAAACCCAGAAAGGCAAAGCGCAGAGTTCATCTTGTACAGGTTGCATGTGATGTAGACCTAGATGACCGTAATTCCTCTTGGCTCAAGGAATCACATTAGGATGGCCATAATCATCGCTTTTATCGTTTTGCATGTTTTCTGTGGGATATAGCATGTATATGATACGTACTATGTATTGTGGTGATTGGATATGTATATGTATATAAAAACCAAATCCCTCATTAAAATATTAAGTCTTATATGCCTTCCATTAGCGGCACACATGAAAAACTCGATCGACCAAGCGTAGGTTACGCCAAAGCGTGGTGCGTCGTCTATCTTTTGGAAGTGTGAAGGGTAGACATGTAGGTTCTGCCAAAGCAGGGTGCATGTTTACCGTGTCGGCTTTTGGGTTAGACTTAACTGGTGATTCTTAGAGCGTCTAAGCCACGCCCAGAGGCAAGGAATTCCATGGCAAGGTGTTGTGCATGTTCATTCATCAAGAGTTGCATATGATGCAATTGGCATGATAGACTACCTAAATAGTCAAGATTGTGGGTGATCAGTCAAAGCTGACTCATGACTTCATGAAATATGGATCTTGCCCACTAGAAGGTTGTACGTTGCAATCTTCCAAATTGATGGTGAGGGCTATCAATTTGAAGTAAAATAGTGGGAGCGATAATTAATTAAAGGCCTAATTATATCGTCAACTTTTCAAATCAATCAAATAAGTCAAAATGAGTTTTTGGACTAAAATTGCATATTTCCTTTTGTAGTACAAATGGCAACAAACAACAATCACTTTTCTTTGTGATCGGTCCTTGAAAAGGACAAGCTAAATGGGAATTTTTCCACGATTGGTTAAGACATTGAGAAGCGTTCTCAATCAAAAAGAGAAATCTCTAAGTCCTAGTTATACCAGAACTAGATGAACTCGATCCCACCATATCAATGGCTGAAAGCATGCTTATGGAAGCATACCGAGGAAGACATTGATGAGGAGTTCTTGATGTTGTGTTCTATGAACTATGAGTTGCAGAGACATATGATGTCTCTAAGACACTGTCTTAGTATGTCATGACAAAAGGAGATCCAGTAAGGTATTCACACACTCAATGTGATTGGGTATGTGGAAAACCTGACTAAGAAGGATTCCCTCTGAGCCAAGAGTTGGCTATTGGTATGATACTGCAAATGTTGCGAGAATCATACAATTCATGATAAGCTACAACATGAACAACTTTGACAAGTGTTGACAGAGTTGTTGGACATGTTGAGGATAGTAGAGGCAAAGATGAAGAAAGACAAACCATAATCTTTGATGTGATCAAAGAAAAGGTAATTCTTAAGGGCAAGGACAAGGGCAAAGCAAATAAGTGTTCTGATTCTAGCCAGCAATCCAAGCCGTCTTCAGCCTCAAGGCACATGGGGAAAGGGTGTATGAGGGATTGCCCTCTATATCTGGAAGAACAAAAGAAGATGAAGGAGGGGATGGATATCTCCACCTAAGGTATCATGAAATGAACCGCTTCTTTATCTGAGGTATATGATACCAAGATATGGATATGTCATATATGATATCCACAAAGAAGTGATGGCCTTTGTGAAAGGACCAAGAAAGGAGTACCCATCATTGGAGCAAGTGTTTCTGCCATAGATAGGAGTACTTTTCAGTTTATTTCAGCCTAAAGGGCACGAAATAGAGTTGAGAACTGCTATTTCATATTTGCCAATAGATAGAAACACTTTATTTTTGCATATTGTATGACAATGATGGCAAACAATAAAGAGATGTTTCAATTCATAAAGATATGATATTTGTGGCAATGCCTTATTTATCTTGTGGTATTTGATATGCATAAGATAAAATGATACCTAAAAGTTATAGATAACTCAAACAATTAAATTAGCATCAATCGTGAGAAATTCATTTCTAGTTTCCATGTGATGGATAAATCTAGACTCTTTTGGTTAGAGAACCAGTAAGAGACATGAATATCTTGGACATGATTAATCAATCTTCACTAAAGGTAGTGGGAGAATGATTATCCTATTAGGTATGATACATATGATGTGTTTACATACCTATTGGAACAAATGCTAATACTTCAAATGGTGTTTAGAGAAATACCAATATGAATATCTTGAAGTGTTCAAGATTATCATAGATGAAGTGCAAATTTGGTAAAGTGTTAATTCTTGATGAGATCAATGAATGAAATACTTGGACCAAATGTTTGAGATCCTTATGAGTGATTATGATATTGTATCATAGTGAACTCATGATTAAGGCATGGTGATGGCTAAATCAAGAAGGAATCATACTATAAGGAGTTAGATAATGATTATCAAATAACTAAATTCTTCTTGATAAAAGAATACCCCACACTAATAAAGGACATTAAGAATCACAAGGAGTTGTAAGTTCTTATATCCTTGACGGATACACCTCATTTATCTATGTGATGAGTTGTTCATGTGATGAGTCAACTATCTAGATGAATATGAGGAACAGAATTTTGAGTTATGGTTTATGACCATTACATCCTAAATGACATCCATGTGAACCATAAGGTATGACCTTGATGGTAGCACCCATTGGATGAAATCCATAAGTGCAAATGAATCGTAAGTGTTAAGACACATGGATAACATTTTGAGAAGGATGATGCTTGTTGATTGCAACTTAATGACTAAGACATTTGGCATATGGATACTAAAACTGCATTCCTATGAGGAATAAAACAAGGATGTGTATGTGACACAACCTATAAGGTTTATGAATCCACTAATGCAAATGAAGTCTATAAGTTACAATGGACTAATCAATGTGATTGATTGAGTACAAGCAACTCAGAATTGGATCTTTACTTTGATGATATAGTCAAAGGGTTTGACTGATATGTCAAAGATAAAGAAGGGATCTGTGATTTAATGGGAGCGTATTCACATTCCACATGTTGATGTGAAATGGAAATGTTCTAAAATGGAAATCCAAAAATAGAAATTATCTTTAAGGAAGATAGAGATGTTTCCTATGTGATAGGAATAGAGATCTATAGAGATAGTTCTTGAAAACCTCTTGACCTGAAAAGAGAAAGCATACATTGGCAATCTGTACTGAAGGGTTTAGTATGCACAGATTCAGTGGGAGAAAACATGTCCATGTTACATGGAGTTAGTATCCCAAGGCCAAGTGTCCAATTCTTATGAAGAATGGGAACACTAAGAATAGATATGGATCTATCATGTATGTAATCATCCCATTATCTTTCATGTATCGACATGGCAAGAACAAAATGCATTCATCATCTTGTATGTAGGACATGGCATTATGATGTGCTCATCCTGATAACTCATATGTGGGACATGACGAGTGGATGCCTGTCTACTTCCAGTAAGGGTTACTGGAATACCATGAGAACTTGATAAGTACTTGAGAAGTACTAGTTCTATGGAGATAAGGAAGAGTTCAATGTAAAGAGTTACATTGATGCGAACTTCCGAAAGGACAGAAAATTAATCACAAAATATATATAGGATATATAAAAGTGAAAGTTTGTTGATAATTGGAAGTGTTCCAATAAAACCATTTAAAAGGAAATGTCGAGTATCTATGCGTTAGAGAACAGAAGTGGATACTATATGGATCTGGAAGTTCATGAGATGAACTTATAGATATTCCGCTCATTGATGACAAGTATGGAATCCTTGATCATGCAATGTGGCTAAAGGTTAGAAAAGCAATACTAGATTGCATATTACGGGAACTCCATCTCATACGTGTGACGTAATGCGAAGAGATGAGAGACATGCAGTTAAAAACTGACTTTGGCAAGGTGTTGCCATAACTCACTATGATCGCACTAGAGCAGAGCAACATGTGGGACATGTTTGAAGATCATTATGAATATGATTCAAGGGTGATTGGCTCGCAGTGCAAGTGGGAGTCTATTGGTATGTATGCCCTGAGAGCCAATCATGGGATGATTGGTGGGATACATTAAGATTGATTTGATAAACATCAAAGGCAAGCTTCCAATTCTTTCTAGTTCAATCATATGAGATAGTGATAGAACATATTGAATGTCTAGAGAATGACAGTACTCAATGATGTATGCTTTCAGGTTCAGGACCTGAATGATGAGATCATACAGATGCTAAGAGTTTGTACATTCTTGTTATGTCCCTAGTCGGATGTCATTGTGGAAGGTAGATAACCAGCAATGACACACAAGACTAGATTGTGGTGTTGGTTGATGACAAAATCTCATTAGTCATGATATAGAGATATCAAACCAAACACATAGGTACTTGTTAGAGAATAAGTGTATCGGACAGACCCGCCGTGAGTTTGACACATGGAACCATGACATGGTAGTCACAGTCAGTACTCACAGTGATGGTGGTGAGTGTGATTCTTTGACCTGAAATCACTACACTCAACACATGTCATTGGGCACACTTTGACATCATCAAACGCAGTCCTGAAACATGGGTTATTATAAAGGTGATGATTGGGTGGCTTTGACACATGGGACTTTTGAGGGGTGAGTGATAGATATGGGATTTGTTCCTCCTGAGGGAGTTTGACATCCGTGGCCACTTGATGAGTAGGATTGAGAAAGGCGTGCATGCATGTGTGAATCAGTATGTGATATTTATGAAATACATATCTCTTCCAATCTACTCTGAGATCAAGAAAGTGAATGAACATTGATAGGATGATTGTTCCATGCCTCGAGTTCATTCGGGATATCAGTGACAAAGGAATTATACATTCACTATAACACCATTCACGGATTGTAGGATTGAAAGTTGTTCTCCAACTTTCTATTTCACTTGGTTAGCACCGATGTGTGACTAGGCACCACTCTTTGCTTGTGAAGTCATAAGTGTTATGGACTTTCACTGCCAACGTGAAATGGACCTGTAGGGTCACACACATAGGATTTAACCTAGAAGAGGAGTTTTGTCCACAAACAATGTTTAGATTGATTACTAAAGGAGTTTAGTAGTTTAATTAAACACTCAATCAATTGATAGATTAGTATCATAATGTTGACGGTATTGTACTGATTGATTAGAGTATCAGATTGATTGAAACTACAATTGACGATTTCTGCACAATTTGCACTCCCAACCAATCAGCTCATGTGATGAACCGATCGACTGAGCTTGGTGAACCGATCGGCTCAGGTGGTGAGTCGATCGGCTCATTGACAGGGTGAAACAATCAGTTCAAGTGTTGAAACGATCGGTTCAACTGGTCCAACCGAGCAAGTTGGGAAAGTCGGGTTGGTGAGAAATTTCCTTTCGTTTCACTTGCCCAATTTGATTGGAACAAGGATTGGTATTAGGTACCAATCAGAAATAAAAGAGGAAAAATGAATCGGGAACTGATCAGGACCACGAACCGACCAGTTCAGAAGTGAACCGACCATTTCATGGGTCCCAACCGATCGGTTGAGGTGTCAACTGACCGGCTCAGGTCCCCAACCGACCGTTTCAAAAATGAAACGATCGGTTCAGGTTGCGCAGTTGGTTGTTTTTGTGGAAAATCTCGAACCCTTCTACTCCTGCTTTAGTCTCGCATTGCCCAGGATAGAGAACCCTATCCCATGACCCTCATATATATAGGGGTATTGGGGTCTTCTCAATGAACAACTCAGTGCAACCAGTTGCTCTGTAAAGTTGTCATTCTCTCTAGTTTTGGTAACTGAGAGAGCCCGAGCAAGTGCTACTCGATAAGGGAGTCACAGCAAGGGAAAGACAACTGCATAAAGCAATTGGTGGCAGGAGAGTGTGTCGGTGACTAGTACGCCGATAGGAGGGTGCGACTCCTTCCAATTCCTTGCGGGACAAGGAGATTGGAGTTCCAGGTGGTCTGTGTGGACTACTTCAGAGGCGGGAGATTTCTGCCGCTCAGAGGACAACTGTCAATCCCAACAGTCCCGGTGAGACCAGGAGTCGTCAGTCTCGGTGCGACCAGGAGCTGCACAGACATCGTCCAAGATCGGAGGTGAAGACCGCGCAAGCCGTGAGGTATTGTCGTCGAGCAAGCCTCGGGACAAGGTATGATTCCACAAACCATCCTTTCCTATTGTATAGACATTGACGTGTTTCCTTGTTCTGGGTTTGGGGAGGAGTAAATTTTTGTTTCCGTTGCCTTCTCTGCCTCCCCTAAAACCCAACAGTACATGTGATCTTTGAATAATAGTTCTGAGTTGAGGAAATATTTGGATCATATGTTACATGATTTCAATTCTAGTTCAATATTTATGATTGTAAGGTTTTAGGTTGGTGATAAATCTCATACTTTGGTTAGTTCCCAATGTTCAATCATGAAAGTTATCACCCTAAGAAAGATGAAATTGAGTATCATGATAGATGTTAAGGATGATGAATGTGATACTTCCAATAAGTTATGATACAAAAATCAAATCTTAAAAGTTTGTTGGGATTTTATCACAAAATAAAAGTTGATTAAAGAATAACCTATGTACAATGAACTTCTGACGACCTTTTTATTTTGGAGTGTGTACCCTAGGTGTGTTCTTTCCTAAGTGTTGTATGAAGTAAATGTTGAAGCATGGTCAAATGTAGTCAATGGAACGTTGTAGAGGTTGCCTACCCAAAAGTCGATACTCATTTTTTGTCACCACGACATGGATATAACCAAAATTTCTAGGAAAAAAATCCTTTTCAGGATGATGACTGTAATAATTTGGAATTTTTTCCTAAGTGTTGTATTGACTTGATGCTTTGAATACAATTAGACTTTAACATTTCCATAGGCATTTTTTCCAAAGACAAATATTTTGTTTGCAAGTTAAATGAGAGTTAACGTTTCTAAATTTGAAAGACTTACTACAAATTAGGGAAAGTTCATGTTAAGCTTGCTTTGATACCAATGAGATTAAAATTCATGCTAAATATAATGATCATAAGATGGCCCTATCTAGGTCACCAAAACACTATTTCTTAATGAAACTCCATACCAAAATAGATCCAAGCCATCTCCAACATAATATAATGCCAATGTACTTTATAACATCAAGAATAAAAAAGCATAGTGTTTAACTTCTTGTCATAAAACATAAGATTAGAAAAGACTCATGTCCACACAAATAACTACATCAACATGATGGAAAAGATAAAGATAGAGATGACCTAACCATGCTCCTATATTTTCCTTAGTGATCAGCAGTAGTAGTCTTCAAGTGAGCAGATCATGTTGTCCATGCAACACATGGACTAAAGAGGAAAATAAGTCAGCCAATGTTGATAGTACATTCTTGTTAATGAGATATTTGAACATATGCACAAAGTATGATTCAAAGCCAAGTTCAATTCTAGTAATGGCGGTTCAATGGTCTTAGTTTAATAATATAAGGATCAATAGTAATGATGTTTTCAATGTGAGGGTTTCAAGATGGAAAAATCACAAGATTGTACAATTATCATCTATTCAAGATTGTTTCATATCCAAGATATCAAAATGTTTAGGATTGTTTGCAATAATAAAATCAACTTCAGATGTGAAAACTGAGCAATTTCATATCATATCCTTCAAGGAAGAAGCTCCTTGTATTCAATCATATGTGAGAGAACTCTCGCTAATGAAACAATAATTGGGGGGATGACTAGTCTATTATCAACTATGTAGGGTGGCGGTACGTGCCCAACCTTAAGTGTGACAAAGCTCTAAAGGGGCCAAAGCCCAAGGTACCAAAGTCCACAGTGAGTCAAGACTTCAAATAAACCAATTCCAATTATATCTTATTATTCAAATAAATTTAAAATTTATCAAATAGAGGTGGTGACCTTCAAGAGGTAAGAAGGGTTTATAAATAATTTTAGGCTCACCACAATGCAATACATTATGCATGCAATTCAAGAGGAGAAAAGAATAACCCAACAATGGAGTAGAGAATCTAGCACCTTATTCCAATCAAGAGTTTCCAACATGTTGCACACAAGGTTCAAAGGTTCCAAGGCCTTAATGATCTAGCAAGGTAGGTAGAAGCTACTAGTGTTATCACATGTCACTTGTCTTGGAAAATGCTTCTTCAATAAAATCTCTAAGGCAAATTTCAATGCATTTTCTTATGTGTGTGTGTGTGCGCACGTGTGTGTGTTTGTGTGTGTGTACCACTCAATTATATTTTTGAATCTTTGTTTAACCCTCTACTTTTATATAGAAATGTGTATGTCTCTGTCTAATAAGTGACTTGGTTTGGTTTAATAGAATCTAATTCGTTTTGAATGCTTGTGGGAATCTCTTGAACTCTATGTACAATTTTTTCAAATAAGATAACTTGATAGAGAACAAAAATATCACCTTCTTGATCTATTTAAAATATAATGATCCATTGTTAGTTCCCAAGGTCTTACATCTTATAATTTATTTTTGTTGGATATATCCATTGTTATTTCCTATACATTTTTTCTATTGGCCTTTTAGTTTGTTTTCCATGCCTAAGTCGAGGGCTTGCATCCTTTTCAAAATTTTAAGGAACATACTAATCAAGCATGGCATGAAAAATAATGTACACGCTCAATAGTTACTACTATGAGCACGTCAATATATGATGACGAAAATGTATATTGCATAAAAATTTGAAAAAAGTGGTTTATTCTTCCTTATTCACTCCTATATCTAATAAGATGCTAAAATGTGGGGTCTAGATTGTTTTGGACTTTAATACCTACTCCTATATCTAATAAGATGACAAAATGTGGGGTCTAGTTTGTTTTGGACTTTAATACCTTTTATTTTCATTCTGTCTTTCTATCTTTTATCATTATCAGTTCACCTATTTGAAAATTAATCTTGATTTGGAATAAATATAGACACAAACCTGAACAAAAACACAATAATCCTTTTCCATTTTCATTAAGTTGATGTTCGCAAATAAATATCCTAAATTAATTATGTCTTATAAATGCATACATTAATATTTATGTCTAGGATCCATGCAACTATTCTTTTTGGTCAGTTACCTCAGTGTAGTATGGTCTAGGGGACAACTCATTGCATACATATATGCATATACATGTCTATGTAGCATGTATGCATGCATACATACAAGTCACCGCCTAGATTTACCACCCTTTGAGCGCTTAGCCTCCACCACAGACATTGGAGAGGGAGAGAGAATATCTCTATCCCAAACATGCAGGCAATTAATACATATATAAGCAATCCAATGGGACATTAAAATCATTTAAATTAACTTTTTTTAAATGATCCACTTTATATTGATGCAATCGTACATATTCAAAGTTTCTCATTGTTTTTATCCATGTGCAAATCTACATATGCATTGACTCTATATTGTGGTCAGCAGTAAAAAATAATGCAACATGGGTGGGGTGTTAGATGCGAAGTGATATGTAGATTGTATAGATAGACAAATAAATAATAGTAGCTAATTGTGTGTATGTAAGGACAATGATGCTCTCCCCTTTGTTCTTGCACCATGGTCTTCCTACTTAACTAACCTCTTCAATTGCAAAGAGGTTTTATCAACCATATGCTAAATCGTTGAAATAGCTCTTTATGCGCTGAACTCAATGGGGAAGCAGTCATATGAGGTCAAGATCACTCTTATCTAGTCCTTTCTATTTTTCACACCGGCACAACAAATTGTCTCAAGATGAGAGGAAAGGGGCTTGCCAACTGTATTGAAAGAACCTAGACTAGCAAATAGTTGTTTCTAATCGTAGTACTTTTAAGGAAACAGTTTCTTTTACCATCAATATGGTTGGATTTGGAAAACAAGCTTTACATTCACATTTATCGAAGGGCACTCGTGATCTGACTGTCTATCATAAATACCCTAAATCTCATACACAACAGCTAGATTACTAAATCACAATACCCAGTCAATGCAAGTTGGGCAACTTAGGCTTGTTTTGTAGGATATAGAGTGCAATATGTGATTTCGTTGTATACATTCAACTACAAAATCAAACTTACACTTACTATACCTAACCAAACAAACCTTCAAAATTTTAAGGGAGCCATCTAACAATCTAAAAAGTTTTCAAGAATGCATGACGCTAAGTCAGTAACCGAGCACACAACAATAAACAAGAAGGCACTAAACATGAAGATTTGAATAATTGATCTTGGATTGAACTTTTGTTCAGGGTCTGACGTAGATTGATATAACCAAACACTCAATTCAGGGAGGCATTGTAGCCAAGAACGCCACTTCACTAAGGTGCCAGAATACAATTTTTCCAAAAAAAAACAGAACACAATCATGGGAGCCAGAAAGAATGCATTCTATTGATTTTAGTCACGTGTAAAGCTAGTTTCAAAAAAAGTAACATGCTAACACAATCTAATTACAGCTTTTCACTTCCGTGGAACTGGCGTGTAGAAGTGTGATGATGGGTAAACATATGGATGTTACAGTTAGCTAGCCTCTAGAGGTCTTGAATAAATGGTCGGGAAAAATTCTGAGCGTTAGATTCAAGCGGAGAACATAGAAGACGCTCCATCTCTATTTACATAAGATACGCACTCTGAACCTTCTGGAGGTTTTGTCGCAGATGTTGGTATATGTAGTATGTACATCCTCGAAAAAGTTAGCATTATGAAACAACGACTATGCAGATTGACTAGGGCACAAGAAGTGTCCAATTCTGAGATGTATTTTGAAGATCAGTCTGCAGTGTCCCGAAAAGAAGCTATAAAGCCGCATATTTGGCCCCGTCCATACCCAACTGAGAAGCAGCAGTAGCCAAGTATCAGGATGAAGTTCGCCTTGTCGGTGAAGACTGCAAAAAGAGCTTTAGATATTTCAGCGACCAGAATAATCACTCGGCTGGAACACCATTCACCATCACCATTACGGATTACAGAGAAAACTATCCGATAACACATAAGGTGTTTATGATTCACTTCACTACATACAATACAGCTAATTTATAGATGGATACCTTACGAGAATATGTAAACTATCAGAATAAGCCAGAAAAACTAAAACAAAAGTAACCTTTAGACCTCCTATCTATTTGAAGAATAATAGCGCCTCAGCAATTCAACCAAGTTAAAATAAGTATTAACAGAAATCCGATGCCATAAAAACAGTGAGTATAAAATTGATAACCTGGGTATGTATACTTCTGAACAGATGCCATCAGTGTATGGTGAATTAGCAGAAATACGGACAGCGGGTTGTACGGTTGTGGAAGCATATATGTCCAATTGGATGTGGAAGGTACAGTCCATATCCTTCTGCAAAACCATTCATCATGTATAATTCACTGGTCAGTTCTGGACTTGTATTTTTTAGATGAAGATAATCTAGCTTACCATGAACAGCATTATATGCAAGCGGAGGAAGTACAAAGAAGGACGGGTGCCGTTGGGGGGTTGCTGATCTGCAAAGAAAGTTTTGGCTCTCTGATTGGTGAAGCTGACAAGTGGAGCGATCCTGCATAGTAGGATAGTCTGACAGACGCAAGCTAAAAACTTGTTGTACAACACGAGCAGTCTGCTTCAAAATGGCAGCAGAACGTGATGTTAGATCAGCATCTTGTGGATTAACAAGGGCTGATGTTGAAGCAGAATCAGTTCGAGATCTCCCACTCTGTCATTTGAAGCACCGTCATGCTCAGAACACGAGGCAAACAAGATAAGATAACACAAATTGCAGAATTTCCAATATAGAGGATATTACTCAGAATCTACCAGAAATCCATGTCAAGAAGCAGGGCTCACAATGGCAAGCACGCTTTATTGAATTTTTATGCTTAAATACTAATACAATTACATAATTTAAGTGTACACTGGCAGATGCTACATCGGTTGATTTCTTGGATCAGTGTGCATGTGGACGGTTTGTTTGTCTAAGTGTGTCAAATGTATTTATAATTAGAGAAGTTTTATTTGTAAAGAAGCCATTATTTACTTTTACATGTAGCTTTCAATTAGATTATTAATTACGGCACAACACTTACAAGTTATAATACACAGGAAATTTGCTCCTAGTGTTTCAGAAAATACAAATAAATATCAAGATAAAAACATTGATCTATCCTGAACAGCAATTGTAACAGATAAATGCCCTTGATCTTGATGTTTTGACTGGGTTCCCCATTGTCTATGGGTATGCAATGGATAGAAGTCAGACTATGTATACTTCTGCGCTCCTTGTTATTTTGCGTCTGGTATCCAGGAGTCTATACCAATAAAGATAAGAAAGAGACAAAACTCAGAAATAGCACCCTTTCTCTTTACTCCCTCCTCTCTTCTCTTTATGCCACTAGAACCATTAATGCAGGTCAACCAACTGCTACAGGTCACCCTACTGATGTACTCCCATCACTAACCTCATCCCATGTACTAGTTGTCGACTCGATCTAATAGACTCTCAAAGTCAAATTTGCTAAACCCTTGTTTTGATGATGACTAACCATTCTACTTATTTGTATCTAATATATCTACTTGAGTAATTTCAGATTAGCTATAGACACTCCAAATGTCTAAACTTGCACATCCTAACTTGGAGAAAGACATCAATGCAAGTGCATTTTTGTTGAAAAGACGTCAAAGCTATTAGAATCATATTGTAAATCACTTGTAATGATTGTATGACTTGTAATTCAGCTTAGAAAAAATCAAGGACACTTAAATCAAATATTTAAGTATTTTTATGGCACTTTCTAAAATTCATCGCAGGGACTTTTGTCGGCTAGAGTTTCATCTACGATAAACTCGACCGAAATCCTTGATGAATCTTGGGAACTGCCATGGTCGTCCGAGTTTTCCCAAGACAAACTCGACCGACACCCCTGCACAGGCAAATCAATTTTAAACTATCGGTCGAGTTTCGTCTAGGATAAACTCAACCGACAACTCAAAATTGATTTGTGGCATAGTGTCATCGGTCGAGTTATCTTTATTTTAACTTGACCGACCGCACTGTACGAAATATGTAGAAAAAATATTTCCAAATGTTGGAGCGTTGCAAAACTCAAAAATATATCCGTTGCAACACCTCAAACGGCCAGAATTCATCCTTAAGTGCTTCTACCAGCTAGGAAGCATCCTCAACTATAAATAGAACCCCTTGAGCTTCATCCCATGGTTAGCCAAGCACTATGAAGGTACATATATTATAATTGAGTGCTTCTAGGAGCTTCCTGCCACTCTCAAGCTTAATCACTTGCTATGTCTATTAAAGTGAGTAGGAGATTTGTAAGATAGCTAGTCCTACATGTATATCTTGTGAGGCTCTCACTTCCTCCACCTTACAATCTCTCTTTCTACCATGAAGATGAAGGTTCTCTCTCTTAGCTAAGAGAGGTGAAGAAGAAGAAGGGAAGGAATCTCAGTGGGTAAGTCCTTGGTGAAGGCGAAAGACTCCTTGCAAAAGTGGGTAAGTCTTTGGCAAGGTAGAAGACTCTTAGTCATGGATAGGTAAGTCTTTTGTATTTTGTAAGGTTATTGGCTCCCTTGTCCTCAAAGGGAAGGTCGGGTATCCTTGTCCCGGAAAAATGTCATATGTTGTAACTTTTATAATGGAATATAAGGAGTGAGACATGGTTGAAAAATCGTCGAGGTTGACCTCTCTAGATAGTGGATGTACACTCTCTAGTTTGGAGTTTGGAACCAGTATACATAGCTTGTGTTCTTGTTCTTATCCAATCTCTCTCATCTTAGTTATGTATGTTTAGTTACACTCAAATTTCATATAAACAATCTTATCTTTTGATACTTGAAGGTCTCATGAATTTGATTCAAGTGTTTTTAGCTCTATTCAACCCTCTTCTAGATCCCATCATCCGATCCAACACTAGACCTCCCAGATGGAGGAGCAAGTGGCGGTGAAGGGACAAAAGGTGGAGGAGCAAAGGTGGTATGATGAAAAAAGCATATGTATAGCAGAAGAGCAGCTTAAGGCATGGCAGTGATCATGATGGTGGTAACCGCTTGTGTGGTGGTTGTAGTAGCTAACCTCAGCACGTGCAAAGGAAAGAGAGGGAAAGGAGGCCATTGTGAGCATTTGCATATTCAAATTCACATATGCAAAGGTCAAACAGAATTACATTTCTCACTATAAGTCTAGCTATTTGTCTATTTTTTGCAACAACAGGACAAAATATTTCCAGGTATTTATCAAGTTGTATTATCAGTTTGAATATTGTTTATTTGTTCATCGTACATACATACGGACGTATAAACACATGATACATACAAGTTAGGGAGTGTTACCAATTGGTACATGCAACTTGTGGCCATCCAAATAACACAAGAGACTTTGTTAATTATATCCAAACTTTCGGCTCTCGCTAGAACATAGTCTAGATTAGGTGTATCACATGTCATGTATATCATGTGATGTGCATGTGTGTAAGACAAACGATCCAGTGAGAGAGAAATCTCAGTGAGAGGTCTTTCAACAACTATTCGCGATGTTCATTTTTCAATGATCCAACCATATAGATTAAAGTATACCATTGTGTTTTCATCACCATCATCATCATCTAAGCCTCAGTCCCAACTATGTTGGGGTCGGCTACATGATCCTCCGTTTCCATTCAGCTCTATCACAGGCCATATTCTGGTTGAGATGTAGAGATTCAAAATCTCTCTTTATAAGCTCGTCCCATGTTAATTGAGGCCTTCCTCTTCTTCTAGTTATTGTGTTTGACTCAATAGCATTGCTTCGTATAGGCGCATTAGTCGGTATGTGTTTCACATGTTTGTACCATTGCATTTTCCTATATATAAATTCCAATATCAGCAGACTTTAATATCCTTCGCACCAAAGAGATACCTTTCAAAGCTCAATATTGGGTTCTGGGTGACTGTCGGATTCAGAAAATGTATATGGCATAGAAAGGCAGCTTATATCATATCACAGTCAATGTAAATTTTTCAATACTCTTTGCGTGCATACAGTCAGATTTTAAATATAAGCTACAAGTCTGCAGGTGTTCAATTGTCACTCATGCTTTCACAATAACATATTTCTCAACTCTACCCTATTCGTGAACAACACTATATTAACACTTAAGTGTATATATATGTATGCATTGTCAGCGAGTGTGTATACATGTATATATACATGTGAATATGTACGTGTGTGTGTGTATACATGCGTGTATGTGTGTATCTACATGTGCGTGTGTATCCAGTGAGCTACAAATTTTGGTGAGAGTGTGAGAGGCATTTCAATAATTCCTCCTAGGGTTCTGTTTTCATGATCCAACCATGTTGATTGCATTTTCTTACATATAAAATTTCAATATCATTACAGTTTTATATCATTCACAACAAATAAATACATCGTAAAACTCAATATTTAGTTTTTGGATGTCCATTGAATACAGAAATAAAAAAATATAATCTCACAATGATTTACATGTGAAGATAAATTATGTTTTTTGCATGGATAAGTCAGTTTTGAGAAATAAGCTATAATTGTACATGGACTCAAGCGCCTCTCATGCTCTCACATTAACATGTTTCTCACTAGATCGCTACCCTATCTATGTAAGCCACGCTCTATTAACAATAAGTGTATATACAAATACAAATGTGTCTACATGTATATGTCCTTGTGTATCATGTGTGTCATATATTGTTAGAGAGTATATATTAGCCTATTTAGTTAATAGGTTAATTAGTTAGTGGGCCTTTATTATCTCGGCCCGTTTAGATTACTTGAGTCCCAAGTCTCAGGGTTTTTCCCTTGCTCCTATATATAGGACAGGGTTGTACCTCTTTTATTCATCAAATCAGTTCAGTACAATATTCTTTCACATGGTATCAGAGCACGTTCTCTCCTAGGAACCCTAACCTAGCCGCCGCTCCTCTTCCCTCTCCTCTCCGGCGCACACGCAACCCTAGCCGCTACTTCTCTCTCGGAGATAGAGCAACAGAGGGGGTGCCTCTGCCCGCCCCCCTCCGCCTGCGGGCGGCTGCGGCCATCTCCGTGGCTTAGGTTCGTCGCCCGCCGAGCATATCCCAACCTCCATGGCTCATCCTCCTCTTTCTTAAAAGATCCAATCTTCTTTATGTTCGCCAACAATTTCCTTCCCGACGCTATTATTTTTAGCCATCACGCTCCCCTCTCCGCCGCACTAGTCCCTTGCTGCCGCCGCACCCATATTCTGCACAATCAAAGCCGCCGACCGACAGCTATAAGCGCCAACACCGTTTAGCAACAACCGTTGTCAGCAACCTGCAACATGCTGCCATCGGCAACAACAACGACAACCGCCGCTAGCCAACATAAATAGTCAACGTTACGGATGAGCGAACAACAACAACACAATCTCTGCCCGTTCCGGCAAACAACCATCGATGTTGATCACCAACAACAACAGTCATCGTGTCTTTCTAACTCCTCCGTCGGCCAGCAGCCAATGTCACCGGTATCCAACACAAAGCAGCCGCCATAGCCGGCAAATAGCACAGCCGCCACATTCCTCTCTATTGTCGTTGTCCCTATCTGGCCGGCTATTAGCGCCACCGCCAACAGCAGCAAGCAGCCATCGTCGCCGATCCCAGGAGTAGTAGCCGCCACTGTTGCCATCGTATCCGCCCAGTCAGCTCCATCTCCGTTGCGTTGCCACTATCTCTATACCGTTGTCTTCCTTGGTCAGCATCCTTGCTATTGCCAAGTTCTACTGCTGCCACCTTGATCCCGAAAGCTACTCCAAATTCAATCATATCATCACCTCAAGTATTTTGTCTTCTCCCAATTTCTAACATTAAAGAAGTCCTCCAATACTTATGATAATCGGATCCTACTCTACATATTTGGATTAATCGGATCATTGTTTTAGCCTAATCCCCTTTTCGGGTCGCGATTAGATCCATTTAATTTTCTACCCATATCTTACATTGACCCATTTAGCATATTCTCTCCGGTTATCGGTTTCATTCTCCACATGTTACACATCTCCATATAAATTCCTCTCAAATCCACCAATTCCTTTCCCACCCACCATGTGTGTATCCCTTTTTACACATCATGTGTGTATCCATTGAATACAAAAATCAAAAAATATAATCTCACAATGATTTACATGTGAAGATAAATTATGTTTTTTGCATGGATAAGTCAATTTTGAGAAATAAGCTATAATTGTACATGGATTCAAGTGCCTCTCATGCTCTCACATTAACATGTTTCTCATTAGATCGCTACCCTATCTATGTAAGCCACACTATATTAACAATAAGTGTATATACAAATACAAATGTGTCTGCATGTATATGCTAGGAAGCACGGACACTTCTTAGAGGTTGTCGAGTCCGTGTCCAACACGTGTCCAACATGGACACACTCTAGACACTCCTGGACACGTGGCGGACATGCCTACGATGTGTCCGCTTTGAATTTTTTTTTATTGCAATGTTAGACACGGCTTGGACACTCCGTGGACAAATCTAAGACATGCCATTCCAATCCATTTAAGCTCAAGCATATGAAAATAATTTCATAACCTTCTCCGAACCCCCATTTCCAGTCCTCCACTGCTCCTAGCCCTACTAACATTAGGTTGTTAAGCTTTAGCTACTACACGCAAGCTGATGATGTGCTTCTTTAACAACTTAAGAAGCCATTAGCGATATCATCTCCAGATTTTTCACCAACTGTTGCAACATTCAGAGACTGCCACATCAACCACAAGGAGGAAAGTAATTGGTTTCACCACCTTCTTTTCCAGTTCCATGTAATTCTTCCTCCTTTGTGTACCCCCCTCTTAATCTTGCTTCTTCTTGACCCCTCTTCTTTTTCTTACTTTTAGCTACAATAGATGTAAAAATGTCCTTCACCTCCTCTTTATCTTGCTCCTCTATTTTGCTTTTCCTTCTTCTCCCTCTTCTCATTCCAGCCCTTTCTCTTTTTCCAATTTGAATGTGGCAGAAGCCACTCTCCACCCCCTTCTCTTATTTCACGTTGGTCCTTTACTTCTCCTTCTACCTTCTCTTGCCACTCCTCCCCCTACACTTCTTGCTCCTTCAGGCAAAATTAGTAGAGTATTGTCCTCCCTACGTATACTTTTTTTTGCTTCTCTACATCTCCATCTCCCCTCCTCTTTCTTGCCCCTCCATTTTAAGTAGCTCTCCAATGTATTCCCCTCCTTTTCTTCCCTCTCAACCTCCAAAGGCACCTTCATTTCCACCTCTACTACCAGCAACTTCATATTTCCTCACCCCTCCCCTTCTTCATCTTGACAATAAATTATGTTCACCATTACTTCCACCAACAATAAATCTATGGATATACATAAAGCAATTATATGTCATAATATGTTCTACAAATATGTGTTTATTGATATATGTGTCGTGTCCATTGTCGTGTTCGTGTCCTATATTTTTGGAAATCACTGTGTATGTGTCTACATCCGTGTTTGTGTCCGTGTTCGTGCTTCCTAGTGTATATGTCCTTGTGTATCATGTGTGTCATATATTGTTAGAGAGCATATATTAGCCTATTTAGTTAATAGGTTAATTAGTTAGTGGGCCTTTAGTATCTCGACCCGTTTAGATTACTTGAGTCCCAAGTCTCAGGGTTTCTCCCTTGCTCCTATATATAGGACAGGGTTGTACCTCTTTTATTCATCAAATCAGTTCAATACAACATTCTTTCACATATATATTTTACCTACACATTCTACAACTACGTAGAAGCCTGAAAGTAGGAGACTTTGAGGGTGGGGCTTTAGTTATCTAATCAAGCAAGGAGCCAACCCTCACGCTAAGGGTTGCACCAATGACTTTTTGGTCATTGAGAGTGGGTTTTTCAACCATGACATCAATCGTAGGGTCACACATGCGCGACATGTGCACCCAGGCACCTACACAAGTTTACACACATGCATATACATTGAGTATACCCACAATTTCTCGACTTCTCATGAATTATTGATCAAACTTTGACCTCGTATTTTCACATTCCCTTGAACATTCTGCAGAGTCCCCAAATTTAACTTTTTAGGCGACTGAAAGACAGTCACGTCTCAAATTCATCACAATGGGAACCTACATGCTAGAGGAGTGTCAAGCTAGGCACCTAGGTCATCTTGGGGTTGACCATTAGACAGGTTAGTTGGGTGCCTAGATGACCAAAAGGGGCACCTAAACACTCTTTAGTGAGGTGAGATTAGGTCTTGTTCAGGTCTACTTTAGTTTTGATCAGTTAATTTCAATGAATTAAGACTTACTTTGGGTCAATCTAAGTATAAACTTGCAAATCCTCATACTATATCGTAATCTAGATATTGGCCAAGCATGTGTGCTTTGCTTTATGCATATTTAAGAATTTCATAGAAAAACAATACATATAAATTTAGTGAAATATACTATATGCAAGTAAACATACAATATATGATCTTTGTTACATGATCACAATAGGATGGTCGAAATGGAGTACAAGTGTTGTGACCAAAAGATTCCACTCCAAATAAAAGGTAAGTTTCATAGAACAGGTATATGACCGACCACACATGTTTGTGAGAGTAAAATGTTGGGCAACGAAAAAACAAGATCTCAACAAGATGAATGCAACCTATATGTATATGCTAAGATAGATATGTGGGAAGACCCTAAAATATTGCTTGAGAAATTAGTGTAGAAGGAACTGAGTCGGGGAGAAGAGGACAAGTTACATAAAGGTCGCTTGAGATGGTAGGGACATGTGCAACACAGACCAACACATACATCGATTTGAAGCAATACTATGAGGTGGGTGTCACTTAACTTGGTACTAGCTTATAAGGAGAGATTTTGAAACTTTACATCTTGATGTGAACCCATAATAGACTTGATAGGAAAAGAAGGATTCATGTAGGTGACCCTAACATGGATGATGATGATGATAAACTTAGTAAAATATATGTTAAACGGTAGCCATGGAACCAATGTCTTAGAAAGCGGGAAGCGGGAGGCGTGCGGACGGCACCCTGTAACCGATTAAGCGGTAGGCGGGCGATTAAGCGGACGATTTTTGAAAAAGCGGGTGTCTAAATTTTATATATTTTTATACAAAATTACATGTATGTGTATATAAAAAATATATTTATAAGGAACTTCTATACATATCTAATCAGCAAATCAGTAATTAACTAAGTATTCATCAATACTTACTATTAATCAGCATCTCTAATCACTAAAATCAGCAAACAGATCAGTAATTGTATATAACAAACTATGAATTATTGAATTAAAGTAATCACTAAAGTAATACTAACCAGCAGTACCAATCATTAATCACTGAAAGCAGCAAGGAAATCAGTAAAATTAATCATGCATTACTAGTATAATAGAGCAATAGGATATTTACTTAGATGCATTACAGCAGTACCCAATTATTACAGCTTACACACAAAGTATGCATTCTAAATTAGGACTAGCTATATCATAGAACATTTAATGTATACAAGTTTCGTATATTATAGTCAATACTACTTGGCTATGTAATTAATTAATGTTAGATGCTTACATTAGGATTTTAAAACAAAAGCGGGAAAAAGTGGGAAAAAAGCGGGCAAAAAGCGGGAAAAAGCGGGTGAGGCGGGCAAAAAGTGGGCGATTTTGTTCAAAATGATTAAGCGGGCGATTAATGGCAAAATTAAGCGGCTGGGGGTCATGGGCGCTTAAGCGGCCCGCCTGGCCGTTTTTTATTTCACTGCATGGAACAGAATACCGATCGGTTTTTTTTCCAATTCGACATCAAAATGCACATATGCAGGGAATGGAAGGTAATTTTGCAAGAGTTTCGCAAAATTTTGCATCTAGGTGCAAAATCTCGCACAATGAGGGGATTTTGCAGCAAAAGCCTAGTTTGGGCCTTCATTTAGTGAAATGGTCGTGACCTAAATTCAAGAGTTGTTGTTCCATGAGTTGTTGCTGCTACATCTAGGGTCTTTTGGCGATTTTTTGTATTCTCTTGCATCCTGAGATCTATGAGATAAAGGTAAGATGTGGATCTACAATAATTTTAAGATTCTCAAACATAAATGTTGTATTTAAACACAAAATGACTTAAAAACTATTTTGGAAATGTATTTTCTAAGATCTATGATTAATAACATGTGTCACCTAATTAAATGCTAAGAATAGACTTAATTAATCAATATACACTAATTTTGGGGGAAAACAATTAGAAGCATGATTTTTTATTTTTTTACCAAATTAATAATAATTTCAGACGTAAGAAAAATAATAAAAAATGAAAAATGGGGAATGTTATATAATTAAAATGTGATCATTATAACATGCAATATTACTAGTCTAGAACTTACTGCTTTACTCTTATTATTTTTCATTAGTTAAAACTTAAATTTATAATACTTATCAGTTATTACTTATTATGTAATAGTTAGTAGTTACTAGTTATTACTACTTAGCATTAGATTAGTAGTTACTAGTCAGTAGTATAGGTAATATAGCTTGTAATTTGTACGTTTCTAACTTGTAGCTGTAAATTTTAAACCTGTAGGTTTATGAGTTTGTAGAAGTCTAAAGCCTCGAAAATTATGTCCAGTTATGCACTCACTCATATGGACATTAGACCCACCGCAACCTCTCAACATATAAATTTGTTATATAATCTAGCTTGTTTATGTCTACATATTGTCCTACAGATAAGCACCTAGCCTTCTTAGCAACCTTGGGAGTAGAGTACATGTTTCGTACGATATTTTTCCCATATGCCTTATGAGTTGGATAAAAAGTCACAATCTATAAAATATCATAATTACAAGTTATATATCTAACTCACTTTGGAAAGTATTTGAGCTTTATTTTCTATTCCCATTAATTGATTTTTCCTCTGAATTTCTATCACACCCTTTTCTATCCATAAAGCTTTTTCTTTTTTAGCCCACTTGTCCATGGGCTTTGTTTCTTTCCATGTGAAAAACCAAAGGAAATGGATTCTCAAATGGAATTGTTTCTCCAAAATGAAAAGGCTCCGCAAGTACACGATTATGCCTTAGGCCACTCAAATGATTGTTGGTTTTTATATTCAATATATAACATATAACGATAATTCCCAAACCTTTGTAGCAAAAACAAAGTTGTGCTTCATTAGTCTCAACTCCATTTTATAGGTTGAAACATCAGAAAGAATACTACTAAATAATTGGCACATATATAAGCTAACAATTTACATAAGGGACAATTAGAAATTGCAATGTGAAACATCTACCTTATGGGTCCTTTTCAACATTCGGGGGTCAAGATACGTGAGCAACCCTACCGGACAAATTGGCAATATAGGTACATGTACAACATCCCAAAGTAATAGATTTATATTACTCCTATATGCAAATATTTTTATTAATATTTATTATGGGGATTCTATAATAGAAAAGAGGGTCTCTGGTGTATAGTGTTGGTATGTATGCCCAGAGAGCCAATCATATGATTATTGTAATGGCATAACTTGTAAATGATTTGATTAATAATAAAGTCAAACTTTCAATTTATTATGTTTTATTCAGTTATGAGATAATGAAGTAACATAATAGAAGTCTAGAGAATGATATTACTTAATGACGTATGTCTTCAAGTGTGTGACCTGAACAATGAGATCATACGGATGTTAAGAGGTTATACATTCTTGTTATGTCCCTAGTCGGATGTTATTGTGGAAGGTTGATAGACAGCAATAACACATAAGACTAAAGTGTATATTGGTTGATGACAGAATCTCATCAATCATGAAATGTGATATCAAACCAAGCACATAGATACTTGTTAGAGAACAATGTATCGGACAGACCCACCATAAGAGTGATACATGGAAACCAAAACTGGTAGTCAAAATCATCTCTTATAGTGTCGGTGGTGATTGTGGTTCTTAGACCTGAAGTTACTACACTCATCACATGTTGTTTGATGTACTTTGACATCATCCATCGTGATTCTGAATAAGGATTTCCATAAAGGTGATGATGACACATGGGGATGATTGTCAGTGATGTATATGGGATTTGTCTCTCCTAATGGAGCATGACATCCTGGCCAGTGTTTCAAAAATCAGTGTATGCGCCCGCATAAGCGGCCGCATACAAGGTGCGGTCCTCAAAAAAAGCGCATAATGAAAATCGGTCCAAAAAGCGGTCCAAGCCGCATAATCGGTTGTACGGCCGCATACAAGGCCGATTATACCCCGATTTTTAGTTAGAGATATTCTAATTTCTTCTTTTATACATTTACATTCATTTATGTTTGTTTAAATTTAGATTATAGTGCATGTTTGTATTTATTTAAGTTGTGATGATTGCATATTTGCATAATTGCATCCATTATTCTTGTAATTGTACTATTTAGATACACAATTGCACAAATTAAATATGTAAATCATGATTAATATATATATATAATAATTAATTAAAAAAATCCAAAACCGCATATACTCCCGCATACCGCATATACTCTACAAGGTGATCTCTCCGAACGCATAATGCATACCGCTTTTTGAAACACTGATCTTGGCTACTTGATAAGCGAGATTGAGAAATGCATAGCCATGTACATGTGAGTCAATATGTGATATTGAGCTGACATATATCTCAGACAATCTGCTCTAGTTCAAGAAACATGGATTGAACGAGTGAAGAGGATGTCGATTCCATGCCTCAAGTTCAACACCAGATATCAGTGACAAAGGAACTATACAAACACTATAACACCAATCACAGATTGTAAGTTCAACTTTCCATTTACGTGGATAGCAATGATGTGTGACTAGACTTTGCTCTTTATTTGTGATGTCAAAATCGATTATGGACACTCACTGTCAACGTAATAGGGAACATATATGGTGAGACACAAGGGATTCCCTTGAAATAGGGGTTTAAACATGAATGATAATTGAATTGATTACTAAAGTGTTTAGGTACTCAATTTAAATAACAATTGACTGACAGAACTCTGAATCGACCGGTTCAATTGTTGAACCGACCGGTTGGAGTGTCAGATTAATTGGATATTACATTGGCTGAATTTGGGATGAACCAGGGCATGAACCAACCGGTTCACTTAGTGAATTGAACGGCTCAAGGTCACCAGACGACTGGTTCATGAGATGAACAGCCAGGTACACAAGAGCAATTCGAATTGCATCGAGGATTAGTGTTGACGTCATGTCGTGCATTATTTGGATTAAAATTGTCAATACAATTATGATTCGAAAATATGATGAAACGACCGGTTCACTAGGTATTCAATTGTTGAACCGACCGGTTGGAGTGTCAGATTAATTAGATATTACATTGGCTGAATTTGGGATGAACCAGGGCATGAAGCGACTGGTTCACCGAGTGAACTGAACGGCTCAAGGTCGCCAGACGACTGGTTCATGAGATGAACCGCCTAGTTCACAAAGGCAGTTCGAATTGCATCAAGGATTAGTGTTGATGTCATGTCGTGCATTATTTGGATTAGAATTGTCAATACAATTATGATTCGGAAATATGATGAAACGACTGGTTCACTGGGTAACCGATTCGCTATCATGCCAACCGTTCGGTTCACCTATGAACCAATCATTTCGCCGCTCGCAGGTTGTGAAAATTCGTGAAATTCCAATCTCTTCTACTCCCACACAGATTGGGAACCTTGACCCTCCTATAAATAGAGGGGTACTGGGAGCTTCCCACAAACAACAACTCAATTGCTTTTGACAATTGTTTGTCTTCTCTAGTTGTGGTAACTGAGAGAATCCAAACAAGTCTTACCCGGTAAAGGGAGGGATAGCAAGGGAGAACAATTGTGGGAGAACAAGTTGGTGACTAATATGCCAACGTGAAGGGACAACTCCTTGTTCATTCTACTAGAACGACAAGTTTTCGATGGTCCGTGTGGACTACTCCAGAGGCGTGGAGCTTTTCCCACTAGGAGGAGAACGTCAACCTGTTGTTTGTGGTGATCAACCAGGAGGCTGACGCAGACGTTGTTCGAGTGCGACTTGAAGAAAGGGCACACACTGTGACGAGGAGATTGTCGTCGGACTTGTTGTAAGATCGGGTATATCATCTAAACCATCTTTCCCATTACATAGTTATTGACATGTTCCATTGTATTAGGAGAATATGGCAGTTAAATTTTTTTTCCATTGTTGTTATGTCGCCATACTTTCCTACAGTGGTGTAGAGCCACGTCAATCTACTATGTTTTGGGATAATCGATAATGATCGGATTTTTAGTTTTCACCTTTTATTTCTTGCATACGATGTGAATACTTAAACTGATTAATATTCATATCCGATTAAAACACCACATAAGAACCCCATTAATATGTATAGATATATATGCAATTTACACGTGTCGCCCTAAAAGCAAGTTTTGATGGTGGATGAGAAGCATGGTTATGGCGAATAACCCTATATATCTGTGCATGGTTGTATGGTTGATTTTATCTCGATTTGCATACCGAGCCTCTACCTTATCTTCCAATAGTAAAAGTATTATTCTCTCCTACCTATATTTCCCTCGAATGTAACTCGAGGTTTCTCTTTTATCATGTAATATGTATCAGCATTAGGTTAGTTTAATTTCTTGGTACGACAAAGAAGAAGACGCTCAGCACCAGGCAAACCGACCATCTCGGAAGGCGAGCCGACCGGTTGGAGGACCAAGGAGAACGAACTGAAATGATCGGCTGGTGGACCCGACCGATCAACTGAAAGATCCAGAAGATGGACCACAAACCAAACGACTGGAGTGACGACCAACCGACCGGACAGGAGGCGAGCCAACTGGTTCAAGGGCTCAACCGATCAACCCAGATTGACAAGCACGGATCTTCATCAACAACAGGTTTCTGCATGAGATGTAGACCTAGGTGGTGGTAATTCCTTGTGGCTTCAAGTAATTACAGTAAAAGGTCATAACCATCACTTATGTTTATTGCATGTTTTCTTTGTGGGATATAGCATGTATATGGTACATACTATATATATGTGTGGTGATTGGAAAATGTATACGTATTTATAAATACATTCCCTCAATAACATATTAAGTCATAGATTTTTTCATAAGCAACACACATGAAAAGCTTGATCGACCAAGCGTAGGTTACGCCAAAGCGTGATGCGTCGTCCATCTCGTAGAAGCGTGATGGTAGATATATAGGTTCTTACAAAGCAGGGTGCATATTCTACTGTTTTGACTTTTGGGTCATGTTTAACTAAGTGTTCTTAACGAGATTAAGCACCTAGAGGCATGCAGATGACTATGGCAAAGAGTTGTGCATATCATCTATCCAAGAATTGCATGTGATGCAATTGGCAAAAACTGTTTACCTTAATAATTGATTATGGACGTTGATGTTGGCAGGGTAATAATTAAATTATTTTGGATCTTGGCTCATTAGAAGGTTGTATGCTGCAATCTTCCGAATTGACTATGTGAGGGCTATCAGTTTGAATAAAATAGTGGGAGCGGTAATTAATTAAAGGCTTAATTGAATATCGTCAATTTTCAAAGCAAATCAAATAAAAAAAGTTGACAAAATACAAAATTTTCTCTTGTAGAATCAAATGGCAATCAAATCATCATTGCAATTGGTCTTTAGGAAGGAGAGATTTAACGGGACAAATTTCCACGACTGTTTTAGGCTTTGAGAAGGGCTATCAATGAAGAGCACAAGCTCTATGTCCTATAAACACCAATGCCAGAAATACTACTCCTGATGCGCCTAGGGCTGAAGTGGATGTTTGCTAGAAGCATGCCAACAATGCTTTGGATATAAAGCACCTTATGCTAAGCTACATGAACTATGAGTTGCATGAGCAGTGTGAAGACATGGGGACACTTAAGATGGTAACACATCTTAGGAACTTGAACCATAAGCACACAAAGCAAGAAAGGTACAACATCTCAAAGCCGCTTTTGAGTGTAAGATGACAGGGGGAGACTCAGTAGAGACTCATGTGCTGAATATGATTAGACATGTGGACATCTAGAAGAACTGGGATTCTATTTGAACCAAGAATTGTCCACCGATATGATTCTGTAATCATTGCTTGAATCATTCAACCATTTTATTGAGTGTTATCAGTTGAATAACATGGCCAGACCGTTGTCAGATTTGCTTGGCATGTTGATTAATGATGAAACAATAATGAAGGACAAATCCGTGATGGTGATCAGCGGAGTCGAGTCCAAGGATGAAAGCAATCAAGAGTTCTAAGGTTGAGCATAAATTCAAATCTTCAACACTCAAGATAAGGAGAGAAAAAAAGTACAAGAGGAACATATCCTTTGTACTTGAAGGCATTTAGGAAGAAGATGGGGATGGTGATCTCCACTTCAGGTATATATGTTATTGAGATAAACTTATCTACTTCTTTGTATTGGGTACTTGATACAGGTTGTGGATCTCACATATACTCGAATATGCAGGAACTGAAAAGAAGTAAGCCCTTGGGAGAGGGTGAGGTTGAACTGCGAGTTGGAAATGGAGCAAGATTTGTTGCCACTGCAGTTGAAACCTATAGTTTATCTCTATCCACAAGGCTTGTAATAGAGTTAGTGAGTTGCTATTATGTATCTGTCATAAATAGAAACATCATTTCTGTATCTTGTATGGACAAGGATGCATATGAATTTCATATCAAGAATAGTCAATGTTCTATTTTAAAAGATCAGATCTTTTATGGCAATGCCCCAATGTCTTATGGTCTTTATTTGCTAGATCTAAAGACAGATATTTATAAAGAAAATACCAAAAGACTAAAACTCAACAACTGAAACAAAACATATCTTTAGCATTGTCGTCTACGGCACATAAATGAAAATCGCATATCTAGACTCCATAAAGATGGTTATCTGGGCTCTTTTGATTTTGAATTAATAGAGACATGTGAATCTTATCTGTTGGGCAAGATGACCAAGACTTCTTTCACTGGTAACAATGAGAGGCCTAGTGATCCATTAGGACTCTCATACATACGGATGTATGTGGCTTTTAGAACAACTGCTAGAGGTGGATATCAGTATTTCATTACCTTCACTGATGACTTCAGTAGGTTCGGTTATGTTTACTTGATGAAACATAAGTCAAACTCCTAAAAAGTCCAGGGAGCTTATAAATGTAGTACAGAACCAACTTGAAAAAAGTATTAAGGCACTTTGTTTTTAATCGAGGTGGAGAATACTAAAGGCAAGAGTTTGAGAACCTTATGCGAGCCCGTAGTATTGTTTCACAATGGACTCCACCTAGAACACAACAGCATAATGGTGTATCAGAAGAAGGAATCGTACATTACTAGATATAGTGTGATCAATGATGAGTTTAGTTAAACTTCTGACTAGCTTCTGGGGTTATGCTCTAGAAACCGCCACGTTTACACTAAATTGGTTACCATCTAAATCAGTTCAAAAGACACCATATGAGATATAGACTGGGAAGCGTCCCAAAGTGTCTTTTATGAGGATTTGGGGATGTGAAGCTTATGTACGAAAAGGTTTCTTGAAAAGCTTGGTGTTAGATCTGATAAATCTTATCAAGTTGGATATCTTAAGGAGACCAGAGAATATTAGTTTTATTCCATATCTGTCAACAAAGTGTTTGTTGCCAAAGATGTTGCATTCCTAGAAAAGAATTTTATTTTCAAAGAAATCAGTATGAGAAAAGTAGAACTCGAAGAGGTTTAAGACCAACAACAAAGCATAGAATCGATAGATATACAAGAGGATCAAAGAGAATCACAAAACGTTGTGGAATCTTTAATTCCTCAAGTAACACAGATACCTCGTAGATCTAATAGGACACGCCTTGAACCTGAAAGATTTAGATATCCTGTGACACAGGAAGGCGGTAAGTTGGTCATCGATGATGAGCCAACAACTTATCTAGAAGCTACTAAGAGACCAGAGTCTGCGAAATGACTTGAAGCCATGAGATCCGAGATTGAATCCATGTATGCCAACAAGGTATGGACCTTGGTGGATCCATCTGAACAGGTAAAACCCATAGGGTGCAAGTCGGTCTTCAGACCGACATGGATGGTAATGTGCAAACCTATAAAGGCAGATTGGTTGTAAAGGGTTTCAGACAAGTTCATGGTGTTGACTATAACAAAACTTTTTCTCTGGTTGTCATGGTTAAGTCCATCGGGATTATGCTTGCTATTGCAGCTTATCATGACTATGAGATTTGGCAGATGGATGTCTTAAATACAAGTGTACGTATCGAAGTAATATAGGCCTTATGAGGCCCGAGTCGAACTCAGGGAACGTGAATTTCAGAAACTACTACTAACTGGTTGCGATCAGCTAAACCGATGGAAAAGTTGATTGATTTTAAAAAACAAAGTAAAATAAAGAGAAAATAAAAGAGCGATGATTAAATGTTGGTTTAATCAAATGAGAATGGGAATCCTTAGGATTACGGTTTCGCCGCGAGGTCTCACTGCATGCAATTCTACACAACTAACATAACTCGTCTCTTATCCTGGATAGAGGCCTGTAGTCAGAATTGCTCGCTTCCGCGATGCAATCCACTACTTAGTTCTAGGTCAGTTCCACGCCAGCAGTAACTTATACCCTTGATCTAAGTGCATTAATTAATACTCTGGGTATCCACCATTAACCGTACATTACCTTGTCTAAAGAACCACATTCCTTAACGGAAATCGACTCGAGGATGTGTACATGACACAAACTGAGGGTTTTATAAATCCAAATGATGCAAATAAAGTTTGTAAGCTGCAAAGGTCAATTTATGGATTGAAACAAATATCTCGGAGTTGGAATCTTCGTTTTGACGAGACAGTCAAAGAGTTTGGCTTTACTCAAAATGAAGATGGACCTTGTGTGTACAAGGATGGTGGGAGCATGATTGTATTTCTCATATTATATATGAATGACATATTATTGATGGGGAATGACATCCTTACTTTACAAAAGGTAAAGACATAGCTAGGAAATATGTTTTCTATGAAAGACTTGGGTGAAGCATCCTACATCTTGGGAATTAAGATCTACAGAGATAGATTCAGAAGGCTTCTTGGACTAAGTCAGAGCACATACATTGATAAAGTGTTGAAGAGGTTCAGCATGGAGAGCTCACAGAGAGGAAACATGCACATGCGTCACAGAGTTACCATCTCTAAAGCTCAATGTCCCAGTTCTTGTGACAAAAGTGAACACATGAGAGTGACATGCATCGCCAATTGAATCCATCACGTATGCAATGTGGTTTACTCCTGATATCTCATATGTCGTGAGCATGACGAGCAGATATCAATCAGATCCAAGTGATGTTCACTGGACAGCCGTGAAGAACATCCTCAAGTACTTGAGAAGAACTAAAGATCAGTTCCTTGTCTACGGCGGAGAGGAAGAGTTAGTGGTAAAGGGTTACACTGATGCAAGCTTCCAAACTGACAAAGATGATAGCAATCTGGATTCGTGTTTTACCTCAACAACGGAGTTGTGAGTTGGAAGAGTTCCAAACAAGAGACAGTTGTTGATTCTACAACAGAAACCGAGTATATTGTTGCATCGAATGCAGCAAAGGAGGTTGTTTGAATCAAGAAGTTTGTCTATGAACTTGGGGTAGCTCCAAGCATCAGCGACGCAATTGAGCTATATTGTGATAACAATGGAGCTATTGCACAAGCTAAGGAACTCACATCGCATAAGCGTTCCAAACACATACAAGGTGGTTTCATCTCATACGAGAGATCGTATAGCGAGGAGATGTGAAGATTTGCAGAGTACCAACCGAGAACAATATTGCTGGCCCCTTGACAAAAGTACTTTCGCAGCAGAAGCATGATAACCATGTTAGATCACTTAAAATAAGATTAATGGGTGATTGGCTCTAAGTGCAAGTGGGAGTCTATTGGTATGTATGCCCAGAGAGCCAATCATATGAAAAATTGTAATAGTATAACTTGTAAATGGTTTGATTAATAATAAAGGCAAGCTTCCAATTTATTCTATTTTATTCAGTTATGAGATAATGAAGTAACATAATAAATGTCTAGAGAATGATATTACTAAATGATGTATGTCTTCAAGTGTGTGACCTGAACAATGAGATCGTATGGATGTTAAGAGTATATACATTCTTGTTATGTTCCTAGTGGGATGTTATTGTGGAAGGTTGATAGACAGCAATAACACATAAGACTAAAGTGTGTGTTGGTTGATGACAGAATTTCATCAGTCATGATATGTGATATCAAACCAAGAACATAAATACTTGTTAGAGAATAGTGTATCGGATACAACCACCATAAGAGTGATACATAGAAATCAAAATTGGTAGTCAGAATCATCTCTTATAGTGTTGATGGTGATTGTGGTTCTTAGACCTGAAGTCACTACACTCATCACATGTCGTTCAGTGTACTTTGACATCATCCACCGTGATTCTGAATAAGGGTTGTCATAAAGGTGATGATCGGATACACTGTCACACATGGGGATGACTGAGTGATGTAAATGGGATTTGTCCCTCCTACAGGAGCATGATATTTTGGCCACTTGATAAGCGAGACTGAGAAATGCATGGTCATGCACATGTGAGTCAATATGTGATATAGAGCTTTACATATATGATATATCTCAGACAATATGTCCTAGTTCAAGAAAAATGAATTGAACGATTGAAGAGGATGACGATTTCATGCCTTGAGTTTAATACCGGATATCAGTGACAAAGGAACTATACAAACACTACAACACCAATTACATATAGTAAGTTGAAGTTGTTCTCCAACTTTTCATTTACTTTGGTAGCAATGATGTGTGACTAGACGTCGCTATTTATTTGTGATGTCATAGTCGGTTATGGACACTCACTGCCAACGTAATATGGAACCTATATGGTCACACACAAAGGATTCACTTGGAATAGGAGTTTAATCATGAATGATAATTGAATTGATTAGTAAAGTGTTTAGGTACTCAATTGAAACAACAATTGACTGACAAGACTCTGAAGTCTGAACCAACCGGTTCAAGTGTTAAACCAACCGGTCGGAGTGTCAAATTAATTGGATATTGCATAGGTTAAGTTCTGGATGAACCAGGGCATGAACCGACTGGTTCACTAAGTGAACTGAACGGCTCAAGGTCGCCATACAACCGGTTCATAAGATGAACTGCCCGGTTCACAAGAGCAATTCGATTGCATCAAGGATTAGTATTGACGTCATGTCGTGCATTAATTGGATTAGAATTACCAATACAATTGTGATTGGGAAGCATGATGAAAAGATCAGTTCACTAGGTGAGCTAATCCACTCACATGCCAACCGATCGGATCACATGTGAACCCATCATTTCACCGCTCACAGGTTGCAAAAAATTCATGAAATTTCGGCCTCTTCCACTCCCACACAATTAGGAACTCTGACCCTAACCCTCCTATAAATAGAGGGGTACATGGGGCTTCCCAGAGACAACAACTCAATTGCTTCTAACTATTGTTTGTCTTTTCTGGTTGTAGTAACCGAGAGAACTCGAGCAAGTCCTACCCGATAAATGGAGGGATAGCAAGGGAGAACAATTGTGGGAGAACAAGTTGGTGACTAGTATGTTAACGTGAAGGAAAAACTCCTTGTCCGTTCTACTAGAACGACAAGAGTTTCTGGTGGTCCGTGTAGACTACTTTAGAGGCGTGAAGTTTTCCCCGCTAGGAAGACAACGTCAACCTGCTATTCGTGGTGGCCAACCAGGAGGACGACGCAGACGTTGTTCGAGTGTGACTGAAGAAAGGGGGCACGTCATGATGAGGAGATTGTCACTAGACTTGCTCCAGGACCAAGTATATCCTCTAAACCATCCTTCCCATTACATAGTTATTGATGCGTTCTATTGGTATTAGGGGGAAAAAGACAGTTAAATTTGTATTTCCGCTGCCTGTTTTATCGCTATATTTCCTTACACATAGTATGGTATATTATATTGCACTCAAAGTCTTTGATTATAGTTACATGGTATGAAACAGTGTTTCAAAAATCGGTGTATGCGGCCGCTTAAACAGTGTTTCAAAAATCGGTGTATGCGCCCGCATAAGCGGCCGCATACAAGGTGCGGTCCTCAAAAAAAGTGCATAATGAAAATCGGTCCAAAAAGCGGTCCAAGCCGCATAATCGGTTGTACGGCCGCATACAAGGCCGATTATACCCCGATTTTTAGTTAGAGATATTCTGATTTCTTCTTTTATACATTTACATTCATTTATGTTTGTTTAAATTTAGATTATAGTGCATGTTTGTATTTATTTAAGTTGTGATGATTGCATATTTGCATAATTGCATCCATTATTCTTGTAATTGTACTATTTAGATACACAATTGCACAAATTAAATATGTAAATCATGATTAATATATATATATAATAATTAATTTAAAAAATCCAAAACCGCATATACTTCCGCATATACTCCCGCATACCGCATATACTCTACAAGGTGACCTCTCCGAACGCATAACGCATACCGCTTTTTGAAACACTGGTATGAAAGACAGAAATTAGAAACCTACAGCTAACCTAAGGGGCCATGATATATTAGGCACTAGAACAATCTTCATTTTGAACACTACGACCTTGAGAATGCGCATTAAGACCCTAGAATGAGCTCCTGAAGCAGCAAAACTGATCCAAGAAATCAATTTAGCTTTATTTTTGTCAAAGATGCATTAAAGTTTAATTGTAAAAATCCTCAAAGTTTCCTCAATATTCCCACAAACTTCCACTTCCACACCTGTCGAAGTCAACTCGAAGTCGATGTCCTATTCCATGATTCCAAGTGATAAAACTAACACGTATTGAGACATCCACTTCATATTACTTGGCTCCTCTCTCTCTCTCTGGACTGGCAAAGTTGCAATGTGTAAGTTCTATCTTGTTTTTACTCATGTTTAAACCTTTAAAATCTAGAGCATATTGTCATGGTTATATTTTGTAATTCACTTCATCTTTAGCTTCGTCACACCATAATATCATTATCAAACAGCATACACCAAAAAAATAGTCATAAAAATCGCATCTCATCCATAACTAAAACATGTATATAGGGACTTAACATTGATTAAACTGTTAAAAGGAAATTGTGGTGCCTCCCATACCAAAGGCCTTATGCTAGAAGTTGATCCATCATGCATGTTTAACTGAGTTATATTGGACCAAGCCCCCTTTTTTTCTCCAGAACCACCAAAGAATCATTTGCACTCAGTGGTAGGCACTTTCTATATCAAGGAAATCTATAGCAACATCTCGTGCCTTTTCTCTCTATTTCTAAATAAGTCTACATACTGCAAAAACTGCACAGAGTTCCTATCCTCATAACCTTATTAATAAAAAGAAGAATGAGAATAAAATGTGAACTGCACAAGAATTTCATCCTCATAATCTTATTAATAAAAAGGAAGGATGAGGATAAAATTTCAATTGCACAAGACTGCAGATTGTTTGGCTCAACTCTGAGTGAAGTAAAACGATCGTCTAGGAAGAGAACAAGAGAATAAAACACAGTCACCATCAAAGATGTGCTTTGGAAATATCATACCAAAAAGGTGGAAATCGACAAGGCTACAGGTCAAACTCTAACAAAAGAAAGGTCCATACTGTTTATAGATTTTGTGGATATTGTTAGAGAGTTCGTTTATTAGTTATTTATATTGTCCTTGTAATATGGGCCTCACTGTGTCTTAGCCTGTTAGGGTTTAGTTAAGTCTGTATGCTTCCTTGTTCTCCTATTTATAGGAGCAGGGCTTCTCCTATCTAATACAACGATTTGCTTTCTTTTATTATTTGACATGGTATCAGAGCAGCCGTCCTAGGGACCAAAACCCTACGTGAGAGAGAACAAGAAAAGTAGAAGCGCCCCCCTTGCGGGCGGCCGCCGCCCTTGGCGGTGCTTGCTACCCGCAGGGAATTCCCATCATTCCAAATCAGTTCGGTCCTCTTCGAGCTTCCGCAATTGTCTTCCACATCAAAGTCATAGGGGAAACCCGAGGAGAGCCATCAATCCCTCCAAGGAAGTTTTCTTGAGGTCTACAATCATGTGGAACAACAGCAGCTTGGAGTTTATCATTCGCCGCTACAGTGTCGTACTGTAGCACGACGGCCATTGTAGTGGTTGCTGCTCCCACACCGGTTTATATTAGGTCATGCCCTTCTGGGATGACCTTTCCCTTGGTTGTAGCTGCCATATGCTGCTTGCGATTAGCTGCTATGTCCCTCTTTCTTCTTCAAATCAGCAAGAGTATGGGCTGTTGTCTACAGCCTCTTATTGCAGCAGATTGCGGCTTCAACAAACAAGGTGCAGAGGATTGTTTCCCCTCTTGAATCTGATTAAAAGGGGGCGCCCCGGACCCTGCTACGTTGCCCAAGAAGGTCAAGGGCAAAGGTACTCCAAAGAGGGAGCATTGGTAATTCTTCCCAGCCGTTGTCACCGGCGGAGTACTGTAGCACGACCCTTTTCTGGTCTACAGTTGCTGTCCAAAGGCAATGTATTTGTCCGGATCATTTTCTACCTTGATTTATGTTATCGGTTGCCTCCTCCACCTATTTGCCTATAGAAATTTTTTGCCTCTACCATTGTTTTTTACTGTCCACGCCAACCACTCCTTTACTCTTTCCGTGCTTGGCGTGAGGGGGAGAATAGAGGAGAAAGAGTAGAGGGAAGAGATGAGATGGAGGAGAGTTGAAGAAAAAAAAGAGAAGAATTATGTTATGCTGCTTCATGCCACTTTAACTGCTGATATATGGATTTTTCTGCTGCTATTTAGTGCTTTCTGTTGCTATTATTGTTCAATCATCATCTACCTCGACTGCTGCTATGAAGTTGCATACTTGGACGTCATCTTTGCTACTTGTGCTATGATTAGCACACTTTACCTGCTGCTTTGTGCTTTTGCACTTTCTGCTGTCCGTGCTTTATTTGCACGTTGACTTTCTACTCTGTGGACCAACACTCTCTGGATTTATGACGTCTGCTACTGTGATGGATGCTTTATGAAGAGGGAAGATGATGAAGACATTTGTTGCTGACTTTACATGGAGCTTCGTCTACTGGAGTTATGTATTTGCTTGCTACTCTACGATACTGGCCTTCTATCTGCCTATGTCGTCGACTCTCTACTGCTGTGCGTCAGCACTCTCTGGCATGTCCGTGCCTTGTTTGCATGTCGACTCTCTACTACTGTCTACTAGCACTACCTGGCTCGTCCATGCTTTATTTCGCACGTTGACCCGTCCGTACTTTATTTGTACGTTGACCTCTACTGCCTGTGATCTAGCACTCTCTGGACTTTGTTGCATGTGACCCAGCACTCTCTGGCTACTACGACGACGACGTTAATGAAGACCTTGGTGCCTATCAACTATTATATCTTTTGCTCCAGATGATTGTGTTGTTGCTTATTTCTTCTCCAGATGATCGAGAAGCTTCTGTGACCTGCTTGTCTTCTTGCTTGGAGTATCTACTTGAGGGGGAGTGTATGAGTATTTGTGTGCTTTATTGTAATATTGAGGGGGAGCAATTTCTTGTATGGGCTTGGTTTATCCTTTTATTTCTGTCTATTTGTTTTCTAGTTTGACTCTCTATCTGCAAGCTGATTTGGGATTCTCCCAACTTCAGCTTGAGGGGGAGTGTTAGAGAGTCTGTTTATTAGTTATTTATATTGTCCTTGTAATATGGGCCTCACTGTGTCTTGGCCCATTAGGGTTTAGTTAAGTTTGTATGCTTCCTTGTTCTCCTATTTATAGGAGCAGGGTTTCTCCTATCTAATACAACGATTTGCTTTCTTTTATTATTTGACAGATATTAAACTGGATATAAATAGGTTGGCAAGAGAAAGTGCATCATAATATCAGAAATTACTAGCAAATCACACAACAGTTTGAATCTATACAAGGAGTTTGTCTCCACAAGCTGATCAATGTGCACAGTTTGGATAGGTGCAAAGACCATTTGATCTGTAGTTAACAGTCCACACTAAATCCGGACATAAAGTTCACACCACTCTCTTCCACAAAATAGGAAGTAAAATGTCCTTAGTCTGTCTACTAAAGTTGGAACTACCTTCAGAAACAAAAAGAATAATTTTCAGCATGATCCTTTGGCTGGAAACTCCGCCTATGTTTTCATAAACTCCGCCTATGTTTTCATATTTTGTGTAAATGTAGCCGGTCCCAAGCCCGGGTAAAGGAGGAGGGTTGGTGGTAGGTTGACAGCCAGCCTATAAAAACTTTGTCACTCTTTCTATGATCCTTTGACTGGAAACTTGGGATATGGTGAAGTCCATAACAATAAGTGAAAGTATAGGAATTTCTAAATTAGGATGTTGCAAATAAACTCATAATTCACACATCAGTAAAATGCATTTGAACTGATGGCTTATCCCACATCACTCAAACTTCAAAGATAAAGAAAACTTCAAAGCCAATTAAAGATTGGCCTTTTCTATAATGCAAAGACGTTAAGATGAACTCTTTTTGCAGTAGCACATATCAGTTTAACATCACATGCTATCTATTTTATTGTGTAGCATTTACTGTCTAGAAACTACTCTAACATCAAGCCATAAAGTGTCACAAGAAAGAAGAAAAAACCTGAAATTCAGAAGGATTATTCTAGTAAATCGAATTCAATCACATACATTTAAGTGTGTGCAACCACTCAAAGTGACCTCTGCAATATTTGAAGCTTCAAGCAAATCATTGGTTGAGGACTGTGGTGCTGGTACAGTTGTAAGTGTGGATAATGGAAGAGCACCATGGGTCAAATCTGAATCTTGCTTAAGGTCACCACTTTCATGTACCACTGAGATGCTTGGAGACGTGTTAGTATTGACTGATAAAGCAGTTTCATCAATATGTCCAACTGCCTGGAGATGAAGAGAGAACTCCTCAAGATCAGTGGTAGAATTCTTTAGAATGCTGCAAGAAAGAAATCATGTAACCTTCAAAACTTCCCGAGTGTTCGTTCTCTACAAGGTAATGCAAGTAACTGTGTTATTGTTCCTTATTAGAGGCACAATGCAAATGAATCACACACAAAATACCTTAACATACATTATAGAATATGGTATATTCAATAATGGTATGGCTATGCTATCTCATGTCTCTCTCTAGGTGACATCAGTGTGTGACTGTTAGAGAGTCTATTTACTTAAGTTGTTTCTATTTTACTTTAGTTGTTTAGTTTATTTGTAAAATGGGCCCAAGTGTGTCTTGGCCCATTAGGGTTTGTATGCTTCTAAAGTGAAAAACTGAAAATGAATTCCCAATCTGCATTCATTAGCTTTAAAACCAAAACAACCGTTAAGCCTTGTACAACCAAGTTAGGGTTGTCTACATCAGTCTTTCTCATTCCAATAGTTTCACTTTTGTGCTGGTCTATGCTTCTTCAAACAACCTAAACACAAGTTACGCGCTTGCATTTTTGGCTTGTTTTTATTTGTAAAAATATTCATACCAGACAGGTGAAAGGGTTCCAGGGAATCAATAACAACATGAACCACAACAGCTAAAAAAGGAGTGAGAATCAGAATATTTGCTCATTTTGTTGTCAACAAGCTTTTACTGAATTAATCTTATAATAAAACATTCCTCCCTTCTGGGTATAGTTTGTATGTCACTGCACAGGATCTCATTCCATTTTCCGTATGTTAATAAAATGTTATCCACAAAGTGTTTCAACATCAAGTCAAAACAATCTGCAGAAGTTAACAAAAGATACAAGATCGAATTCACAAACTATAAGTCCTGCATTCGAGATACTGAGCTCATCAACTGGCAAAAATTACATGCTGCTTGTAAAGTTTGTTAAGAACGTTTATATTCTTGCTATTCTTTATTTATTTTGTATTATTTCCTTTCTATAGTGCATTTTTCTATCCTACCCATGCAAAGGGTCTTGTACTCTCTTTTTTCTACTAGATATACAGCACACAAGTGTTTCATGCTTCCCTCACGGACGCACTCTCTCCCTTTTTGTTATCACCATTGTCGTCTCCCTAAATAATGCAACCATCACTGCCGCCAAATGTTCTTAGTCCTTCCACAGCTATTGCTTGCCCCATGCTAGGACACTACTGTTTTAGTAGCAGCAGTCAGTGATTCCTGTAGCCACCACCTATGATTGTTTTTGCTTTAGTTGCCCTCAAGGATCGCTGAGAACACCCTTTCTGTGCTTCCAGCGTATAATTTCCCTATCATAGAGGACGGACAGACACTGTGTGAGCTCTAATGTCCATTGGACACCAACACACCTAGAAAACACCTTAAAACATAACTATATATATACATACACAACATACATAGATACACACACGTGTATATAGGAGAATGATCTAGTGCGGACTGCGGACTGCGGACTGAACGAACCTTCGCACGCGTCCCACATACCAATATCCCCCAGTGAGTGCTTTTTGCATTGTTTCCCTTGTGCAGTGCTGTAAAATTAGTTTTGTTCTCTTGTGGCTCCTCTCTTCCTTTGCTTCCCATCTCACTCTCTCTGCGGGGAACAACCAAATTCACTTTGTGTTGCACCAAAAGAATCAGACACGTCATAGTATGGAAGCTTGTTTGACAAAACACTACAGTGTTTTCTAATTTTACACAATGTGTTTCACATCTACGTACTCATACACCTGTTAACACTCTTTTTTTCTTTATATAAAAATTACTATCATGCCACTTGTCATCCCGTGGCAACTTTTATTGTAATGTTCTTGCTCTCCGCCACGTGTCCTTCTCTGGTGTTTGCCATTTGGACATAAATGCCATCAGCTTGTAGAGAGTGTGTAGGGGAATCCTCACTCTGAACTTTATCAGATTACCTTTTTCAATTTTGGTAATCAGTGAACATCAATGCTGGAACTGCAAGCACACTGTGTGTGCTCATTGTCATACTCAATAGAATATCCATTCATAGGCAGGGATAAGGGTAACTACAGTATATTCTATCGTGGAAATAGCAGTGGACTCAAAACGGGTAGATTACACAGTTGAAAGTTTGACTTCTTTTTAACGTGTTAGAGTTGCAACTTGCAAGACATCTCTTTTTATTTAGTGGAAAGGCCGCGGATTTTATATCAGCGTAACTGATAATAAGGTTGTATGAGGTGGTATAATTTATGTTGTTTTGATTGGAAAAGCTAACTTGCAAATAGTAATTATGTTTACTAGGCCGACAATGACGTGATGAACAATAATAAGGTTGCATGAGGTGGTATAATTTATGTTGTTTTGATTGGAAAAGCTAACTTGCAAATAGTAATTGTGTTTACTAGACGGACAATGACGTGATGAACAATAGCTGCTACTTGATTGTTGTGGTATGAGTTTCATGAAATAAACCACTGGCATGATAGATATCACCATATATCACCCCCACTTCTCCCGCTCATGTATCCTCTACAATGACAACCAATGCGCAATCTAGCAAGATTAGTGTGTTATATTCCTAAATCCTCTCAGATTTTTAGAAATTCTACTAACATGAGTGTCACTCGTGTGCGGTCACTATGTTCAGTTAATCATGCATTCATTTCTCTGCCAATAGAAAGGGCAACTAGGGCATCCTTTTATTCATCCTAGTTGCCACATAGGCAATTTGAGTGGGCCCATGTGGCTATAGACGAAATATTTAGTAATTCGTTACTTCACTTGTCTACTAGCTAGACTCCCTTAATTGGTCAGCTAGGGAGTTATGGAGCTCCTGGGTATCATCAGGCATGCCAATCGATCAATAATTAGTGAGGTTGGTCTTGAGTTTCAGACTCTCCTAGCCGCTCAGTTAAGAGATTTAGCCAGGTGGCTAGAACTATCTAGTCTTCGTCCTTCCTCTTGGGGACTCTAGCCGACCAGATGGAAAGTCCAATCATGCAGCTAAAGAGCTATGACATTATGATCATGATTTCTAGCTTCATTTGAGTGCCTCAATTTCCAATTTTGCACTCGTTGATGAACTGCTGGTGAATTGGGACAATTCTCGTGCAATTCTAGAGATGGTCAATGTGCTTTATTCTTGCATTGATTGTTTCTCATTAAGCCATCATAGGTCAATATTGTGTGATGACTATAACTAGAGGAAGAAGAAAATTTGACTACATGTCATATATGTGACTAACTTGGAGAGCAATCTTACTATCAATAAAAGGTGTACAATGAGTCCTAAATATAGACTTGACTCGACGTGCGATGTACATGCGGAACATAATATGAGAAACTAGAGTTAAGCTAATGTGCTTAAGTAGGAAAGGCCCATTAGTCCTAATTAAATAAAAAAACAAAATTACTTGTCACACTGACACTGTGTCATCATGACAAGACGGAGGATTCATTTTAGGAAAGCAAAAGAGAACATATAAAGAATGAACAAAGGCTAGAACAAGATCAATGAGGACAGAAGAGAGGAACAATGAAAGTTTGACGAGAATATTGAGAAACGATGGTGATGAGACTAGGAAATAGAGAAGAAAATTCATGTTTGAATAAACAGGAGTGTTGAACAATGGTTGCCAAGTTACTATGAACAATATAGGAGAGAGAAGTTGAGCAAGGAGGAAATGAAGGAAACGGGCTAGCGTGATAATCAAGGAGTCTAGAGAGGTGAAAGTCAGAGGTGTGTGCGTTCGGATCTATGGAGTAAGACATCGATTTCTCAATTAGTTATATTGATTGCGTAATGAATTTCCTTGAAAAGCACTGGCACGCGTGTAAATGTATAGCCCTTGTCATAGATATCTTAATATATAGATAATTTCTTGTCAAGATCGATATAATTTTCTTGTTAAAATGAATATTTTATGATCCACAAAATCATCCTCTCGCACCCAGAAGTTGTTTTGATCCTGTTGGACACAAGAGTCAGGATGTGATCTTTGAGGATACTCCTTTTGATCTTCCTCCTAGTGCTTTGCAGTCCACCACCACACTGTCAGTGCCCTTGCTTGTTCCAATTTTTCCTTCTTCTGAGACGTTTACTTCTGAAACTGTTAGGGAGAGAAACAGTGAGAGAGGGAAGTGAATAAGGAGAGGTTATGGAAAGGGAGTAGCTAACAGATTGCAACTGGGCTTTTGTTTGTTTGATTTAGATGGATCTCTAACAGCAGAAAATTGAGGTGTATAGAAACCTTGATACACTCGAGTGTATTATAGCTCAACTCTGTCTCTCTCTTTCTCTCCCTCTCTCTCTCACCGTATTGAGGAATTCTACCGTACTCCGTGCAGCTATGGTTCTTGATCATGCGGGTTTCCCCCAAAGGTGAAGGCCGGATTGATTGAAGTGGGTGATACATTTTTGTATTTCTATGAGAAGCTCTACGACACCCACGATTCCCAGTAGCGAGTCGTCGGCATATCGCGCGTAACAAATCATTCTCCAGTAATGGGTTGTTTTGGAGGGGGCCAATCCTCTCCTTTCAGTCGAGTCATTTCCAACCCGATGGGTAATACAGCTATGTTACCCAACGACACTGGTTACATATTAGGTGGAATCAATGTTTCAGAAAGCGGGAAGCGGGAGGCGTGCGGACACCACCTTGTGGCCGCTTGAAAAAGAGGATTCTTAATTTTCTATATGATTATATACAAAAATACACACATTTGTGTGTGTGTGTGTGTGTGTGTGTATATATATATATATATATATATATTAAGAAACTTGTATACATAACCAAACCCTTGTGGCAGTGTAAAATTCACCCTACACAACAATATTGCTACTTAATAGTTGATTATGTATAGATGAAGCATTAAGATACATTTCTTATGTATACATAACCAAACCCTTGTGGCAGTGTAAAATTCACCCTACAATACAATATTGCTACTTAATAGTTGATTATGTATAGATGAAGCATTAAGATACATTTCTTATGTATAACAGTATACTAGTATCATACTATCATGTAATAATGTGATCTACTTAATAGTTAGTATAATTTATAGATAAATTTATCACATATAGTCGTATATTAGTATCAAGCCATGATACAATGCACTTAGTAGTTAGTAGTTAGTGTAATATAATCGTACTATACTTCACAGAAATCTGCATTGATTTTGTATTACATTTACACACTGGTTGTTTCTTAGATTAATGTTCTATAGTTAGTAATCAGTACTATACAGCAGTACAATATTACTGATTTGTGACAATCACATAGTTTTATGTTACATATACATGGTAAGTTTTATGTTAGTATTACTTGCTATAACAGACTTAATAGGTACATAGTCGTCACTACTGTATATAGCAGCAGAATCAGTGTAGTATTACACACTGATTAACTACTATACAAGATTTAGATACATACTTAGTTACTTAATACAATAGTATCATATAACATGTTAAATAATGTTATACAATATCAATAGTCTAATATTACATAATGAAATTATCATTACATTTCACTTTTGGGCCTAGGAAGTGGGTCTAGGTCCTGCTTTTCACTTAAGCGGACTCAGGCGGGCGCTCAGAATCAGTGTCCAGGCGGGTGCTTGAGCGGGCTGAGCGGGCATGAAGCGGTCGCTTAATGCAAAACCGCCTGACCAGCCGCCTAAGGCCTATTTGGAGCGGCCAAGGGTCTCATCTGTTTGAGCGACCGCCTGGGCCGCTTTTGAAAACACTGGGTGGAATTATTGTAGTTTGGGCGATGTTGGAGAGTCAATATACTTAAGTTGTTTATATTATACTTAAGTAGTTTAGTCTATTCGTAATATGGGCCCAAGTGTGTCTTGGCCCATTAGGTTTTGTCTTGAGTCTGTATGCCCCTTAATATAGGAAAGGGGGGTTGCCCCCTATCAATAGGAAAAATTCTACACATAAGGGGATTTCCCCCATCATATCTTTGCTTTACCACATGGTATCAGAGCAGGATTTCCTGTGTCCCCACCAACCCTAAGAGAGAGAGCACAAAGGAGAGAAGCCTCCCCTTACGGGCGGCCACCGCTGCTAGGCGTTGCCAGACTGCCCGTAAGGATTTCCCATCCCTGCTTCTTCTTGAAGTCGTCTCCATGAGCCGTCTCCATTTTCAACAATAAAAACACCCACTTTGAAGTTGTTGCTACCAAATCTACATGGGCCGCCATGTCACCACCATGATTTGTTGCCTTTGGCGCCGCCATATCTATCATATTTGTCGCCTCATTGATACTGTTGTAGATCTACATTGTTGTCATCTACATCACTGTCGATGTACACCACCATCATCTATCATTTGCACATATGCACCGCCGTCATCTATCCTTTGTAGATCTACACTGTTGTTGTCTAATCTTAGTAGATCTACACCGCCTTTGTCATCTATGCATCTATTAAGATCTAATCCTAAATCTAGGAATCAGATCGCCCCTTTAGGGTGATTTTGGGGACGTATCTCCCCTATATTGATATGATGGAGATCCGATTTTCTATTGTCGTTCGCCGCTAACATGGTCGTGTCGTTGCTTGACACGACGTGTTGGCGGAGATCTGCTTTGTTCGCGACTTTGTTCGCAAAATATGCCTATGACGGCACGACTTGTCGCTTCTTGACATGGTGTGTCACCTGCACTATGACAGTGTGTCGCCTAAAGACACTTCACTTGCGTTCTTCCCTGAGATTTTGTCAACTGACACAGTGTGTCACTGTACGACACAGTGTGTCGCCTGCTTCATGCCGACACTAACTTATGTTGGTGCATTACTGATGCGCAACACGGCGTCTCTTCACTGACACGACGTGTCAACTGCTATTGTTGATATTACTTGGCGTGCATCACCATCTACAATGATTTTGTTACATGGCGAAGGTATCTATACATGGCGAGTCCCTTCTTTACTCCTACCAGCAGCAGTTATCTTCCTTTTCTAGCACTTTTATTTGTGTTTTGTTCTTTAATCCCCCACCCTTTCCAGTCCTAGATACTTTTTTGCCTAGCTCCTCAATACTTGTTCCACTCTCATATACATATTGAACCTACTGATAATCAGATCCTACAATTTTTTTACCTAAAGATCCATTTATTTTTCTATCCAATGTATGTAATCAGGTCATGTTGCACCTTGACTCGAGTTGTCGGTTACCTCCTTCACATCTTCACCTACACAAACCCTACCTCTACCATTGTTTTGTGACTCTCCACCTCAACCACTCTCTTGACTCTTTTCGTGGTTGCGTGAGGGGGAGAATAGAGGATGATGAATAGAGGGAAGAGATGACATGGAGGAGAGATGAAGAGAAATGAAGAAGAATTTAATTATGTTGCTATTTGGATCTTCATGCTACTTTTACTGGTATGGAGTGTTATTTTATTGCTATACGGATCCTTTTGTTGTTTGTGAAACTTATTCATCATTATTTTTCCTGCTTCTCTGAAGTTATTTACTTTACTTGTGCTATCTATTGCTGATTTTTTGTCTGCCGATGTCATTGTTGCTACTTGTGCTATGATTAGCACATTTTACTTGCTGCTTTGTGAGTTTGCACTATTGTTGTCTGGGCTCTGTTTGCACGTTGACTCAAGTGCCTTGCACACATCTGCTGCGACTGTGACCCAGCACTCTCTGGACATTGACGTTTGCTCCATGACGAAAATTATATGATGAGACGATGATAGTACCTTTGTTGACTTACATGCTATGATGGAGCTTCGTGCTTTTCTGCTTTTGTTGTTCATCATGGAGTTTTTGTGTTGCTTTCTACTTCAGACACTGGTCTATTATCCGACCACGTCATCTATAGTCTGCTATTGTGTTCTAGCACTCACTGGCTGGTTCGTGCCTTGAGCATGTTGACTCTTTTTCTTATCCATGCCTTGTATGCACATTATCTACTACTTCTTGTGTTCCGACACGCTTTGGTCTATTAGATGACAATAGTTGCTATGATGAAGACCTACCTATTGACGTTTAATCTACTCCAGATGCTACTTCATATTGATCAAGAAGCTCTTGCTACCTGCATTCATACCCACATTTGGATTATCTGCTTGAGGGGGAGTATTTGAGTATTTGAGTGACTTATTGTAATATTGAGGGGGAGAAATTCTTGTATGGGCTTGGTTAACTTTTCATTTGATTTAGTATGTCTGTTTGCAATCTAACTTGGGATTCTCCCAAGCTCCAACTTGAGGGGAGTGTTCGAGAGTCTATTTACTTAAGTTGCTTCTATTTTACTTAAGTTGTTTAGTCTATTTATAATATGGGCCCAAGTGTGTCTTGGCAAATTAGGGTTTATCTTGAGTCTGTATGCTTCCCCCTTATCCTATACATAGGAAAGGGAAGCTGCCCCCTATCAATAAGAAAAACTCGACACGTTAGGGGATTTCCCTCATCATATCTTTGGATACTAATTGAGAAAAACGTATTTTAGTAAATTAACGTCAATTTGTGTAAATATCTATACCTGTAATATACATGTTTAGATAGGTGAGTTACTCATGAAATATATATGATATGTGTATATCGGTAAGGAAACATACTAACATACAAAGAAACATTTAAGGAGTGCATTTCGAAGAAGTTTGTTACTAGATAATTTGGCATGCTAGGATACTTTGTGGGTATTGATGTGCTAGCATTATTTTATGTATGATCAATACATGTGATCTGTTCCAAGAAATTACTATGCTAGCAGTGGCAGATCCAATGAACATATGAAGGGGGTCACAAATGAAAATAACCAGAATTTATCAATTTGACTGCCACTACCTTTAGTTGATTTTAGTTGAATATATAAAGTCACTTATTAGAAAATATACAAGTTGATTGACTACATATTTAAATTTATTTTGAATCGTGAGTGTAGAATAACTCATCTATCACTTCAAAAATTGTGTCAAATATCAACTATTTATAATACATAACATGTTAATAATCCAGCCAGTTTTCTTCATTTGTCTGAGGTGGTGGCGATTATTGTTCATAACATAAAAATTATCTTTTACTACAATTAACAAATATATTTTGATGTTCGGAATTATTGACAGAGACAACTTGTAAGAAACTCAGTGCAACCCCATGTCATTATACTTACTACTTTGCAGAAGTATCTCTCCTATAAATGAGTGTAAGCATTATTTTGTTTGAAATACATAATATTATATTCATTAGATATCCATAGAGCAATCATTTTGATCGGTAGGTAATACTAATCTGATATCCCTTACTAATACCAAAAATAACTTCTTTTGTACCTAATGTTTCTTGCAATTTGTACCAAAACTTATGCTAGGATCTAGACTACTTAATAATCCAATAGACCAAATGTGCCTTTTGGAACGAGAATAGATCCCGTCCTTTTCTATCTAGACAAGCTAAGAAAACGGTGTAAGGATGTTCTGTATCAAATTCCAAGGTAATTATGACACTTACAGAAAAGGACTCGTCAGGGAGCACAGAAATACAAAAATTACTGGCTAGTATGATTCTGATAATAATAGGAGCCATGCAGACTGGAAATTCACTCTCGATCTCTGCACTTTTGGAGGATGAATGATCACTTGGCGAAACAGAAACCAAACCATAACTAGTTAGGAGTTGTTGAAAGTAGGATATAGGGCCATAACCCAAATACCCATGACCTTAGCGTTGCAACAAGCAATCAACCACCAGCCAGATAATTCAGCACTAATGTTCTATGACAATAAAGTTGCTATCTCGATTGCCAACAATTGTACTTTTCATTTAAGAACCAAACACAGAACTGGATTGCCACTCTATCGTAGAGGCTATCATGAACAAGCAAATGTACACTCCGCGCTCAAGTCTGAAGACCAAGTGGCAACTTTTTTCACCAACCACATGCAGAAAAGCATTTCAGTATGCTGACTGCAAAGCTGGCATGATTAGTGTCAATTATCCAGATCACAACCAGCTGTTAGAATATTTATTCCATGCTTTACTTTAGCTGTATCTCTTTTCTTTCTTCCTCTCATCGTTCACTCTCCTCAAATGCCTATATATAGGGTTGTCCTCTTTTTTTACTAGATACATGGATAATTCTTTTTCAGTCTAAAAATTGTAATCACAGGTTACCCGATTAAGTTTGAATTGTCACTAACACACAAAGTGATCTGTAGGCAAACATCCTAGTCAAACTGCAATATCTGATCTGGAGTATGTTTGTGCTTTATTATTTTGTAACATTATAAAGATTTATATCTTAATGGAGCATGAATCGTCACATTTTCCACTTCTTATGTATTATAATATTATCCTTCAACAACAAGTCCTGTTTATCTGGCTGGTGTGAGTCTATGAGAAATCGTGATCCGGTTCTCTTTCTAAAATGCATCACAACGTTTGCAACTACAAATAGAATAAAAATCCTGATTCTTCCAATGATAAATCAGAAGTGAATACAACCTTTTCAATCTAGTAAGATTACAGCAAACCTTAAGAAACACAGTTCTATGTAGATACACGTGGATGAAAAGAAACTGGCGGAAGGCCAGTAATAAATCAAACAAAGATCCATACCTTAAAGGAATCCCTTCCTTGTTTTCCTTAGAAAATTGGAAAGGTAAGGACAGTGCAGAATCCTCACTTTTTTTGGCTTTATTTATGAGGTTCAACATAGTAGAATTGAAACTTCCGAAAGTGATACCACATAGTTCCTGTGGCAGGGCTTGGATATGGCTTGGAAGAATAACCTGGTTTTGAGAAAGTTGCAGCTTCTCTAGTTTGTTCTTAAGCATACCATCAGAGGTTTCAGAACATGTGGTAGGCGGCAATTTAGTAATAATCTCAGATGAATTTGGCTTAGTATCAGAAGCTCCATTCGTGCTGGAGGCTTGTGCAGCATCTGGATCTATTTGTTTTGATTTTGACTCCATATGACCAACTAATAAACGAAAAAATATACATAATTTTTAGAACTTATTCACATAGAATTGACAGAATAGAACTTAATAGCATAGCATTATATCCTTGAATAGGGCTTAACACGCAAATCAATGTTAAAATGTTTCATCAGTCCGAGAAGGAAATATCAAAGTAATATACTTATTTATATAACAGATGAAAAAAAATCCTTATTTTATTAATTGATGAGATAAGGTTTGCTTGGACCCCCTAGCTACAATAAGAACGTTTGTAGCTTAGAAGTCTGTTTTTGTGCTGAGAATGATAGTGCATGTTGATGATTTTGTGTTAGCAGCACCAGTGCAGTGTTGTTGAACATCTTTTATGTTCTGAACACCAAAATTCCTCAACGTTTACATGCAATTTCCTATAGGCAAACTTAGATTGTAAATTGCTAGGTTTAAGATACCACACAAGTAAGATTCGGATCCGAAATCCATGAAACAACAACAAGAACAAGAATAAAGATAGCATGAATGAAGGAATTCACCGTGCAGTCGCAAATTACTATCTGAGAAAGAAACGTCTAAGCATGAAAGATCAAAATGCACGACTTATAGAACATGAAAATTGATTATTAAATTTGTAAATTTAGGCAGCCAGTGCAAAAATCGGTTTGAGGTGTGCAGATTAACTGGCTAGCGCAGCCATCAATCCCTTGGATAGAAAGAGAATGTGACGAAACACCTCAAAGTATTTCATACAAATATCTTCTCAGATATTTCAAGGGTAGAATGCTGATACAGTAAAGCACGTTCTTAAAGAAATCTCACGGTAAAACAATAGGCAAAGAGTAGAATACTGAAGAAAAACCCCGAGGGGACGGGAAGCTGAGAATCCGATCATCGTTTATGATTCATTCCCGAGCCGCTCTGTTAAAAAAACTGCCGCTTAATTTTCTCTCGCGGAATAATCTCACTCCGCCAGGTCCGACATTCAACGCAACGATATCACACATTAGAAGGTACTAGGAGCGACTTGAAGCATCACGGGCTTAGACAAGAAAAAAGAGCCATTCCGAAACGAACAGTACGGACCTTGTGAGAGCAGCTTTTCCGAAACTTGTTTCGTGTTCATGTTACAATCTCTCAGCATTGCGAAAACGTCCTCGTTGCTGTGCTTGCTTCCTGTTCGCTCCTTGATTTCCCGTATGAGCTTTTTGACATTTTTCGGTATAGAAACCCTAGCTTTGCGTTTGGAACGGCCGCTCATCTGACCAGAGTGGGAGTGGCGGGAGTGAGGAACTGAGGTGGACAGGGGAGGAAGAGAGAAGAAAAAGGAAAGAGGAAGCGGACTGACGAGGAAAAGACAAAGCTCGTAAGAGAGGCGTACCTGTAGGAAGACGGCAATACTTGGCGCCATAATATGGGAACTGGGCCTTAGCCCGTCCATCGAGCGCCAGGTACTTGCCGTGTGACTGGACAAAGGTCAGGCATCGCCACTTGTAAGCCCACGTAGCCCAGATCTAGACTCGGGAAGAGAGAATGAGAGAGGTAAACTATTGAAATTCCCTAGTAGTTTATGAAAATTATATCTTGTTTAAATACTTTTGCAAGGTTCCTTGTATTCTGAAGGATATATTGAGGTGCGTCATTGTTGTACCCTTATTTTATTTTATTTTTTGGTATATTATACCCTTACGGTATTTGCCCATAGAAAGCAATAATAATGGAGTTTGGATTGTAATATGGTCAAAGGTATCCTTCTCTAACTCCATTTTTTCTATAAGAATGTGTCTTTTGTATTTGAGGCATGATCAAATCAAGGCTAAATTAAAAATAAAATCTTATAAAAATCAAGGTGTATCATTATACCCACTGCCCATTGGAGTCACTCTTTGTTAAAAGTGTGTCAACTCTATTTCTTACTACATGCTACTCTTTTTCCTAATGATGTGTATGCAATGAGATCGATGTTAATACAAAAAGGTGACTTTGGGAATGTACTTCCTATAAGAAGGGCACCTTATCAAGTAGGAGAAGGTCTGTTACGGCTGATAAGGAAAATTCATGTATTGTCTATGCATACCATGTAGAGCAAAGAGAGGAGTAAAATATTTTCATATATGTTACATGCTTACTTGCTACCTTAGTAGGTAAGGACAATGTTAAACCATATAGATAAACATAAATAATTTATCATACGTGATGTCCGCTAATACTTGTTTATACTATGTTATGTCTTGTATGAAGTTCATAGAGTGTTCAGTATGTTTTGTTTGGCAATTGATACCATAAACGAAGTTGTTCGTTGTCACTTTTGGAGGTGTAAATACAAATATACGACGCAACGATATCCTATATTGTGAACACCATTCGTTAGTATTTTGGAGTATTTTCTAATTCTTTTAGACTGATTTGGTCATGTATACAATAATATTTATAGTTGTAAGATAGCCAACACGATTTTATAGTTAATGTATTATTTAATATTACCTTGGGTGGTGTTTTGTATTTCTTCAGTGCAAATAGAAACTTAGTGGGAATAAGACGTGTGTGTTTGCAACAACAAGATTTTGTGATATGGGTAGAAACCGATATGGTTTCGATGCAGCTTTTAACTTCTTTTGGGGTTGATTGAGTTGTTCATATAGTTACGTTGGAGTAATGAAATGTGTACATGAAACAACAATTGTCTTCGTAGTAAATTATATGAACACAACAAAAACGATATGTATAAGGTCATTCAAGACTCGTTAGAATAATTTTAGATTGGTAATAGTCATTATGAGGAACCTTTCTTTCTTTTTGAAAAATATACATATAATCAATGTTCAGGAAAGCAGTATGCGGTGTACGGGCGGTGAGGGTACTGCATAGAGTATATGCGGTATGCGGGAGTATATGCGGTTCTGGATTCTTTTTTTATTTTAGTAAACTAATTATATATAAAATAATGTATTGAGATTATAAATTAAAAGATATAGAGCAGGCATGTATATATATTTACATATAAATAATTTAATATGTATGTTGATGTATGATATGCTTATATATGTAATTATATGTATATATATGGAATGTGTTTGTAATATATGTACAAATACTAAAATTTATGTAAATCAATGTACAAATATGTCTAGAGTATGTGTATAAATGTGAATAAATCAAAGTGTATATATATGTACACATATGTGATTGTATATTTAGGTATATTGTATATGTATGTATATATGTTAATATATCAAAAGGTATTCATATAAATACACAAATGTGTGTGGAAATTTTTATATGTATTATAATGTATACATATAAATCAATGACTATATATTTAAACGTAAATATATAATAAAATGTGTCTTTTATGTATGCATTTATGTATGAAATACATGGACATGAGATCTGGGATTTTAAAAAGCAGAGTTTAATCGATTGCTTAATCGGACAAACGGGAGTATATGCGGCTCATGACCGCTTCGTGGACCGATTAACAATATGCGGTGCGGTAGGGTGACTGAATAGGTATATGCAGGAGTATATGTGGTTGTGTGGACTGAATTCTCGAACAGTGCATATAATAAAGAAAATCATTGTTGTTTAAATTAACACAATTTTCGTAAATGTATGAGTTCTCACCTTCCCAATTACCCCCCCCCCCCGCATTTGCTCTTGTGCGCCATACTTAATTGGTAAGGCTATGCATTTGCCCTCCCATACCCTCCCGGTTGAAACCCTAATGTATTTGCATAAGAAATAGGGTAGTCTTAGAGTAAATGTGAAGAATAAGTGCGTGTAACATTTATTTCGAAACTTGGTATATAGTTCTTTAAACGAGGAGAGTTGTTTTAGAATAAAGTGCTAAGAAGCAAGTTTCTAGATAATGAAGTTGGTTTGCAATTAGCCTTTCTTTCTTGTTTGAATATACATATATCAAAACTAATCCATTGTTAACTTTTAATACATGTATGAGTTTACACTTTCACCCTTACCCTCTGCAGTTACCTTTGGATAAAAGGTTTTTAGTAAGGAGAGGGTAAGGGTATTGACCGAATGGAAAATTACTCTTACGCACCTTTACACAACATGTTTTCCATTGGTGAAGAGCCACAAAATACGGATATAATAATTACAAATCTCACGTGTCAACTAGTTCTCATTTAAATTTTTGATGAAAATGGAGGGTGAGAGTAGTATATTCACCAAATACCATAAATTAATGAAAATTTTTGCTTAGTTTGACTCTTACTTATAAATTTACCTTCTACATGGACTTAAACAATCAAGTGTAGGAATTAGATTTGGTCGTGTTAATTAGGTCAAGAATAAGACTTAAGATAAAATTCCAAAATTTGAAGTTGTCTAGATATTTAGTTTAATTTTAGAAAGAGAAAGAATTAAATATAATAAATTTTAAAAAAATAGACAAGTTGGTAGAGGTTTGTATTGAGGATAAGCCAAGATTCTACAGAGAAATGAGCTCCAATTTGAAATAGAGGTGTATATGCATAATTTTAATTGATGATAGTTCATTCATATTTATATGAATATTACATGATGTTTTCAATGAATATATATATATATATATGAAACTTTTGAGAACTTTCCATGAATGTTATCTTTTAACCAAGAATTAGTTTTGAGTATACATACGTTGTTTTGAATGGTGAAATAAGAATCCATTTTTTTCTTTATGAGAAATGAGGAAGGTCATTATTTTCTCTGAATTGCGTGTAAAATGAGACACAAGAGGAGTCACCACCATCTGAATGAGGGAAATATAGAAACCCCAAAGTAAAAACTTAAAAGCAAATGGTAGAATTATGATCCAGGACCCATGATATAAGTTAAACATCGTGTTATGTGTGCAGAGGGTGTTAGGCACCCCCACACCCATTAAAGTGATATTATATATCATAGAGTAAGGATAAAGTAAGATCGAATTGGGAATGAGTATGCATTAAATCAAAACTTTAAATTTTGAGCAAAGTAGTCACAACTAGGACATATTAATTGAAATTATAAGGTAATGAATATGTTCCTCGATGTTGGTTTGGTATATTATTGCACCATTAAAGATTGTGGAAGCAGAAAGCATGTGGTGTGAATAAATTTCTATGGAAAATTATACCTTACTTGGACTTCAATGAGTCAAAGAATGTCCTTCATTATATCCTTTAGGAGAAATGGGGGAGTGACACTAAAGCTTGCACTTGCAGTCTTGGAATCTGTGTAGGTCCCTAACCTTAGGTGTGAGAAGGGGTTTGGTTGAAATGGGATTCCAAATTTGGGGTTGCTCACCCATGGTTTATAGAGTTGAATCCATTGTAAATGTCCAACATTGACTCTTACTTATAGTTTTGAGTTTTTATAAGGCTTTAAATTGGGTTTGGCCTCAAATTATATGTGATTTTTTTAATATGACTATAAATCACATGGATGTAAGAAATGTTTGCTCCATATGCGCACTTTGGAACTCAAGAATTAGTCACAAGACTCATTGAAGGTTGCTTCACAAATTCACTTAATGGTTGTCTTGTGCAAACACACATCGTTATAGTGTGACACGCCGATCACATAAAAATGAGATAACTCAAAATAAGTGTGGAACTAACACTAATCTTCCAGATTATCAGAAATAGGGTAAATTAAAACTGATTCCATATTACCACAAAAGTGGAGACATATTACATATAGGTTCCCAAAAATTGCCACATGTATTACATAACATGTCATAAGGATGTACACATCACTGTTTAGTGGCTATCATACCACTAACATGTTACATATGATATCATGTTCACATATACAAGCCATATTTGTACAACCATGGCCTACTACCAAAACCTTGTGTCGATATACGATGTCTACAAAACACCCCAAGGAACTGAGAGTACAAGGACAACATATAGGACTCTACTACAAAATACTAGCATATTGTCCAACCTTTTACATCTACTACTCCTCTTGCTGCTCAACCTCAACTGCACGATCTCTAACTCGTCGTGCACAACCACCTAAATGATATGGAAACCCACAAGTGAGAGCAACTTCCCAGCAAGAGATATAACTCTTTGCCAACAACTATTATAAGAACAGATAAACTAAGCAAGAAGATAACAATATCATCTGGGTGAGCTAATTCAACTAAACGATATAAGGACAGCAGTTAACATAGGTTAAGCAGTTAGGCATATACAACTGAGCAGTAGAACATCTTGTAACTTTAGAAGGAATATGAAGAACATGTAAAATAGTTGATTTCTCTTACCGCTTTATAATTCAAGAAATCAGTATAAGAGATAAGGTGAATGGTCATCAAATGTGAGCCGTGTTTAGCCCTAAACAAATATACTACTTGGCTATATTACGTCTTTTATTATTATTCCCTAAGGAGATTATGTATACCACTCATGCTCCAACTGACCACTGCTAAGTCGAAATCAGTGCAATACAATATAAGTCAAAATCAGTGCCACACAATATCTAGGAGGAGATGAAATCCTATGATCTCCCACATCCTTGGTCAGTCTGAGTCCTCCGTAGTGACATATAAAGTTCAATTGTAAAACAACCTAGTCTGCCTTGGTATATAGGCACACCATTAGTAAAAGTTGAGCTACGACCGCAGTCGCACTCCTGCCAAGGTATGACCACATCTATCCTCAAAACATATCATATACATATACTAAATCACATCAGTTGAGATACAGCCTCGGTTGTTCTCCAGTCATGGTATGACTCCAGTCAATCCTGTAAAATGCATATACTCAACATTATACGACACCGAGCTTCCACTAAGGGAGAATTCGTTTCATTATCCAGCAAGTACCGACTTTGTAGATGGATATATGACACATGGCAACTACATGATTAGGGTTCTACTTGATTAGTTAATCCAATTGAGTTTCTTTTAGCATCAATCAAGTTACAATGTACAAACCCTAAATGAAGTTTCACTAGTACAGAAATGGCTTATAACGTCACTTTCGATGTGTCGGTTGTTTATACGAAACTGACGCCTAAACCCTACAATGTCAGATGTATACACAAACCAACATCTATATGTGAAGACTGGCTAGAGACGGGTATCACTTTTTATTTAGCGTCAGTTTCTCATTAACAAACTGACGTCTAAAATCGCCCGCGAAATCCAATTTTTTCAGTGGAAAAAATTACCTCCAAAATTTCACATATTGCGTCGGTTGTTTAACTAATAACTGACGACTAAATATTTTTTAACGATCGTTTTTTGTCGTCAGTTTGTGTAACATAACTGACGCTAATGAGTGTTCGCGCGTTGTCCCCGTAAATTTTTTTACCCCCATTTAGTGTCAATTTTTCTCGGTGACTGACACTATTGGTTCTTAGGTGTCGGTTTTTGAAACAACTGACAACTATAGTACAGTTAATAGCCCCGTGAAATAGAGAACTTTTCCCCATTATCTCTGTTTCATTGTGAACCTGCTAGGTCTGGCGATTGTTGCCGGTGCTCCCCACTGCCGTTGCTCCCGCCGTCGTTGCCCCAGCGGCCGTTGCCCCCGCCACCGTTTCTCCCCCGTGCCGCCACCACTCGTTGCTGCTGCTCCAATCCTCACTGACACTGCCTCCTGGTCGCCCGCTCTTGGTCGATCACTGCTCCTCTCCTCGCCGACGCTCTACTCCTAGTCGCCCGCTCACCGCCTCCTAGTTGCCCGCTCATCGTCGTCGCCCGCTCACCGCTGCCGCCCTCTCTCCTGCTTACTGCTCCGGCCACCGGCTCGCTGCACCTGGTACCCTTCTTCCTCCTCTTCTTTCTCCTTGCTCCTGCTCCTGCCCCCCTACCCTCAGGGTGCTGGCAATGGGTTGGATGTTATACATGTTTGAGTACTTATCTACTGATTTGAACTCATCTTATCTACTGATTTGAATTGATATATCTATTGATTTGTATTTACTTATCTACTGATTTGTATTTACTTATCTACTGATTTGTATTTACTTATGTGTTGATTTATATTTACTTAAATACTGATTCGTATTTACTTATCTACTCATTTGTTCATCTAATGATTTTTTATTCATCACATTATTTAAATTTAGGGCTTTGTATTTGTTCATCTACTTTTTAAAATTATTTAATCATCTACTGGTTTATATTTGTTTATCAACTGAGTTGTACTTTTTATCTATTGCTTTGTATTTGTTTATCTACTGATTATATTTATTTATCTAATGCTTTGAGTTTACTTATTTATATGTTGCTATTGTAAATCAACCTAGGATATGAACAAATTTTGTGCTTGCGTATATTTGTGTTTCTAATTGTAACACCCCTGACCTGGGTTATGACCTAACCCTGGAAGTTTTGCCTAAATATGTAATTAATATACTTGTGAACACTCCCTGGCATGTAATTAAGTTCCTCAGGAACATTTACTTTCAATTTTGCTCCTTTTTGTATAAAGTTGTAGCATTGTGTTGTATGCAGGGACCTATGTGCAAATTACCCAGTTTAAGGGTTGAGATTGCAAAATTCACAAGATAAGATGTTCCTTTGATGTTGAAACATCATGAGAATGGTTATGGTAAAGTTTGAGGGATTTCCCAAGCTTGAGCACCAAGGTGCAGCTGTGGAAGCAATTCCCATGCTTAGAAACCCTAATTTGGGGTAAAGTGCAATTTACCCAAATTGAGGGGTCCAACTTGTAATTTTTACCATCTAGAACATCTTGTATGACTCTTGTCATCATTTAGAGTAAAAATGATGAAAGGGATACATCATTTAATAATCAGATGGGAAAAATGATCTTTGTGAAAGAAATCACCTAAAATGGGCCTAAAACCCTTTCATGAGTGTACCCTAGTTGAAGGTTGGATTCCTTTACCCTTAGATCTTGAGATTTCATGAGATTTGCATAAGGATAGGTAGGTTTGGTCGTGCCCTTGAGCAAGGAGGGACCTAGATGTGATTTCCAATCTTGAGAGGTCCTTAGGGTGTAAAAGAGGCTAAAGAATATAAGCCCTTTTCCCTTGTAATTAAGTGAACGAATTTTCTTTCCTTCACTTCTCTTCCTTTCCTTCTCAAACGACCAAGGACAGCTCTGGAGCTCAGGGGGGACGACAAACCTGTTCTAGGTAAGAGAACCCCACCTTCTAAGCTCGAATTCATGGAGGAATTCACCTTCTAAGGTTGGTTTTATGGTTAGCTTACTTAGTCTTCTTGTTCTAGCCGACCAAAGCAACGTTTCCTTGGAGAATTCACCTCTGACCAAGTTGTGGAAGCTCAAGGACGCCATTAAAGCTTGGAGCTTGAAGGCTTGGAGCTCTAAGATCAACCTTTAGGCGGGTTTTATAACTCTAAACTTCATGCTTGATTATACATCATTTTCTATGCATATAGTTGCTAGTTCTTCTTCTTCCCTATCTTTCCTTGCATCCTTGCAAGCAAAATCGTGAAGAACTGCTACTGTTCTCAAGGTAAAAGATAAGGGCGTTAATTTCTATGCTTATCCACGGTTTTTCACTTTATCAAACGACCTCCACCTATTGCTCAAAACGGTTTCAAACCGTTTGGTGGGCAAACGGTTTCAGGGTCGTTTGAGGGCAAACGGTCTTCAAGACCGTTTGGTCCCGTTGACCAAGCAAAGACCGTTTGGGAATCTTGTTCATAATTATGTAGGTTAATCACCCACAACATTTGAGAGGTTAACTCCAAAAGAATCGTGAGTTATGAGCAAATCAATTAGCAAAACCAATTGAATTATGTGCTGATTTTCAACATGATTAACTTGACCTGGTTGAGAAAACGGTTTCAAGACCGTTTGAGATGGTTGACCAAGCGTTGACCGTTTGGTATTCCTGTTCATAATTATGTTTATTAATAACCCTCCGAATTTGAGGGATTAACTCCAAAGGAATCATGAGTTGAAGCCTAATCAATTAGGGAAACCTAATTGGATTAAGTGCTGATTTTCAATCTGATTTAATTGAACTTTTTGGGCAAACGGTCTCAAGACCGTTTGAGTGCGTTGACCAAGCATTGACCGTTTGGAATTACTGTTCCTAATGATGTGATATAATGACTCACCGAATTTGAGGGATTAACTCCCAAGGAATCATGAGTTGAAGGCTATTCAATTAGGCAAACCCTAATTGAAAACAGTGCTGAAATTCCAATGAGTTAAGTTGAGATTTTGGGTTGATTAGCCCAAACGGTTTCAAGACCGTTTGGGAATCACCCAAACGGTCTCAAGACCGTTTGGGGATCACCCCAAGACCGTTTGGAGGTCTGGGGTCAAGTATAGTTGATCAATTGAAGGTCCAAAGGCACCAAACCATATTGCAATTAAGTATTGATGTGATGATCAACTCTATAGATCAAACCTTGATGAATTTTCACTAGAGTCCAAAGGATGGATGGGCAAACGGTCTCAAGACCGTTTGGAACTCATCCAAACGGTCTCAAGACCGTTTGGGCACAACCCAAGACCGTTTGGAGGTCTAGGGTTGAGATAATATAATGGTTTGAAGGTCCAATCGCAATAAGTTGATGAATTGATACAAATACTGATTTTAGACCTAATTGGAGTTCAACCCTAGTCCAAACGACTTGGTTTTTGGTCAAACTTTGGGCAAACGGTCTCAAGACCGTTTGGAGGATATCCAAACGACCTCAAGACCGTTTGGTCCAAGTTTGAGCCCAATTGGAGGTCAATTGATAGGTTCAACCTTGAATTGATTCACATTGTTGAATATTGATGACCATCCGATTTGAAACCCTAATTGAGAAGGATTCAACCCTAATTGGCTTTCAATTGAGGGTCAACTTGGTGTCCAAGTGATTAAGGTTCATCCTAATTAACTCAATTTATAAGTGATTATCATGGATTTGGTTAATTGAGGGGTTCAACATACATATCCATGACCAATTGTAACTTTTGAACCACTTTGGAGGTCCAAACGGTTTGAGCCCATTTGGACCAAACGGTCTCAAGACCGTTTGGATCCAAACGGTCTCAAGACCGTTTGAGGCCAAACGGTCTCAAGACCGTTTGGATCCAAACGGTCTCAAGACCGTTTGGGCTCAAACGATCTCAGGGTCGTTTGGTCCAATCGATCTCAAGTTGATTTGATCAAACAGTTTCAAACCGATTGAGCTCCAAACGGTTTGGAAGGTCAACTCTTCCAAACGGTCAACACATCAAAACGGTCTCAAGACCGTTTGGAGCAAACGGTCTCAAGACCGTTTGAGACCAAACGGTTTCAAGACCGTTTGGTGGTTGAAACCGTTTGAAGGTTGAAACCGTTTGAAGGTGTACATGGTGGTTTGTACTTAATCAATTGATGGTGTAATTAGTTCAATGGTGATCTAATCTAAACCCTAATGGTAACCTAGGTCATTAAGGGACTAAGTGATTAGTGAGTTGACCCATGATGGTGATCATGAGGCAAATTACCAAAATACCCTTGAGGGGTCTAAAGAGGTAAAACCTTGTTCTAATCAAACCCTAATCACATGATGATGATGTTTTGGCTTATGTAAGTCAATGAGGACTTAACCCAACCTAATCTAGAGTGGTGTCATCACCATCTACTAGTGAGAGGAGAGAGAAAGTATTCCAAGAGAGAGAAAGTATCCTAGAGAGAGAAAGTACCCTTTTTAAGGTGGAAACTCAAGTGAGATACTTCAAATACACATGAGTGTGCATGATTAGGGAATGACCCACCTATGTGAGGTCATGGAAACCCTAAATATGATATCTAATGGATCTTAATCTTAATTAAGAGTCTTAATGATGATGTTTCTCTTACATGATGATGTAATGAGTACCATTCACCATGGTGTGAATAGTAAACCCTAATTTTAGGGTGATGACTTGAAAGATGAATAGTAAACCCTAAATTGTTGAATTGTTTACTATTATCTGTTGAACTAACTATGCAGGTTATTATGAGATAATGGTCATACCCAGGTATGAAATACCATGTTATATTCATTGAAAGCATGTCTTAAGCTTTATGAATAGTGAATCATCTTGATGCACTGCTAAGTGACATCTTTTGTGATTTATGGGCTGTAAGAGCCATAAAGGTCATGCTTGACAGATGACTTGTGATGAGATAATTGAGAACTGGTAATTGAAATGAGTTAGGCCTGCTACATTTTAGTATTCTCATATATAGCTGTGATGCTAATGTTTTTGTACGATGATATGAATACTGAATGTACCTAACTAATCAAGTGAAATGTAGAGCCCTGATCATAGATCCATCATTGTCAGAGTCTAAATGATGGTGAAACAGGTTTTCCTCAGGGAACTCCTGGATCACATACTTTTGAGTATGTGGGGTACATGGATGTGTAGAACCTTACATCCTAGTGTAGGTATTTGATGTAGATTCTTGTAGTCCGTCATACCTTCACTATAAAAGAAAAGGTGAGAGGATGATGTAGATTCTAGTAGTCCATCAGACCCCACCATAAAGTCCTAAAGGTGAGATGTATATCTACACTCCCTTAAAGACACAAATACCGTATCGGTGAAAGATAAACAAGAAATCTTCCGATAGTGAAGAGAGTACAGAATGCCACTGTAACTCTAAAAATAGCGAAGGACCAGAGTACCCTGGTGAGCTATTATAAAGACATCCCGCCAGATGTCAAACAATCAATCCTCTAACTGACTGAGGAAGATGAGGTCATAAGAATCCGGCTCTCTTAATGACCTATGTATGATACTGATGTGACTTCTTAGCGATCAGTTGGAGTATGAGTGGTATGCCTCATCTCCACAGGGCATAATAATGTTTGAAAAACATAAACAACAGCGTAGTATATCTGTTAGAGTTAATTACGAGTTATTTGATTGATGTTACCTTGAATAGCATAGATGTTCTCATATTTAATATTGATTGAACTCTTGCTTATCATCAGAACTGCCAGTGAATATCTTGAAGGCTCTTATTGCTTTAGTTATTCCTTGATTTGCTTATAAAGCCTAGTGGAGAGTTATAACTCTCGCTGGGGCAATTATGTATAATTGTCTCACCCCGTAGACTTCTACTTTTTAGGTGGTCGTCGAAGACGAAGGAACAAGAACTCAGGTGAACAATCCCAGCAACAGCAGCATCAGGAGCAGTAAATATCTCAGGTGGAGATCTAGCCTGCTTCATGGTGTAGTTAGAGTCAAGTCCTATGTGTCCTCTGTACTCTCAGGTCCTGGAGTGTTTTGGAGTATGAATTCTTGAGAGTTTTGGTATCATGTTGTATATAATTACTCAAGAAGTAATTGTCAGTGATGTAAACAGTTAAATCCTTTTTCTATGGAAAAGGTTTGTGGTTTCAGGCTCTTGTCTCGAAAAGTTTTAATTTCCCGTGATTTTTGTCTTCCGCTGTTTACCGATTGCTTCCGCACATGATTAAATCGGGATTAATTAGTGGTTTGGAGATCGGAGCCCACAATTAAGTGGTATCAGAGCTCCAGGTTCATTCGAGTCTACAGAGGCATAGGACTTAGGAAGTCGAGTCTATCTTTAGTATTCCTTCCTTATCTAATAGAATCTTCTACTCCTCAGGAGAAGAAGATACTTAAGATGTCAGAGCCACATGATGAGAATGTGGAAGAAAGTAGTGCTAGTGCACCTCAAGGTGGTGCAGGAGTACCAGGATTGGAACAGCCTGTACCAGAACAACCTAGAGAGCCACCCCAGTTTGATCCAGATGACATGGGTAACCCAGCAGTCCAGACAATGTTTGGGCAGTTTATGACTGCCATGACACACATAACCGACAGGTTGCCTATGCCTGCACCTAGGGTACCTGCCCAGCCTGAGGGGCAAGGTATCGGGAAGACGTTCGAGCGACTACGTCGTGTCGGAGCTACCGAGTACCATGGGACTGCTGACCCCGCAGATGCTGATCTGTGGTTGACAGAGCTGGAGAAGGCTTTCAGGATCCTCAACATCCCTGAAGCTGAGAAGGTTAGACATGCTGTCTATCTTCTCAAAGGAAGTGCTGGTCACTGGTGGAACATGGAAGAGCAGAAGAGACCTGGGGTAGAGTTCTCATGGGAAGAGTTTCGTCGGGAATTTATCAATAGATATTTTCCCAAGACCTTCCTAGACGAGAAGATCTCTCAGTTTGAGAGACTGAGACAGGGTATTATGAACATTAGTGAGTACGAAGCTAAGTTCATGGAGCTGTTGCGATTTTGTCCGCACATGGCTGCCACAGAAGAAGAAAGAATCAGAAGGTTTGAGAAGGGGTTGAATGCTGACATGTCTACCCCAGTGTCTGCCTTAGAGAACCGAGAGAGATTCTCTACCTTCGTTGAGTCAGTCCAAAGGATAGAGAGATCTGTAGTTGAGAAAAGACAAACCCATAAAAGATATCCACAGTTCCAGGGTTCTTCATCTAGGGATTCCAAGAAACCTAGATTCTCTGCACCTAACCCTCCGCCACCCAGATCGAGTTTTCAAACTCAATGGACACCAAGCAGAGGTAGAGGACGAAGTCAACCACTTCAAGGGACGCACAGTTCTGCATCTGTGTCAGTTACTGGACCACCCAGACCACAGCAACAGGAAAAGAGTTGCTACAACTGTGGTAAGGTGGGACACTTGATGAAGGATTGTCGTTCTAGGGCTGTCGGTGTGACACAACAAACCCCGAGACAGAATCGACAGGGATCTCAGAATAGACAACATCAAGGAGCAGCTCGAGGACGTGGACAAGCGTCTCAAGCTGGATCATCAGCACCACCTCAACAGCAGGCTACAGCAAGGTTCTATGCTATGAACCCACCAGAAGCAGTGGTCAATCCACAAGTGGTGACAGGTCAGATGGAACTTTTATATTCTGATATGTCTAAATCTTGTGTAGTATCTGTTCTGATTGACCCGGGTGCTACGCACTCTTTCATCACTCGAAGAGTGATTCGTAACTGCAATATGACAACTAGTCATAGGGCAGATAAGTTGTTGTTGGAGACTCCGTTGAGTGGGTCTGCTGTTCTGCAAGAAGTATGCTCTCCTTGTGTACTTTTCTTTTCTAAGCATCGCATTCAAGTGGATCTCATACCGCTTGATATGCAAGGATTTGATATAATCCTAGGGATGGATAACTTGGAAAAGTATCGAGTTGTCTTGGATTGTGAATCCAAGCTGGCAATGTTTGCTGATGAAAGCAACACATGGATCTTTCAAGGTGAAAGAAAGATTCTGCCCACCTGTCTTGTATCAGCTATGGTTGCTGATAAGTTGATGAGGCAAGGATGCTACGCATTCTTAGCCCATGTGGTAGATGTTACCAAGGAGAGTTCCAACCCTGCTGAAGTTCCGATAGTCAGGGAATTCGAGGATGTGTTTCCCGAAGAACTTCCTGGTATACCACCACCCCGAGAAATTGATTTTGAGATCAATTTGGTCCCAGATACGAAACCCATAGCCCAGACTCCGTATAGGATGGCGCCTGCTGAGATGGCAGAACTCAAGAAACAGCTTCAAGAGTTACTTGAGAAGGGTTTCATCCGACCGAGTACCTCACCTTGGGGTGCTCCGGTTTTGTTTGTTAAAAAGAAAGATGGATCGATGCGGTTGTGCATTGATTATAGACAACTCAATAAAGTAACGATAAAGAATAAATATCCTTTGCCAAGGATTGATGATCTTTTCGACCAGTTGCGTGGTGCAACAGTCTTTTCTAAGATAGACTTAAGGTCTGGATATCATCAACTCCGCATTAAGGACAGTGACATATCTAAGTCTGCCTTTAGGACAAGATATGGTCACTATGAGTTCACGGTCATGTCGTTTGGACTAACCAATGCACCGGCTGCATTCATGGAACTCATGAATAGAGTCTTTCGACCTTTCCTTGATCAGTGTGTTGTCGTCTTCATAGATGACATACTGATTTATAGTAAGGATGCTCAGCAGCATGAGCAACACCTTCGCCAGACTTTGACCTTGCTAAGAGAGCATAAGCTATACGCTAAGTTTAGCAAGTGTGAGTTTTGGTTATCTGAAGTATCCTTCCTTGGACATGTGGTATCTGCCTCGGGAATTCATGTTGACCCTGCAAAGATAGAGTCTGTTCTGCAGTGGGAATAACCGAAGACACCGACGGAGATTAGAAGTTTCTTGGGGTTAGCTGGTTATTATCGAAGGTTTATTAAAAATTTCAGTTCTATAGCCTTACCTTTGACCAAGTTAACCCGGAAGGATGTTCCTTTTGCTTGGAGTGATAAGTGTCAACAGTCTTTTCAGCTGTTGAAGGAGAGGTTGACAAGTGCACCTGTGCTTGTGTTACCTGAGCAAGGAAAGGAATATATAATATTTTGTGATGCCTCCAAGAATGGACTTGGATGTGTGTTGATGCAGGATAACCAAGTGATTTCTTTTGCTTCCCGACAGCTTAAGAAACACGAAGAGAATTATCCGACACACGATCTGGAGTTAGCTGCTGTGGTCCATGCTTTGAAAATCTGGAGACATTATCTCTACGGAGAAACTTTCCAGATTTTCACAGACCACAAGAACCTTAAGTACATCTTCACTCAGCATGAGCTTAATATGAGGCAACGTCGCTGGATGGAGTTAATCAAGGATTACGATTGTACGATTGATTACCATCCGGGCAAGGCCAATGTGGTTGCAGATGCCTTGAGTAGGAAATCAGCAACATCAACCATGGATAGGGCACAACTAAGTTCCTTAGTATGCTCTAGAAGAGATATGCTTATCTCTTTAAGGCATGACAATGTGCAGTTGAAGGTATCATTGTTAGCTGGTCTATTAGCTGAGATGCAGATTAAACCTACCTTAAGAGAGCAGATAAAGGAGGCACAACAAGTAGATGTTTCTGTACAGCAGATTAGATTTGAGTTTGGAAATGAGAAGCGAGAAGGTTTTCATGAGTCAGATGACCAGGTGGCATGCTATCATGGAAGGATGATAGTGCCAGATGTGGACGACCTGAGGAAGTTAGTCCTGGAAGAAGCTCATTCTTCGATGTATGCTATGCATCCAGGGAGCACCAAGATGTATCGAAACTTGAAAGATATGTATTGGTGGCCTGGAATGAAGAAAGATGTAGCTGAGTTTGTTCTGAGGTGTCCTGTGTGTCAGCAGGTCAAGGCTGAACACCAGAAACCTGCAGGGACAATGCAACCCTTACCCATACCACAGTGGAAGTGGGACCATGTAACCATGGACTTTGTTGTTGGCCTACCCAGGACAAACAAAGGACATGATTCCATTTGGGTAGTTGTTGATAGGTTGACAAAGACAGCGCATTTCTTACCTGTCAAAACAACCTATACTGCTGAAAGGTTATCCCAGATATATGTCCAAGAGATAGTGCGTTTGCACGGAGTTCCTGTCACTATAGTTTCTGACAGAGGTCCCCAGTTTACAAGTCGCTTTTGGGAACAGTTACACAGAGCCCTAGGCACCAAGTTAAGGTTTAGTACAACCTTTCATCCTCAAACTGATGGACAGTCAGAAAGGACTATACAGACCTTAGAAGATCTGTTGAGAGCATGTGTTCTCCAGTTTACCGGGAGTTGGGATCTACATCTAAGCTTGATAGAGTTTGCCTATAACAATAGCTATCAACATAGCATTGATATGGCACCATATGAAGCCTTATATGGCAGACGTTGTAGATCACCCTTGTGTTGGTATGAAACTGGTGAGCACCAGTTATTAGGCCCTGATCTTGTGTAGCAAACTACAGAAAAGATTAAAGTTATACAACAACAGCTTAAGACTGCACAAGATAGACAGAAATCATATGCCGATAAACGTCGTAGACCCCTAGAATTCCAGGATGGAGACAGAGTGTATCTCAAGGTCTCACCTTGGAAAGGAGTCCTTCGTTTTGGGAAGAAAGGAAAGTTAGCTCCTAGATTTTTGGGACCTTATCCAATTGTTGAAAAAGTTGGAAAGGTGGCCTATAGACTAGAGTTACCTCTAGAGTTGCAGAAGCTGCACCCTGTGTTTCACATTTCCATGCTGAGGAAATGTCATCCAGATACCGAGTCAGTTCTACAACCTATGGAGGTAGAATTGAATGAAGATATAACGTATGAGGAGGGACCAGTGTCAATCCTCGATAACAGAACTAAAAAGTTAAAGAAGAAGGATATAAGCCTTGTAAAAGTCCTCTGGAACCATCGTGGTGTTGAAGAAGCCACCTGGGAACTAGAAGGTGAAATGAGAAGAAAATATCCTGCTCTTTTCTTATAATATGCTTTATCGATTTCGGGGACGAAATCCTTTTGAAGGGGTAAAGAATTTGTAACACCCCTGACCTGGGTTATGACCTAACCCTGGAAGTTTTGCCTAAATATGTAATTAATATACTTGTGAACACTCCCTGGCATGTAATTAAGTTCCTCAGGAACATTTACTTTCAATTTTGCTCCTTTTTGTATAAAGTTGTAGCATTGTGTTGTATGCAGGGACCTATGTGCAAATTACCCAGTTTAAGGGTTGAGCTTGCAAAATTCACAAGATAAGATGTTCCTTTGATGTTGAAACATCATGAGAATGGTTATGGTAAAGTTTGAGGGATTTCCCAAGCTTGAGCACCAAGGTGCAGCTGTGGAAGCAATTCCCATGCTTAGAAACCCTAATTTGGGGTAAAGTGCAATTTACCCAAATTGAGGGGTCCAACTTGTAATTTTTACCATCTAGAACATCTTTTATGACTCTTGTCATCATTTAGAGTAAAAATGATGAAAGGGATACATCATTTAATAATCAGATGGGAAAAATGATCTTTGTGAAAGAAATCACCTAAAATGGGCCTAAAACCCTTTCATGAGTGTACCCTAGTTGAAGGTTGGATTCCTTTACCCTTAGATCTTGAGATTTCATGAGATTTGCATAAGGATAGGTAGGTTTGGTCGTGCCCTTGAGCAAGGAGGGACCTAGATGTGATTTCCAATCTTGAGAGGTCCTTAGGGTGTAAAAGAGGCTAAAGTATATAAGCCCTTTTCCCTTGTAATTAAGTGAACGAATTTTCTTTCCTTCACTTCTCTTCCTTTCCTTCTCAAACGACCAAGGACAGCTCTGGAGCTCAGGGGGGACGACCAACCTGTTCTAGGTAAGAGAACCCCACCTTCTAAGCTCGAATTCATGGAGGAATTCACCTTCTAAGGTTGGTTTTATGGTTAGCTTACTTAGTCTTCTTGTTCTAGCCGACCAAAGCAACGTTTCCTTGGAGAATTCACCTCTGAACAAGTTGTGGAAGCTCAAGGACTCCATTAAAGCTTGGAGCTTGAAGGCTTGGAGCTCTAAGATCAACCTTTAGGCGGGTTTTATAACTCTAAACTTCATGCTTGATTATACATCCTTTTCTATGCATATAGTTGCTAGTTCTTCTTCTTCCCTATCTTTCCTTGCATCCTTGCAAGAAAAATCGTGAAGAACTGCTACTGTTCTCAAGGTAGAAGATAAGGGCGTTAATTTCTATGCTTATCCACGGTTTTTCACTTTATCAAACGACCTCCACCTATTGCTCAAAACGGTTTCAAACCGTTTGGTGGGCAAACGGTTTCAGGGTCGTTTGAGGGCAAACGGTCTTCAAGACCATTTGGTCCCGTTGAACAAGCAAAGACCGTTTGGGAATCTTGTTCATAATTATGTAGGTTAATCACCCACAAAATTTGAGAGGTTAACTCCAAAAGAAACGTGAGTTATGAGCAAATCAATTAGCAAAACCAATTGAATTATGTGCTGATTTTCAACCTGATTAACTTGACCTGGTTGAGCAAACGGTTTCAAGACCGTTTGAGATGGTTGACCAAGCGTTGACCGTTTGGTATTCCTGTTCATAATTATGTTTATTAATAACCCTCCGAATTTGAGGGATTAACTCCAAAGGAATCATGAGTTGAAGCCTAATCAATTAGGGAAACCTAATTGGATTAAGTGCTGATTTTCAATCTGATTTAATTGAACTTTTTGGGCAAACCGTCTCAAGACCATTTGAGTGCGTTGACCAAGCGTTGACCGTTTGGAATTACTGTTCCTAATGATGTGATATAATGACTCACCGAATTTTAGGGATTAACTCCCAAGGAATCATGAGTTGAAGGCTATTCAATTAGGCAAACCCTAATTGAAAACAGTGCTGAAATTCCAATGAGTTAAGTTGAGATTTTGGGTTGATTAGCCCAAACGGTTTCAAGACCGTTTGGGAATCACCCAAACGGTTTCAAGACCGTTTGGGAATCACCCAAACGGTCTCAAGACCGTTTGGGGATCACCCCAAGACCGTTTGGAGGTCTGGGGTCAAGTATAGTTGATCAATTGAAGGTCCAAAGGCACCAAACCATATTGCAATTAAGTATTGATGTGATGATCAACTCTATAGATCAAACCTTGATGAATTTTCACTAGAGTCCAAAGGATGGATGGGCAAACGGTCTCAAGACCGTTTGGAACTCATCCAAACGGTCTCAAGACCGTTTGGGCACAACCCAAGACCGTTTGGAGGTCTAGGGTTGAGATAATATAATGGTTTGAAGGTCCAATCGCAATAAGTTGATGAATTGATACAAATACTGATTTTAGACCTAATTGGAGTTCAACCCTAGTCCAAACGACTTGGTTTTTGGTCAAACTTTGGGCAAACGGTCTCAAGACCGTTTGGAGGATATCCAAATGACCTCAAGACCGTTTGGTCCAAGTTTGAGCCCAATTGGAGGTCAATTGATAGGTTCAACCTTGAATGATTCACATTGTTGAATATTGATGACCATCCGATTTGAAACCCTAATTGAGAAGGATTCAACCCTAATTGGCTTTCAATTGAGGGTCAACTTGGTGTCCAAGTGATTAAGGTTCATCCTAATTAACTCAATTTATAAGTGATTATCATGGATTTGGTTAATTGAGGGGTTCAACATACATATCCATGACCAATTGTAACTTTTGAACCACTTTGGAGGTCCAAACGGTTTGAGCCCATTTGGACCAAACGGTCTCAAGACCGTTTGGATCCAAACGGTCTCAAGACCGTTTGGGCTCAAACGATCTCAGGGTCGTTTGGTCCAATCGATCTCAAGTTGATTTGATCAAATAGTTTCAAACCGATTGAGCTCCAAACGGTTTGGAAGGTCAACTCTTCCAAACGGTCAACACATCCAAACGGTCTCAAGACCGTTTGGAGAAAACGGTCTCAAGACCGTTTGAGACCAAACAGTTTCAAGACCGTTTGGTGGTTGAAACCGTTTGAAGGTTGAAACCGTTTGAAGGTGTACATGGTGGTTTGTACTTAATCAATTGATGGTGTAATTAGTTCAATGGTGATCTAATCTAAACCCTAATGGTAACCTAGGTCATTAAGGGACTAAGTGATTAGTGAGTTGACCCATGATGGTGATCATGAGGCAAATTACCAAAATACCCTTGAGGGGTCTAAAGAGGTAAAACCTTGTTCTAATCAAACCCTAATCACATGATGATGATGTTTTGGCTTATGTAAGTCAATGAGGACTTAACCCAACCTAATCTAGAGTGGTGTCATCACCATCTACTAGTGAGAGGAGAGAGAAAGTATTCCAAGAGAGAGAAAGTATCCTAGAGAGAGAAAGTACCCTTTTTAAGGTGGAAACTCAAGTGAGATACTTCAAATACACATGAGTGTGCATGATTAGGGAATGACCCACCTATGTGAGGTCATGGAAACCCTAAATATGATATCTAATGGATCTTAATCTTAATTAAGAGTCTTAATGATGATGTTTCTCTTACATGATGATGTAATGAGTACCATTCACCATGGTGTGAATAGTAAACCCTAATTTTAGGGTGATGACTTGAAAGATGAATAGTAAACCCTAAATTGTTGAATTGTTTACTATTATCTGTTGAACTAACTATGCAGGTTATTATGAGATAATGGTCATACCCAGGTATGAAATACCATGTTATATTCATTGAAAGCATGTCTTAAGCTTTATGAATAGTGAATCATCTTGATGCACTGCTAAGTGACATCTTTTGTGATTTATGGGCTGTAAGAGCCATAAAGGTCATGCTTGACAGATGACTTGTGATGAGATAATTGAGAACTGGTAATTGAAATGAGTTAGGCCTGCTACATTTTAGTATTCTCATATATAGCTGTGATGCTAATGTTTTTGTACGATGATATGAATACTGAATGTACCTAACTAATCAAGTGAAATGTAGAGCCCTGATCATAGATCCATCATTGTCAGAGTCTAAATGATGGTGAAACAGGTTTTCCTCAGGGAACTCCTGGATCACATACTTTTGAGTATGTGGGGTACATGGATGTGTAGAACCTTACATCCTAGTGTAGGTATTTGATGTAGATTCTTGTAGTCCGTCATACCTTCACTATAAAAGAAAAGGTGAGAGGATGATGTAGATTCTAGTAGTCCATCAGACCCCACCATAAAGTCCTAAAGGTGAGATGTATATCTACACTCCCTTAAAGACACAAATACCGTATCGGTGAAAGATAAACAAGAAATCTTCCGATAGTGAAGAGAGTACAGAATGCCACTGTAACTCTAAAAATAGCGAAGGACCAGAGTACCCTGGTGAGCTATTATAAAGACATCCCGCCAGATGTCAAACAATCAATCCTCTAACTGACTGAGGAAGATGAGGTCATAAGAATCCGGCTCTCTTAATGACCTATGTATGATACTGATGTGACTTCTTAGCGATCAGTTGGAGTATGAGTGGTATGCCTCATCTCCACAGGGCATAATAATGTTTGAAAAACATAAACAACAACGTAGTATATCTGTTAGAGTTAATTACGAGTTATTTGATTGATGTTACCTTGAATAGCATAGATGTTCTCATATTTAATATTGATTGAACTCTTGCTTATCATCAGAACTGCCAGTGAATATCTTGAAGGCTCTTATTGCTTTAGTTATTCCTTGCTTTGCTTATAAAGCCTAGTGGAGAGTTATAACTCTCGCTGGGGCAATTATGTATAATTGTCTCACCCCGTAGACTTCTACTTTGTAGGTGGTCGTCGAAGACGAAGGAACAAGAACTCAGGTGAACAATCCCAGCAACAGCAGCATCAGGAGCAGTAAATATCTCAGGTGGAGATCTAGCCTGCTTCATGGTGTAGTTAGAGTCAAGTCCTATGTGTCCTCTGTACTCTCAGGTCCTGGAGTGTTTTGGAGTATGAATTCTTGAGAGTTTTGGTATCATGTTGTATATAATTACTCAAGAAGTAATTGTCAGTGATGTAAATAGTTAAATCCTTTTTCTATGGAAAAGGTTTGTGGTTTCAGGCTCTTGTCTCGAAAAGTTTTAATTTCCCGTGATTTTTGTCTTCCGCTGTTTACCGATTGCTTCCGCACATGATTAAATCGGGATTAATTAGTGGTTTGGAGATCGGAGCCCACACTAATCCTCATGCTTGACCTAATTTAGTAAATTTTGATGCATGTTGAAATAATATTTAAACTTGTCCATTCTAGCATCCAAATTTGATTTGATTATGTGCTTCGAACCTTGAAACATGCGTGTTAAAGATACATTGAACCCCTATATTGTATGATATAGATTGATGATAATGTATGAGCTAGTTTGAAATTTTGAAATCAATTATGAATCTCTCCATCCCTAGGTCATACTAATTTAATTATGTGTGTCTTTATCTTGATGATGAACATGCATGGACACTCAAAATGTTGAAATCAATGTTATAGAATATGATACCTAGATTAAATGATGTTACATGAAACCTAGGATATGAATGATGAAACTAGGATTGTAGGTATTGGAATGACAATATATATACATGTATTTGTTGGCCTAGAAATCCGTCCAAGATTTACTCATTAGGAGTAAATCTTGGATAGTCCCCAGTTTGGGACTGTTCTTGAACACCTAATCTCACTTAGGATGTAAGTGTATAATGTGTATTGGGTTTTCAAGAAAATTTCGGCATAATTTCCCCATTTGTTCTCTAAGTACATATGTACTTGGAGAACAGTGGGGAAATGCTGCCAAAATTTTCTTGAAAACCCAATACACATTATACACTTACTAGTGAGATTAGGTGTTCAAGAATGGGATAGGTGGCACACATTTATTATATATAAGAATGACAACACATGTATTTTTTGGCCTCAAGTTTTAACCATGCAAAAACTCTAATATGTTAACCCTAGACCCTAATCTTGTTGTAATATATACTTGTTTTCTCTTTGATTATAGAATGGATAGATCATGGATCTCCATTCACAATCGTTGCACCCCAGAGTTTATTTCTGGTCTTGACCAGTTTATTAGATTTGTCGAGGAACATAGGAAACAACCTGGGGATAGGTTCTACTGTCCATGTAGGCATTGCAGTAACAACTTGAAAGTCAGCACTGGTGACGAAATCAAAAGTCTTGTCATGTGCAATGGGATTATACAAGGCTATACATAATGGCATTAGTATGGAGAGATTTCAAACCTGAAACCAGTGGATGTCAATAACAGTGCTTGTGTGGAAGAAGAAATTGCCTCCGATGACGAAGATGTGAATGAACCAGTTCCAGTAGACATCATTCACTAGTACAGAAATGGTCTATATCGTCGGTTTTTTTAAGCCTATAGCGTCACTTTTCAGCCGACGCCTAAGTGGCCGTCGCTATATTAATTGTTTTGTAGCGTCAGTTTTTTTAACCCCAAAAAACTGACCTTGTATAGTAAACAACTGACCCTATAGGCTCTCAAAAACTAAACCCAAATGAGAAATGAAATTGTACCTGAACCCTATAACGTCAGTTGTTTAATAAATAACCGACTTTACAGAGGACCTATAGCGTCGGTTTTCTTAAAAAACTGACGCTATAGGTGTTTTGTCCGTTCAACGTAGAACGACCGTGCTGCATAAAACGGCCGTGTTGGTAAGAGGTAGAATGGCCGTGCACACTAGCACGACCGTTCTACCTCCTCCCAACACGGCCGTTTTATGCAGTACGACCGTTCTACGCTGAATGGCCAAAACACCTATAGCGTCGATTTTTTTAAGAAAACCGACGCTATAGGGTCAGATTTTTTTTTAATTTCTGCGGAAACTGAACAGAACAAAACAGAAGAACAAGAATATATAAGATATGGGAGAGGGGAGCATTGATGCTCAAACGTCACCATTCCAAACCACACATTCATAATAAAAATGATTCATATATATTGAGTTGAGTATACATAGTCACATCATAATTTATAAAATGATATATTGCAAGTCTGAGATGATATATATTAAAAATGTCAGATACAAAAGTAATATGAAAGAGTACTGAAACCACATACATAAATGGAACGTAACTGACATGTTTATTCCATTGCTATATTGACTTCATTTAGAAAAGCATCTGACCACTCTTCTCGGAATTCATTTAAGTCCTCATGTGTGTAAGGCTCAGTTGTAAAGATCTGTAAATAGAAAATGCACATGCTAATATTTTATAAAATGACTACAACTCATTTGTAAATTTATGATGTTATTCTTTATTACCTGATCTATAGTCTGAATGTCATTTGATGCTTGTTTGACAATAGCTTGCATATATTTCATTACATAGTAACCACAAGCCCAGTCATTATTTTGTATAGGACACTACAAATAATGAATTATACTTAATGTTAGTAACTACTATAAACAGAAGACTATAAGAGTTGACATATAAGAGTTGAAAATTAATACATATAAGACTAAGCGGTTGTCAAAGTAGCTACCTTGACATTTTTCAAAGTCAATGTCTTTAATTTTGTGGGTATTTGTCCTCCGCTTTCACGAAAAGCTTTTATATCCCTATCAAATTAAACGATAGTTGGTAAAATAGAAATTCTAAACAGAAATATCATGTTGAAGCATTGACTATATTTATGCTTACGCCATAGCTGGCAATTTCAGTTTGTGACCCCTTGTTGTTTTTCCCATTGGGTCAAGATAATAAAGAGTCATCAATTTTGGGACAATCACCACTAATTCCCAATGTCTAGATCTGAGTAAGAATAAAACAACCATTAAAATAAAATACATTTATTCATTATTAAAATTATATTGAATAATAATACTTACTTGATGTTAAAAGGAATTAGGATAATTTCCTTTCCCACAGTAGCAAAATATTTGAATGCATCAGAGAAGTAATCGCTCACTTCGTTAATATGTGTCTCCACCTGACTAGTGACTGAAGGAACTAAGAATCCAACATTCTTTATATCAAAGTTTATGGTCTCGGTATATAAATGGTTGTTAAACATTTGTAATTATTTTCATATCTAGAAATAAGCTAAAAATGTGTATTGGAATTTTCTATATTGATAGATCCTTACCTTATCCATACTTCTAATATCGAAGTATTCAGCCAATCATAACGGAACAACTCTATAATATCATCAAGAAAAATATAATTGTCAAAGTCCTTCCCAGTTGCATCTTCTGTTAAATTGATCAACATTTGTAGTCCAGAGCTTTGGTTGGCTAAGTATCGACACAAACATTTACATTTACTTCCCAACTCGTCAAATGTGGATTCTGGAATAATAGATGACTTGGGCATAGGAGGATGACTAGTAGATTTTTTACTTTTTGGTTTGCAAACCTGTTAATTAAATTACAAACTTCTATTAGACGAGTTCATATATGCAGTCAAATATGAAAAACATGGTAGAATTCAAGTATACCTTGTCATTGATAACCAAGTGTCTGGGCCAACCCACCATAGCACCCTCTGCTTCTTCAACTGTACTATATTCAGGATTAGGTATGGGTAGTGGTTTGTCCCCCATTCCGTCATACACAAGATGGATGGACACACGACAAATGTCATCAGTAATTTGTTGGCAATGCAATATTCCACCAAAGTTGTACATCTTGCCCGCTGCCACAACATTAAATTATGGAACCTCCACTACAAGTTTACAGTTCATACCAACCTAGATTGAAATAATATAGGTTATATAAGAAGAAGTAGAACAGATACATGTTACAACTATATATATTATCATATATCATACTAATAACACAACATATAGAACAAAAACTTACTGCAGATTGTTGTGGTGGGTCATCAGGAGTGCTCCCATGACCTTCTGCAACTGGAGCATGGGCTTGTGCCTCATCACTTGAGAGACACACAATATGATAAGTTTGAGAAGGTTGAGAAGGTTGAGTAGGCTGATATGAAGACATTATTTCTTTTACTTTCTGCGCTACTAATACTTCAACCTCCTCTTGTGTAAGACCTCCTGCACAACCTCTTTTAGATTGCGAAGGGCCAAAATAAGACTTGAATCCTATGTCAGCTCCTAATCCCCTAACACGGCCAGGAAGCTCATTCGTACCAAGCGCAACTGATAGTTTATCCATGTGGCCAGTTGGGATGAACTTTCCTTCCTTCCTTTTCTCGTGGAGATCAATCTATTCATAGTTAATAAAAATATTAAAACACAATATCAATTAGATATAAATAAATCTAAGTTTGTGGGAGTTACTCTTTACTTAGTTGGGATAAACCTACCATCTTTTGTGCCACCTCCTTAGTTGCAGGGTTGACAATTTCGCCTGCTCGATTCTTTCTAGCATCAATCCATGTCAAGTGTCGGGGTGGACGCTCAACTTGAGTTGTACTAGATTCTTCTCCAGAAGAGGATTGCTTCTCTTGTAGTTGGTGGCGGAAGGCATAACCACCGGGCCCCAAGCGATGGTCATGCACATTTTTGGCCTGTCTTTTCTTTTGAGCCTGGTGGATAGCCTGATCATTTAAAATGAAGTATTACACTTTAGACTTGGCAAACATGTATAAAAAGATTCACCTCCTTAATTGTATAAAATAAAAAATTCATAAAATACATCACAATCTTTATTACCTGAAACTCTTCCGATCTCCTAGCTGCAAAAAATCTTTCCCACACCTCATGATCTATAAAACTATATACATCTGTTGCTTTCTTCTTTTGTTTAGGATTATCTATAAATTCCCTTACGAGATATGTCTTAAAATCCCTCCATCGTACACCACAACATTGTAGCACTATTTTCTTGTGATCTTTTTCATTTAGATGAAAAACACCCTATACATACAAAAGAAGCAATTAATAATGTTGTTTTGAAAAGCAATTAATTCCAAGCAAACTAAATTAGAATCAATAGATAAAAAAAACATATTAAAATAATATCACTTCCACTCACAGATATATCTTTCCATATGAGGTCTTTTTTGGCATTAGGAACATCATGCCAATTTTCTATATCTATTGGCACCTTACTGCGTGCGGTCTCCCCTACGTAATGCTTGAAAGCACTAGCATGTTCCCCAACAGGTGCTCCTGTGATATCAAACCAGAGTGGCAATTTCTCCCCTTTAGCCCTGAGCTCATGCGACCTACGCATTAGTGTGGGACCTCTACTTTTCTTAACATCACCACTACCATCCTCATGGTGCTCATGCTCATGCTCAGAATGTTCATCTTCACTCGCCATTTTAGAACCTGCAAGTATACATGATAAAAAAATAAGTGATAAAAAAGCACTAGTGATAAGGTATACTAGCTTGAATGAGTGCTACCCAGCACAGCCGTGCTACCATAATAAGTGCTACAGCCAGCACAACCGTGCTACCAACCAACACGGCCGTGCAACCCAGCACGGCCGTGCTACCTAACAAAAACATACACTCAGCCACAACCACCATGGCCGTGCTACCCAGCACGGTCGTGCTACCCAGCACGGTCGTGCTACCTAACAAATACATCCACTCCGAACCTTTCCTCAATCGCGACATTACAATATGAAAAAAACGGTCGTGGTTATGGCACGGTCGTGCTACTACCACCAGCACCCATCGCCGACCCCAGACCCGATGTAAGACGTAAATGAAGGAGTGAGGCGGAAGAGACAATACCTTGAGAAGAACCGGTCGGTGAGGGAGCTTTTGCGGGAAAAGAACCGGAGAGATGTGCACGCCCTTACAACACCTAAGGCTTCGTTCGTCGTCGACTTGCACATAGGAGTGCACGGCCCTTGCACGACGGAGAGTGAACGGCCTTTGCACGACAGCGGCACACAACACGACGACGGAGGAGTGTACGACGGTGGCACACTGCTAGACTCTTTGGACAGGGCGGCGGCGTCGGAAACGGAGATGGGCTCCTTGGACACGGAGATGGACGCCGTCGTCGGAAGGAGGGGTCTCTAGCGCCGTGCTTTCGAGCAAAATAAAATGAAACAGTAGTCGATATGTCCTAGGTCGTGCATGTATTTGCTAGCAGCCCGACCTGTAGCGTCGGTTATCTGAGAAAACCGTCGCTACAGCCGTGCTCTATAGCGACGGCTAAACCAAAAAATCGTCACTACAGCCTAAGTGGTGCCTGAATTTTCGTAAACCATCTATAAGGTCGGTTATTTTAAAAAACCGACCCTACAGGTCAGTGTCTATAAGGTCGGTTATCCTTAAAAACCGACACTAGAGGGCCAAAGTGGTGCCCGCGTTTTTGTTTGACGCTATAGCATCAGTTATTTGGCAAACCCGACGCTATAGATCGACGCGCGAAGCCAAAATCGTGTGAATTTTTTCCGCGGGAAACTTGTAAGGTCGATTTTTATGATAAAATCGATGCAATAGTCTATTAGGTCGGTTATTCTAATAAAAATGACGCTATGGGCAGCGACGTTACTGGCCAAAAATGTAGTAGTGATTGATGTGATGCTGGATAGTTGTGGGGTAGAGCACACTGATCCACCTCCCATTTTTAGAAACATTGTGTATGATGCTGAGATATCGTTATACACAGGTTGTACTAAGTTTACGAAGCTTAGCGTTGTGTTGAGATTGTATAAGCTGAAAGCTAACAATAGATGGAGTGGCAAAAGCTTCACGAAATTGTTGTCTTTGTTGAAATAAATGCTTCCTGAAGGAAACGAGCTGCCAATCTCAACATACCAGGTAAACAAATTGTTGTACCCAATGGGAATGGATGCCAAGAAGATACATGCATGCCTGAATGATTGTGTATTATTTCAAAAGGACTATGTGGATTTGAAAGATTGTCCAAAATGTGGTGCATCACGGTATAAATTGACGACTTCAGGGGAGTCCAAAACTGGTTATCCTGCCAAGGTGATGTGGTATCTACCTATAATATCATGGTTTCAACACTTGTTTACCAATCCGATAGATGCGAAGAATTTGAGGTGGCATGCAGATGTTAAGAAAAATAATGATGGGATCCTACGACATGCGTCTGATTCCCCATAGTGGAAGAAGTTTGATCTATTGTACCCTGAATTTGGTGAAGAAGTTAGGAATCTAAGACTTGGGCTTTGTACATATGGGATGAATCTGTATGGACATTGAGCAGCCAACATAGCACTTGGCCAGTCATGCTTGTTATATACAATCTTCCTCCCTGGCTGTGTATGAAAAATAAGAACGTAATGTTGTCGTTGTTGATATCGGGCCCTAAACAACCTGGAAATGATATCGATGTTTATCTTGAACCTATGATTGATGACTTAAAGAAACTCTGGGGTGAAGGTATGATGACCTATGATGCTTCACAAAGAGAGACATTTCATTTGCATGCTATATTGTTTTGCACTATTAATGACTTTCCAGCATATGTGAATTTGTATGGATATAGTGTCAAAGGAGCTAAAACGTGTCCTATATGTGAAGAGAACATTGATTCAACAAGACTAAAACATGGCGGTAAGACTGTATATCTCGGTCATCGAAGGTTTCTTACAAAATTCCATCCGTATCGTAGGAAGCGCAAAGCATTCAATGGATTGAATGAGGAACGGAGTGCACCTAAACCTATACCAGGGGAGGTTGTTTATGAAAGAGTAAAAGACTTTGTCAATGAATTTGGTAAGAGATCACAATGTACTATGGCCACATGGAGTGACAAATATTTATTCAAGAAGAAGTCAATATTTTGGGATCTTCCTTATTGAAGTTCTTTGACAGGCATGCATTGTATCGATGTCATGTACGTTGAGAAAAATGGTTGTGATAGTGTCATTGGTACTTTGTTGAATATACCAGATAAGACTAAAGATGGGATAAAATCCAGACTGGACCTACGTGAAATGGGAATAAGGTTAATTAACAGAATTATGTGAAATGGGAAATCAGAGAACATACGTACCTCCCGCTTGTTACACATTGTCTAGAAAGGAGAAGAAAGCTTTTTTGTGAATGTTTGGTAAATGTTAAGGTGCCATAGGGTTACTCATCCAACATCTATAGATTGGTATCAATGAAAGATCTGAAGTTGATAGGTCTTAAATCTCATGATTGTCACACTCTAATGCAACAAATATTGCTTGTGGCAATTTGATCTATATTGCCGAAGCATGTAAGGTTTGCAAGCACCAGACTTTGTTTCTTTTTCAACAGTCTGTGCAGCAAAGTTATTGACCCTGATACTCTCGATAATTTGCAAAGAGAAGTGGTTGTTACCCTATGTCAGCTTGAGATGTATTTTCCTCTGTCATTCTTTGATATCATGGTACATCTTGTTGTCCACTTGACTAGGAAAGTGAAAATGTTGGGACCAGTTTTCTTGCATTGGATGTATCCCTTTGAACGATATATGAGCATGTTTAAAAGTGATGTTCAAAACCGTTATCAACCTGAAGGGAGTATTATTGAGGGTTATGTGGCGAGAGAGGTTATGGATTTTTGCAATTACTTTCTCAGTGGTAATGACACTCCTGGTAATGACAAGAATATTGAGGAGCAATTTGGCAAAGGAATTTTGGGATCACGGGTGAAAGTAATCAACCATGAGCAGTTGGAATAAGGTCACTTGTATATTTTACACAACATGGATGAAGTGAGTGTTTATATCGAGGAACATACCAATTTCATCAAGAGACAATATCCTCGAGCCAATACAATGTGGCTTGCTAGATAGCATAACAAGACATTTATTAAGTGGTTTGAAGATAAAGTCTTACATCAACTATCTCAAACACCAGATGATATTACTGAAACTATCAAATGCCTCGCCTTTAAACCAAAATTGAATGTTATGTCTTCTGAAGGGTAGGACATTAATGGATTCACATATTACACAAAGTGCCAAGATGATAAGAGTGCCGCCCAAAATAGTGGGGTCACCTTTCAAGCGTCGACTATGTTTTTTGCAAGTGCAAATGATAAGAGTCCACGTGAAGCTAAAATGTCATATTATAGTGTCATTGAAGACATATGGGAGTTTGACTACATAGATTTCAGAATTCTACTCTTCAAATGTAATTGGGTTGATAACGCCAAAGGAGTTATAGTGGATGAATTGGGTTTCACTTTAGTGAACTTTGAAAAGATTGGCAAGAAGGGTGAACCATTCATATTGGCATCACAGGCGAAACAAGTATTTTATATCGATGATCCTGCAAATGATAAATGGTCGGTTGTTCTTCATGGTAAAAGACAGTTCATTGAAGATCCTATAGATGAAGAAGAGTACTATGATAAGTATGATGACTCCAGTCCATTCTCAGTTGGGTTGCCAACACCAGCAAATATTGAAGCTAATGATGACTTGTATGTGCGCGAAGATCACAATGAAGGATTGTTAATTGATAAAAAATCGCAATATTAGAGGCATGTTTATATTTTTTTTATATGTTTTATTTTTTTGAATGTGAACTTTACAATGTGAATTACTTTACAATGTGACTTTTACAATGTGAATTACTTTACAATGTGAATGTGAACTTTACAATGTGAGTTTTACAATGTGAATTACTTTACAATGTGAATGTGAACTTTCAGATGGCTGAGCATTCTCCTGATGACCGTGCTGATGATTACTGTGAGGGTGAGGACATCAATGCACTGCCTCACAATGTAAGTTTTAAAAATATATCATATATTTATATCTACATGTCGATTTATAGTTATATCCTGTAAGTGTATTTATTTTTTCAAATTTTAGGTTGATGATGCACATGTACCCTCTGAAGCACTTGAGGCACTTGATGAGCAGCACCAAAAAGTTGACAAGAGAAGGGGCATCACTATGATGAAGAAGTTAATAGCACAAAGGGGCAATGGACCCAAACTTGTTGTGGATTTTGATAATGCAGGAAATGTAATTGGAGTGAATCGCAATTCATTTGTTTCATATATTGGGTATGTTACTCGTAGCCATTGCGGTTGTAAGATAGATTCTTGGCATAAAGTTCCTAAGGGGAAGAAAGACGTAATATGGAAGGATTTATGTGTGAGTTATTATTAATTTGCAATTCTGTTTTGTAGATTAGTAATTTTTTGGATACTAGTTAATAGCAATTCTATTTTGCAGAGTATATTAGAATTGGATGAAAAGCTGCATCGTAAATGTGTGATGCAATGCTGTGGGAGAGTCCTAAGGAACTATAGGACAAATATCACCTGAGAATACATAAAAGAAGGTGACAAGAGGAAGAAGACAACCACTGAACAGTGGAACTTCTTGGACCAAGAAGAATGGGATGCATTTGTTGCTTCACGAAAAACTGATGAATTCAAGGTATTAGGCGTCACTCCCAATTTAATTAATATACATTGTATTCACCTATTCAAGATTAAGATTTAGTGTTACTAACCAAATCATTAATGTGCATACTAATTAGGCCCTCAATGAGGCGCAAAGAGCAAGGCGTGCACTGAATGTGCATGACCACACAATGGGTCTAAAGGGGTATGCAGGCATTCACCAAAGACTACAAGTTGAGTCTACTTCTCAGTCTGCTGCTACTTAGGTGTCCTCTACTATAGGTACCACACCTCTGCCTCGCCATGATGTCTGGATAGCTGGGAGGCAAAATAAGAAGGGAGAAATAAGGAAGCCCACAACTACTGAGGCGGCTACAAAAATGGTAAAATACAACTCTTAGAGCAATCATTCGAATATTGATTATTTGCGGTGTTTACTTAATTATAAATTTTTGTTTTGGCGATTAACGGGAGCTGCACGAGCTGAGGAAACAAGGAAAGTTCATCCCTGAGGGCACAAGGGATGAATTGACAGTTGCTCTGGGTAACCCAGAGCATCCTGGATGTGTTAGGGTTGCAGGCGCTGGTGTGGGCATCAAAGCGTTCTTTGGGCCATCCCAGCACAAACATGTCCCAAAAGTGGGAATTTCACAAGAAGAGGTAACCTATTATTTCTTTATAATGTTACTGTAAAAGAGAATTCAATAATCAGAAGCTAACGTTTCTTTTATCCATGTATAGGTAGATAAGATAGTTGATAGGAAAATCGAAGAAGCAATGAGCAAGTGGCAGGCATCTCTGACTGCCACTCAGTAGACAGTACCTATGGCATCCCGCTCTACTCCTACTACAGAGGTTGGGAGTAATCATGTAGACCCAACACCTAGCACATCCGCTGTAAGTATTTTTATGACATAGTAACTAGTCTTTTCAAGATGATATGTATATATGTATATAACATTCTTCACACAAAAATTTGTAGGGGTTGAAGCCATGCCGTCTAAAAAGTAAAGAATTTGTCATTGTAGAGGCGTCAGCTTACCCATCCCTACCAGGGGAAATGTTTCATGGGTCTCCATTACCAGCTGGTTGGGTTCGTGTGAGCCCGATACATATATTCCCCAATTGGATGGATCTTCCATTGCCATATGCCCACCCGGATTGTGAAACGCTTGGTGAGGCAGAAGGCAGAGTGATATTGTGGCTAAAAGTAGATGTCCTCTATACTGAAATTGTATGGTAAATTTACATTACGTTAAATTGTTAGTGTGTATATGATGTCAATTGATCTGAAATTATATATATATACAGGTTAAAAAGAAGACACCCAGAGCATCTAGGCCTCCACATCCACCTCCTACATTACCAAGTTAGGTTCCACATGACCTATCTGTCTCGTTAGGTCCTACTTGTAGGGGTATGGCAATATGGTTAGGCGAACATGATATAAATTGCCCTATAACTGTTTCTATAGATGTGGATGCTGCAGGTCAATCATACGAAAGCAAACTATTTATACAAGATATTTTGGAGTTGTTTCGATATGATTGGCTGAATACATATGTGATAGAGCTATGGATAAGGTGAGATCTTCTTTATACATCCATATACCTTGTGTAGAATCTTGTGATCTGGTTTCTTATTTATTAATGCATACGTAATACATGTTTTGCAGCTACTTAGACAAGATATGTGCATATTTTTCATTCAAACATGTAGGATTTTTTATTCCATCTTTGATTAGTCTAGTAGCTAAAGACCCTCTGTCAGTTCAACAATACTGCTGTGATGCTTTTACAAATTTTTCTAAAAATAAGAAGACGGTGATAATAGCTCCATTCAATGTGGAGTAAGTTTACTTTGCTTATAATTTGGACTTAAGAAAATTACATTTTTATTGTGGATTTTAAGTTATTAATTTTTTACTTTTTTACCTCTAGTGGTATGCATTGGGAGTTACTAGTTATTATCCCCGAGACGTTCACTGTCTATTATCTAGATCCTAAGGGGACTAAATTGAATTCAAAATACGGACACACAATGAAAATGGCATTATTCCGGTGAGAAATATTTTATTTTCATATATGTTAACATATGTTATTACATTACTATTTAATTATGCAATGTACTGTGTTACATTAACATGTAGGGGTTTAGATGAGTTCAAAAAGGCTAGAGGAAAGGTCCCCATGAAAAAGAACCAGCCAATAATTTGGAAGAACGTGGAAGTAAGTTCCCGACTGCAATGTATATATTATTTATGTGAACAGTACTTAATTAGTTGTATTTTTTAATATTTTGTATGTTTTAATTTATAGTGTGCTACACAAGACAACGGATGGGTATGTGCATACTATGTGATGTGATTTATGCACGTGATTATCAAATATGCCACAGTGGACATCGATACCATTCCTGAGGTATTATATATAGTCTCATTAGATAATATGAAATGTATCAATCTTATTTATATATTATTAATTATATATATACATCATTCTCTTTGTAGGTGTTTAAAACTAACCACGCTACAGGAAAGGCCTTACCAGATGTACATGCTCCCTATACGACAGAAGAATTAAATGATGTAAGAGAAGAATGGGCAACAATCATACAAGTAGTGGGGGTTTTAAAATATAATTGGGATGTTGATAGTGAATAATGACTAAAGAATGATATTTTGTAAATGAATTTTTGAATTATAATATGTGTGAATGTTCTATATGTATGAATGTTTCTACATGTGTCTGAATGTTTATACATGTGTGAATGCGAAAATGAATGAAACTGTTGGTTGCTATATGAATGTTTCTACATGTGTGAATGTGAAAATGAATGGAACTGCAAATTGCTACATGAATGTTTCTACATGTGTGAAAATTGAATGGAACTGCAGGTTGCTAAATGTGTGAAAATTAATGTTGTTAAGTTTGCATGTTTGTGGTCTATTGTTAGTTGATATCAATGGATGTCATAAAACCTACAGTTCATAACTGAACTGCAGGTTTCTCATCCTGCGACCAGCCACAGTAGGCATGTAGACTGATAAGAAAAAAACATGCAATAGGCGTCGATTATTTGTTTAAAACCGATGACAAATGATTACAGCGTCAGATAAATAATTATAATCGACGCCTAATGCATGTGATGTGGCGTCGGTTATCAATAATAAACTGACGTTGATGGTTCTGGCATTGGTTGCCCTACTAGTAACCGACGTCAATTTCCCTAATGAGGCCAGACACCACGGCCGTGCTGGCCAGCACGGTCGTGGCAGTAGGCCAGACACCACGGTCGTGGTAGCAGGCCAGACACTACGGTCGTGCTGGCCAGCACGACCGTGGCAGCATGTGAGATGGCGTCGGTTATCACTAATAAACCAACGCTGATAGTGCCTCAGATGGTGCCCTTTCTGTGGCGCGAAGGTTTATGGCGTCAGTTTCAAAACTAATAACCGACCCCTACACCTCCATGCTGGCGTGTTTTCAGTGGCGCGCGAAGGGTTGTGGCGTCAGTTTGAAAACCGACGCCTAACGGTTGGCCTTTTAATGGCACCCACATAGGTGTCGCATTAAAATCGACACTAAATGCCTTAAATAACTGACACTAAAGGTCAGTTATGTACTAGTGTTTATAAAGATAAGGGTAGGGTACAAATCCAGAAGATATAAAAAGTATGAAGTATAAACTTATCACATCATTTCTTCATATCTCTACCATACCAGGACATCAACATTATCACATCATTAAGGGATATCAATCCCTCATCTCAACACTAAAGGATGTCACCTCACATTAGGCATTAAGCCTCTGCCAGGACATAAAACCCAAATCACATATTTCCTACACATCATCACTATCTCATCATGCCTTGTAAGGCTCATACTCATTACCATGTGTCATGTTAAGGCCATATCATTCACTAGCTATGTTATTCATTCGACTTGCAAGGTTAGGGTTACACAAGTAGGAGAGGGAAAAACATAATCACAAGCTATTCATTCAAGCAAGCTCAAAAAGTACATCAGCACTTGAGAATTAGGGTTAGGGTTTCTCATAGGCCGATTAGAGTTTCCTTTTCAATAATCATCATATAACCATGTATATACCATCTCCCACTTACTTGGAGCATATTAGTGTTAGCATTTGTATCATAGTCATCCAATCAATTAATCTAATTAAGTCAGCACCTTGTTTTGATCAAAACACATCATAACAGATGTAGCGACCCACTAGGTCAACACCCTATAATGACCACTTCACACACACCATGTGTTGCGACCATTGGATTTAACCCACTAAGGGTAGCGACCCCTCAAATGGGTGTCAACCTTTATAGCAACCGAAACAAAACATGTAGGGACCCATCAAAACACATGTAACGATCTCAAGAGATTGTTGTGACCAAGCAAAGCTCAAGGTGTAGCGAACAAGGGTGATTAGGGTTAGCCATGTAGTTCCAGCAACACACCACCATATGTGCCCTAACCAACTCAAACCAAATCTCATGTTACAATCATAAGAAAACCAAGAGTTGCGACCAACCCACAACTAGGGTCAGGGTGTGTTGCACTCACAACATCCCAACCAACAACATGTAGCGACCAACTTGAAAGCATAGCACCAAGGCAAGTGTAGTGACATCAAGGTCAAGCTACAACAACAACACTTAAACATACTCAAAATAGAGATAAACCATGATCCAAAATAGATGATGAACATCAATAAAACTAGGCATCGTCAAGATGAAACTCCATACGAAGATAGACACCAAAACCCTAAAACCAATGCCACAAGGAACCATGAAAAACCATGATAACAAGAGGAAACTCGAGTGTATGACTCATATAACTAAGGGTCAAAACCTCCAAAATCTTATGTTAATCGAAACATATCATGGTGATAGAGCCAAACATCATGGTGCATGTTGAAACAATAGCTCTCCCCCATCACTTAGAAACTGGGTGCATGAAATTAGGATTTTGGAGAAAGAGTAATCGATAAGAGAATACTTCAAAATCTAAAACCATAGACCATTATAACATCATATAGAATCATAGGTTCATGTTTTGGAGATGAAATAATTAACATGCAAGCAAGAGTATAGTGCAATAATTGAAGAGGGGAAAGTTATATAACATGTCTTATGAAGAAGGTCAAGCTCCAAGCCACGAGCACCGAGAGAGAAGAAGAACTCCAACTTGATCAACTCCATGGACACAAGGTTATGTCAAGAAGAAGAAGCATACCAAGGTGAAAGGATAGCTCAAGAACTCAACCTTAGTCCAACCAGAGAAAGAAGGAGGAATGAAATAAGAGAACTCCATCTCACTTAGGTACCACCGAGTTCAATCCATAGTCTCCGACCTTAGTGAAGAGAAGATCCTCAAAGAATAGCCACCATGGTGGAACCATAGTATCGTGACCAAGAAGGGAAGAAGGAAAGTAGGGTTTCAAAGGAAAACATGATCAAAGGTGTAGAACCACTTACCAAGAAGGAAGATCACCAAGTGTTACACCCACATCCCACAATTTCCACTATTCATGAGATTAGGGCATAAGCTTGAGGATTATACTTAATACAAAGTTCACTCCCAACTTTTTTTCTTTCCTTTATTTCAATCTCTTTGCTTTCTTTTCTCGCATTCAATCACTTAAACAAACTTTACAAGAGAGTTAAACTTTGATTACTCTAATATGATCTCAACATTAATGATACACATCCATACATTCATTCTATTTCTCACACTTCCGTGTACATATGACATGATAATCAGATACATTCTCTCTTATTAAGGAAACAAGGATACAAAACATAATTCTCAACTCTCTCACATCTATACAAGGACCTAGAGTGATAGGGATCAATTGAACTTAACAAATATCATACTTAACTCCTATGGCAGATCTACGATGATGCAATGACATCTTTAGTCCACGAGTTATCCCTAAAAATTATGAGTAGAGGGGTGAGCCTACTCGCTCAGTGAATGAGTACTTCATAGAAACAATATAAAGCACTTATATAATTACATATATAATGTTAAGCAACTGATATCAATTATAACAACAGTCAGCTTTAAAGAGCCTAATCATCCACAAACATAAATATGGCAGGATACTCTAGATATCTACAAGAGTGAACCAATATATGAACATACTTGATTGATCATAAAGAGAATTAATAATATAAAAACATACAAAGAATAATTGAATAATTGCCACACTTGTTTAACCTCTCATTCATCTTATTATTCCATGAACCCACATGAGGTGTGCCACAACATGTGAAAGAATCACAACAAGCTACGATCTCATTGTACAAGGCTTAGAAGCATGCCTGGGTTCCTAAGCCTATCTCTCGAGTAAGACCCCGTCTGCATCGGGCCTCGGCACATCTGCCTCTCGGCGACTAATGGGAGTGGCCGAATATCTTAGACTCCACCTCTCAACCTGGGTACTCAGGACGGTGAGTCAAAGCCCTCAGACTTATTGTGCATCAGTGGACCTACTGACCACTGATCACTACAACATGTATCACAGGTACCACCGACATCCCCATTTGTTGTTGGGTACCACACAACTGTAAGGAGTCTGCCCTACTGGTCAAGACCCCTGCACCCTACTGATGCACTCTGACTTACCTCATTATGGACTACCTCCAGTCGAGAAACCATTTCCTCCCCACAACACATGCCTCATCCTGTGAGGATTCTACAATGTTCTTGGCATCTAAATGTCTAATTCATTCTTTAAATTCACTGTTTAATCATCACATCAACATTTATTGGTTTTGTTTTATAAATAATTCATTTCAAACATCACATGTAACATGTACTACAAATTGAACTGTTGAACATAATCACATCTCACCCTAAGAAACACTGATATCACAATACTTGATTCATTGAATACCCTATCCTTAGGGTTCCCATCTGCCTCATTCACATATGACATGTCTTGCATAAGGATTTAATACATCATAACATCATTGAGTAAAGATTGTGCTCAACAGTTCACATATAATCGAATATATATATATATATATATATATATATATATATATATATATATATATATATATATATATATATATATATATATATATATATATATATATATATATATATGAAACCCTATAATGAACTTAACTAGGGTTTTGACATCATCCACTAAAACATCATACATCAAGAATATCATTGAATCAAGATGTCTATTTGCAAACCTCCAACTTTTCATTCATTTAGGGTTTCACCCTCTTTATTGATATATCAAGCAAACATTGATCTCATCAAATGAAATCCAATATCTTATCTGACATATATGTAATATGCATACAAATAAAATAATCATTTGTAACCAAGGAGATTCAACTAGGCAGATCAATTATACAACAATTTCAGACATAGCCGAAAACCCTAAAGTTCTGTTTACTCTTATAACCTCTACAAATACTTTTAGAGTTATCATTTAGATAGATTGTACCCATTTATAATATGATTTTTTCATCTGAAATTCATCAAAACATAGGAAGAATCCATTTATATCATTTTGCAAAAACTATATCAAAAAGACTATAGGATTTGTATTCACATACTAAGAATTGAAGATTGTTGATGATTTAAATCATTTGTGTGCAATCTATTGTTTAATGGGAGCACCCACTCACCCTAAGGTGTGAAACACCTTAAAAATGCAGACCGTCTCTGAAAATCTCGAATCCATATCAAAACCCTAACAAGTCAGCGGTTTCTTCTTCCTTTCAACCGTAAAGAAGGTCTACTGTAGGTAGAAGATGAAGATCGAAGGTTAATACAAACCTCAAATTTGCTGGATTAGGGAAGGAAAATGAAGAGAAGGAAAAATCAACGGTTAAAACTACTTACCAAGTCGAATCTATGACAACCCCTTTGAATTTCCGTCGTTCTTCACATTCTTCCCCAAAAATAGCCCCAGAAATCTCCTTCTATGTCACCCTCTCGTTGAAGTATCTCCTTCTATCGAGATATAATCATTTTGTTGAAAACTGATAAGTATATCATGATATATGATCATTTTACAATTGGTTGTCCCAGGCGGCATCCGCCGTGGTTGCGGCACCTAGCGCCGCGGTCGCGACAGTTTATACATGTTTACTCAAAAGGGCATAACTCTCTCATTTTAACTCTGATTTGGTTCATTTGTTTTTTGTTAGATTCATAATTGAATTCTCTACAATCCTACAATATTATTTAATAAAAAATTATTTATTAATTATTTCCTCCAATGTCATTAACTCTCTTCTTGCATACATTATGGGTTGATGATATATTAGTCCAACTCGGATCTTTATAGTATGCTTAAGTCATGATTATGAGTTATCCAAATAAGTATTTAAGGTTACCAAAGTTAAGATAAAATACAAGATAATATATTACTAACAAAAACATGACAAGCATTAAGATTATCTTAAATCTCTAACATTACCAACAAAGCTAAGAACAGGTTGTAACACCAAGAGTCACCACAAGAGAGATGATCAAGCCTAAGATCACCACATACAAAGATGATCGGATGCCAAAGCACTAAGATCAGCCCTCTATAGTTCTAACAAGCTCAAAGTTTGGATCAATCAAGAAAGAGGAAGAAGAGAGAGTTAAAAGGATTGCTTGCATGTGAAGGAGAGAACTTATATACACACGGGGTAAGAGGTAGGTAAGGATATGAGGTGTAAAGATGTTAGGGCACCACTAGGACACTTGTACCCCAAATGATAACATGTGCATGCACACGTGCAAGAGAAACATTAAAACCAAAGTGCAGTAGTGACCACTTGGTTCCCAAGCATAACATGGTCGAAGTACAACTCATAGTAACGACCGAAACACAAGTAACCAAGAGTGTTGCGACTAACACAAAACCATCCACAAGGAAATGGTCGTTATGCTCATCGAATAAGGAAACCTAGCAACCAAACCAAGCCAAAACACTTAGTTCACTACAAACACCGCCAATACAAGGTGTAGCAGTCGAAACACACTCAAAACACCACACACATGGTCATTACACCATCAACTCAAGCAACCAAGCAAAGCCATGTGAACCCTAACATCTTCTCATGATGCCACCCTATCAACCAAGGTCCAACAAGGCACCCCGAGACATCATTATCTCTCTCATGATACCAAAGCACAAAGGACACAACCTACATGTGACAAATTGCACCATAGACACTCAACTTAGGTAAATTTCAACTTGGTCAAAAACAAGCATAACTAGCTCAAACATCAACCAAACATGACCAAACTGAAAACATAAACTTGTCGTGTGCTATCAATGCATCTCAAAAGATTAGATTCAGGTTCTAAGCATCTTATTAAGAAAACCATGCACAAACAAGTACTAATCTAGGTTTGGGGTCTTACAACCATAAACCCCTAACAAGGATTTTGCCCTCAAAATCATATGCGAAAAGAGACAGATACTTCCTACGCATCTTTTCCTCAAGTTCCCATGTGGCTTCCTCCATGCCATGATGATGTTGAAAAACCTTAACTAAAATAATATCCTTCTTCTTAAACTTCTTGATCCTTCTATCTAGGATCAACACGGGACCTGCCACGTACGACACGTCCTCCTACAATTCAATATCTACTAGCTGCAGCATCAACTCAGTGTCAGGGCGACACTTCCTCAACATCGAACCATGGAACATTGGATGCAACCTATGCAACTCATGTGGCAACTTCAACTTGTAAACCACCTTCCCAACGCGTGCTACCATAGGGTAAGGTCCCATGTACTTGGGGCCAACTTACCTTTCTTCCCGAACCTCAACACACCCTTCCAGGGAGAGACCTTGAGATACACCTTGTCCCCTACTTGGAACTCCAAAGGTCTGTGACAGTTTTCAACATAAGACTTCTGCCTATCCTGTGTTGCCCTCAACTATTTCTAGATCATCTTTATCTTCTATGTGGTCTGTTGAACAAGCTCGGGACCCAAAAGCTGATATTAGCGAGTCTCATACCAATACAATAGGGATCTGCAATGTCTCCCATACAAAGCCTCGTACGGTGCCATATCAATATTCCTCTGATAGTTTTTGTTATAGGAAAACTCTACCAAACTATGATGTATATCCCAACTGCCCAAAAATGGAAAGACACAAGCTCTCAACAAATATTCTAAAGTCTATATAGTCCTCTCAGACTGTCAACATGTCAATGATCACCCAAATGGAATCACGGCCCTTGGTTGTCCTACTTCTTGTCGAAACACATAGTCCATCGTGACATGATCCCATTTCCACTGTGGTATAGGTAATGGTTTCAAAGTCCCTATAGGCTTCTTATGCTTTGTCTTAACATGCTGATACACATGACACTTTTCCACGAACTCAGCCACGTCACACTTCAAACCATGTGTCCAATACAAATCTTTCAAATTGTGATACATCTTGGTGCTACCTAGATGCATAGCGTACATCAAAGAGTGAGCCTCTTCCATAACTAACTTCTTTAGGTCATCAACATCAAGTACCATTATTATAACATGGTAAGATAATGTTCCATCCTCTGACTCGTGAAAGCCATCACACTTCTCGCTGCCAAATTCTGCTCGAATTTGCTATATCATATAATCATCACGTTGTGCATCTCTGATCAGCTACCTCAACATAGGCTTCACCTGTAACTATGCCAACAATCCTTCTAACAAGAACATCTCCAACTTTACATTCATCTGACTCAAGGAGACCAACATGTCTCTCTTATGGCACACCAAAGAGCATAATTGTGCCTTATCCACAGATGATGATGAATAAGGCTTTCTGGTCAAGGCATCTACCACCATGTTCGCCTTCCCTGGATGGTATTCTATGGTGCAGTCATAGTCCTTGGTCAACTCCATCCAGCATCGTTGTCGCATGTTTAACTCCTATTCTGAAAAGATATATTTAAGGTTCCTATGGTCGGTGAAGATATGACACTTCTTATTGTAAAGGTAGTGCCTCCATATCTTCAATGCATGGACCACTATAGAAAGCTCCAGATCATGCTTCGGGTAACTCACCTCGTGTTTCTTAAGTTGTCATGAGGCAAAAGAAACCACATTCTTGTCTTGCATCAGAACACAACCCAAACCATTCTTGAATATGTCATAGAAGACTATGTAACCTTTCCCTTGTTCTGGAAGAACCAACACTAGTGAACTGGTCAACTTCTTCTTCAAAAGCTGAAAAGAATGCCTACACTTGTCATCCTAGACAAATGACACATCTTTCCTTGTCAACTTTGTTAGGGGTTATGCCACTGTGCTGAAATTCTAGATAAACATCCTGTAGTAGCCTGCCAAGCCAAGGAAACTATAAATCTCTATTGGTGTCTTCAATTGTTCTTACTCTAACACAGACTAAACCTTCTTGTGATCCTCACATACACCTTCAGCAGATATCACATTCCTAAGGGAAAAAAATCTCCTTCAGCCAAAACTCACACTTACTAAACTTAGCATATAACTTCTATTGTTTCAACAAGGTCAATGTCTGTCATAGATGTTGCTCATTTTGCTAGATGTAATGGGAGTAGATCAGGATGTCATCAATGAACACCACCACGAACTGGTCCAGATAAGGTATGAACACTCTGTTCATCAGTTCCATGAATGTTGTTGGTGCATTGGTTAGCCCAAACGACATAACCACATACTCATAGTATTCATACGGAGTCCTAAAAGCTGACTTGGTAATGTCATCCACCTTAATCCACAACTGATGATATCCTGACCTCAAGTATATCTTTGAAAATACTATAACACCCCTCAACTGATCAAATAGATCATCAATCCGTGACAAAGGATACTAGTTCTTGATTGTCACTTTGTTCGAATGTCGTCAATCAATGCACAACCTCATGGATCCATCTTTCTTCTTTACAAAAAACATTGGAGCACCCCAAGAGGAAGTGCTTAGTCTAATAAATCCCATCTCAACCAAATCCTACAACTGCTTCTTCAGCTCTTGTGAATCAAGCTTGTGAATCGACATAAATGTCACATGTTAGATAGACAAAATAAATAATAAAATTTATGAAATTTCTCTTTCTAGATGAGTATCAAGCTTGTGAATCGACAACTCAAGTGTTGAAGTTGGTTTGAAACAACTCTATAAAACTTGATGGTCCAAATGAGTCTAGGCAGAGAACTATCTAGTGGTCTAACCTCTCAACATCCTTTATGTTATTTCCGACCAGAGGGAGGATCATGTGAGCATCATAGAGAGTAGTATGGGGGTAAGGAGGAGGCACATAATTAGTTCAAAAATAACAAAGGAGATGCCACAACCAATAAGGTTGGAAACACATGATAATCTAGTGAAAATACATCCCATAATCATGAAAATCAAGACAAATGAAGAATGAGGAAAACATGGTTTTACCTTGAGTAAGGGTGAAAGGATGTTGCAAAAAGCTTTGGGGATGTTGAAGCAATTGATCCAAGGCTTTTGAAGGGTGTGCAAATGTCTATCCCCCATTTTTGACCTCAAGATTTCCATAAGAGGTGGACTGGGATAGGGAAGGGATTGGTACATAAAACTAGGATAAAAGGCACATGATGATTTTTGTCTAGTTGTTTTGTGGAGGTTTTAAGATCATTATTTAAAGGTGAACAACCCATGGTTGCAAAAGACTCATGATGGATATTGAAAACAAGTGAACAAAAGGTGCTAGGGGTCAACAAACTAGAGACCACCAAACCTAGATAGATGAGAGATCTATGAGTTCTCCCTAGAGTGAGGAACACATGGAGAAAGGAAGAAATAGGGTGATTAGGAGATTTGATGGGTTGAGGGAGTAAAGGCCCCCATAACTGTGTATTGTGGGACTCCTACTAGAGGTAAGAGAAGATCCTTAAGTCATTGGATAGGTGAGCACAACATGAGAATCCAAGGGAAATGCATGGTCATCATATCAACGAACCAAGGCAAAGGCAAGGTAAACATGTGTGACAACTAAAATGAATGAAATCATGATCTCATTAGGAACCAAATATAGGTCTGGTGATACTTGAATGCAATTATTATACTTCAACTTTTTTTATTTAATTTGTATAGCTATAAGTGTCCAATTGATATGAAAATGGGTATCATAGATAATTCAACCATGTCTATGACGACTTCAAATTTAACTTGAACTTATATATGAGTCAAAATTTAATTAGGGTTTATATTCATTATCATTATATTTATTATCATATTACACTATTATCATGAAAAAACAGATCTAGGGTTCTATCACCATCATATAATATCACTAGGGTTGTATTTATTATGTTGCATAAATTATGATATATTAATTAGTGAATCCAATATATACACTAATTCATTTTTCACTTTCATGAAGCACATTAGTTATGAAATTACACACATCATCTAATTATTAGTCTTATACATGTATTGATCATATTGTATACCACACTAACCATTTATGTATGTTTGTTCACACACACATAATTATGAATCCCTTTTAAAATACTATGCACATATTAATGAATAAGGTTACATTTATTCTATGTTTATGATATGAACTTGCATATTAGATAATATTTAGGTTATAATGTCCATTTGAAGGATATAAAGATAAGTAATGTGATTGTAACCCCTAATGTCACTAATGCATCGTATGTGGCACGAAGCATGTATATGCTATGATTAGTGGAATCCAACTTAGGGTTACTTGTAATTTAGGTCAACATGACTATTATTCATCCAAGACACACAATTAGCATGCACAACGTCCAATGCTTAGTTTCATACAAGCAACTTATCACTAGAATAGCATTTATTGATATAGAGCATGATCATGGTCATTGGTAACCATAATTAGAGTTCAAATTTGAGTTACTAATTATATGTGTTGTGTATGTTATTTAGGGAACAAGCAATTGCATCTCAATTATTATTTGGCCATTTGAAAGAATCCACTCATACTAACATTCGGTCTATGGTACTAGGGCTTCTAGAGTGAAGATACCATATTTTGTATATTACTAATACATTCTCCAGTGGATGAGTCATACTTGGTTAGCTAAATGTAAAATGTTATCAAGTTAGGGGTTCCAGGTTTTATAGTCTATACTCCATGAAACAAATAAAAAATTAGTAATGGAAACTCAACTCAATACAATTCTAATGGTGCAACCATTTATCAAATTATTACATGGAGTGATATTTGTATAAGTTAGGGTTTCCATTGAATTTTACTCTAAAAGAAAGTAATATTAAGTATGAATGAATGAAACTCTAGCCTCAATTCATGCATGTAATGCTTCTCATATTCTGTTATTATGAATAAACAAAAAATTGTCCTTCTTTGGTGAGGGTTTCTTTTTCATTCACACTTGCATGCACAAAATTTAAATGGGAATATGCAAATGAAACTCTAAGTATGGTGTAATGTAAACATAAAGTATTTAGTTCAATTATGAAAATGAGTTCAGTTCAATAGTTTATTTAGTCAGTGATATATAGAAACAAAATAGATATTCTAAGAGAAGCATATAACCAAACAATACAATAGTAACATATGACGTGAACATTGTAGAAGCCTGAAGGTATTTACAAAGAAGGGTGAAGCATGCTATGGATTATCAAATATAGGAAGAAGCATACCAAATACAAATAGGTAGTACCCAACATTATATGACTAGGTATTTGTGCTACATGGATACAACAAAGTACTTGGCACCAACCAACAGGATCGGCGGTACTATAGTCCATCATATTGCCCAAAATTAGTCGAATAGGTAAACAATGGTACCACTTAATACTAGTAGGGACATCCAACACAAACCTATATATTTTGTTGGTATCTAATAATACTACAATTGGATTGAACACCCCTTGTGGATCCACTCTTTTTGAAATTCACTATGTATTGCATTTTACGTCTTATAGATCCAGATTACAAACAATTATAGGATTTTTAGCATATAGGTACTCCTATTGAGTACCCGGGATGGGCCAAATTTTTGTGGGCACTGTTCATTCATCGCCACTATACATGAAGGGTGGTCAATCTTAGGCATTGGATTAAACCAATTTCATTGTCACTCTAGATGCAAATGAAGGGATATAGGAGCTTCCATTTCCTAACCCCTAAAAAAGTGGCTCTTGTGGTGGTATATGATGCTAGATTCATATATGTACCTTTGGGAGGTCAAACCCTACCGTGCCTAGTTTTCAACCCTCATCATTCAAGAAAAGTGAATCAGACTAAGGTAACATATTACAAACTTGACATGGAAGAGTAAAATTATCACTACAAGTACCACGCATTAAAGGATCATTACAAGAAAAAGAAAGCATAAGAAACTGGACATAATAGAAATCTCTATGAAAAGGTTTACCCCTAAAAACTCTTTAAATAAACATCACAAAATTTCAAAATTAGAATAGTTTCTCTACTCTAGTGACATAAAGTGACTTGGCAACTTTAAAACTTGATAGGGGAAAAAGAGTTGATGATACACTTCTCACATGGAACTAATAAGGGAGGGGTAAGTGATGATGTAGGTGATGTGAGCACGTTAATATCTCCAATTAGTCATTCATGCATGCACCTTGAGAAAAACCAAGGAAATAAGATAACACTAGATACATATACTGCTCAATATAAGGCATATTTCATTTCCTTTGAATGAAACAAGGAGTTTTGTAAAGGATTTGTACAATATTTAGATAATACACATCTCCATCACTCCTTATCTAATACCTCAAGAGCCTATCAGAGGGAAAAGCTTAATCCTCTCTTCACATTCACTGATAAAGGGATTCCCATGGCCGTTTCTAAAGTCACATGTGACCAGAGTGTCATTGAAGCCATTGGCATTGATGTACTAGTACCATCAAGCACTTCACACATGTACTTCGAAGTCGTAATATAGTTATAATGTTTGCAAAATATTTAGTGAAAATTGTAATTAGAACTTTTGACATCAATAAAAGCTTAGGACATTTGATACTAGGTATATCCTTCACCAAGCCAGTTTTTTTATAACAACTCCAACTTCTATATAATTTCCTAGAACACACCTCATCTTATCATCTAGTTGGACTCACAATCACTGTTCCTTGTGAACCAATCTTCCTCCTTGGGTATATATCCAAATGGATCCTTACAAAGAAGCTTCACTAGCGAATGATGGAGGGATGGGATGGATGGACATATTATTACTCCCAATACATGCACGGGAAGTTGACATTTTCAAACTCATCATGTTTTCTCTAGGATATGAACTACACTGCATTCACTCATACTCTCTTCAGCCGACCCATATACTAAGGTATTTTGCCAAATCATGGTCACCCTATACTCTTGTATGGCCAGTATAGTCAGGCTACCCTATAACATATGAAATATTACATGTAGTATACCTCAAACTAATATCCCTTCCGTATGATCTTCACATGTATAGTCATTATTTTTAGATTCAACATTTATATTTGGTAAGCCAACAGAGAACGGACTAGAGTGATCATACTTTTCATAATACTCTTCTTATCAATAAGATCTGAAATGAATCGTTTGTTCCCATGAAAAACAACATACCAATTTTTGTTTGTAGGATCATCGATATAGAATACCTACTTTCCCTAAGATGCCATGATGAATGGTTCATCCTTCTTGCATGTCGGTTCAAATTTCACTATTGTGAAACCAAGTTCATCAACTACAACTCTTTTGTTGTTATCAACCCATGTACACCTAAATAATGGAACTCTACACTCTATGTAGTCAATTTCCCATATGTCTTCAATGACACCGTAATAAGACATTTATCCTTCACGTGGACTCTTATCCTTTACAGTGGAAATATACAATGAACATGCTTGAAGGGTGACCCCACTATTTTGGATGACACTCTTATCATATTGATGTTTTGTGTAGTATGAAAATCCATTTATGTTGACCCTTCGTAATATGTAACGTGCATCTTTGGCTTATATGTGAGCCATTTGATAGTTTCTGTAACATTATTTCATATTTGAGATAGTTGATTGGATATTTTATCTTCAAACTACCTAATAAATGTCTGACTATGCTCTCTAGAAAGCCACATTGAACTGAATTGGGGATGATTTGTCTTGAGCTCGTTGGTGTGTTCGCTGATATAAATACCCACATTGTCAATGTTGTGTAAAACATATGAGTGTTCTTGTTCTTACTGCTACGACTGATATTTGTATGTCATTCTCCCGAAGTACCTTTTCAGAATAAATGTTAGGATCCAAAATATTAGTAAGAGTTTCATAGCAACTCAAAAAGTCACTGAAAAAGTCCATAACCTCCCTAGCAACATAGCCCTCAACGATACTCCCTTTGGGCCAACAACGGTTCTAAACATCACCTTTAAAAAAACTCATGTATTGCTCAAAAGGATACATTGAATGATAGAAAACTGGACCCAAAATTTTCAATTCCCTAGTCAAATGGACAACCATATGTACTGTGATATAAAATAATGAAGTGGGAAAATAGTGCTCAAGTTGGCACAAGGTAACGACTACTTCTCTTTGCAACTTATCTAGAATCTTAGTATCAACTACTTTGTTGCATAGAGTGTTGAAGAAGAAGCAAATCCTACTGATTGCAAACCTTACATGCCTAGGAAGGATAGATCAAATAGCCACATGTAATATATGTTGCATTAGAGTGTGACAATCATGAGATTTAAGACCTGTCAGCTTCAAATCCTTCATTGATACCAATCTACAAATAATGGTTGAGTATCCCTGTGGTATCTTAACATTAGGAAAGCACACACAAAAAGTCCTCTTCTCTTATGCCTTAGAATGTGTAACAAGCAGGAGGTAAATATGTGTGGTGACCCTTGGTAACTTCTTTTGTTATTTCTTTCCTTATGCCCATTTCATGTAGGTCCATTTTGGATTTGATGCCATCTTTAGTCTTGACTTTTTATATTCAACAAAGCACCAATGATGCCACCATAAACATTTTTATCACCATGCATGACATCGATACAGTGTCAAATTGTCAAAGAACTCCAATAAGAAAGATCCCAAAGTATCAACCTCTTTTTGAATAAAAACTTCTCAAATGTGGGAGTAGTACATGGTGTCTTACCAAAATGATTTACAATGTTGTTTATTCTTGTATAAACATCCTCCCTAACATAGGTTTAGGGGCACTCCATTCCTTAGTTGAGCCATTGAATGTTTTCCACAACTTTCAGTAAGGATGCACCTTTGGTAGAAACCTTTGATGACCAAGATATAAAGTCTTACCACCATGTTTTAGTCTGATTGAATCAATATTTTCCTCACATATAGTACATACCTTGATTCTTTTAACGTTGTATCCAGACAAATTCCCATAAACTAGAAAGTCATTAATAGTGTGAAACAACGTAGCACGTAAACAAAACATCTCTTTCACACAAAGTACCAAAAGCTGTGATCCTCAGAGTTGTTTTAGATAATCAATTAGGGGTTCTAGCTAGGTAAACATCAATATCGTTACAAGGTTGTTTGGGGCCTGATATCAACAAGGACATCGTGATGTATTTATTCTTCATACACAACCATAGAGGACGATTGTATATAACAAACATGACAGGCCAAGTGATATGTTGGCTGCTTAATGTTCCATATGGATTCATCCTGTCATTACAAAGTCCAACTCTTAAATTCCTGGCTTCTTTGCCAAATTCAGGATACAACAAATCAATCTTCTCCCATTATGGGGAGTTAGACGCATGTTGTAGCATACCATTGTTGTTTTTATTTACCTCTGTATGCCACGATAATGTTGTGCATCTACAACATTAGCACACAAACATTGAAACTGTGGTATTATAGGCAGATACCACATCACCTTGGCAGGAGACTCAGTTTTGGCCTTACCTGATGTCATCCTTTTGTACCTAGACGCCCCACACTTTGGACATTCTTTTAGATCAATATAGTCCTTTTGAAACAAAACACATTCATTCAGGCGTGCATTTATCTTCTTAGCCTCCATTCCCATTGTGCACATTATCTTTTTCATTTCATATGTTGAGATTGGAAGCTCATTGCCTTCAAGGAGAAATGCTTTCAACAAATATTATAGAGAAGTGAAGTTTTTGCCGCTCCATCTATTGCTAGCCTTCAGAGTGTACAATCTCCACACATAGCTCAACTTCGTAAACTTAGTACAACCTAATTATAATAGTTTCTCGACATCATGTACATTGTTTTTAAATAAGGGAGGTGGATCTGTAACATTTACCCCGCAATTATCTAGCATTGCATCAAAAATGTTTGTTGTAATTGGTTTGTTCTCATCAACATCGTCAACCATTTCTTCTTTGACACAAATACCACTACCACCATCTGCTGATCTCATACTAGAAATATTCAATGTCAGTACATTCTTAAGCCCTATACAATCCCATTACACATACCATGATATTTGATCATGTCAACAGTGTCAACTTTCAAGTTTTTACTAGAATTCCTACAGGGATAATAGAACCTATCTCAAGGTTGTTTTCTATATTCCTCTACAAATATTACAAACTCATTGAGACCATTAATAAACTATATACGACAACAATTTAGATTAGACATCCATGGTCGATCCATTCTATGATCAAATGGGAGACGAGTAGCTCATCAGGTGTTAGATAATAAGTTAGTTTGAGAAAAAAAATATGTTTGAATTGAGCCCTAATCATCTATTAGAATTTAAATTCATGAATATGCACCACCTATCCCATTCTTGAGCACTTCATCTCACTAGTAAGTGTATAATGTGTGTTTGATTTCAACAAATTTTGGAAACATTTCCCTTCATTTCTCCAAGTTCAGTGATGTAGATGGACAAATACCCACCTACATATGTACCCAGAGAACAGAAGGGAAAATTTTGTTAAAATTTATTGAAATCAAACATGCGTTATTCAATTACACTATAGCAAGATGAAGTTCTCAAGAACAATCCCAAATTGGGGACTATCCAAAGTTTACTCCTAATGAGTAAATCTCAAACGGGTTTCTAGGCCAACAACTTGGTTTAGAAATAGGATTAAACTTTGACTTAATCTATGAGAAATCAAGCATACATATTTAATCAAGTAATTAATCTTACACATATATCAAGGTTCTTAACCTATCATTTACCATCTAAATCACAAGAAACATCTAATTAAGATAATATCACATACATGTATTAGATTCTCATCACTCACCCTAGATAGCTCCATTTTAGGGTTTTTGTCAAGTTACGTTCAAGTTAGTTATTAGTAGATTTGATGAACTTTTTATTGATTTAGGGTCCGTCATGAATGTGTGTTTTTCAAGACATCTCAAGGTTCCATTAATTTCCTATGATTATTTAGGGGTTAAGTCATATATGTACAATTTAGGGTCCAAAGTTCCATTATAGTGCATAAAAGGTTCATGATTAGTAATTTCAAGAGATAGCTATTGTATTCAACATTTCAACAAACATTCAATAACCTTATATTCAAAATTTTAACATACATTCATTTATCACAAGATACACCATTGTATTCAACATTTCATCATACATTCAATTATCACATAATACACCATTGTATACAACATTTCAACATATTCAATTATCACACTAGATCATCACTAGTGGAACTAGAGTCACATATCAAAACATAATGTGAACGTAGACAATAGGGTCTCTAATCATCATGGAGTTACTAATTTCAAGAATAGAAAAGAGTTTTATGCACAAGTTAGGTTAAAACTATCACAGAGTTACCTATGGAAGAGTCAGAGTAGGAGGAGGCAGTAAGTATTTGGTGTTGGAAGAGGGGGAGGTAGTGAACTGATTGCACGCTCGATCAACAACAGAAGGAAGCATCAATGAAACTAGCAGGAGAGGTGCCTGCAGAGGATGAGTAGGACGACAGAGAAGGAGGAGTAGATAAGGAGTAGCACTGGAAGAGAAGGAGAAGTAGGCACTGGTGGAGCTCGTCGGCTGGTGCTCACCATAGAACAGTGTCGGGGGAAGGTGAGATGGAGGAGCAGGGTAGTGGATTGGAGGATGAGAAACATCAGATCTTAGAGGAGGATGAACAATATTGGAGCTCAGAGGAGGAGGAGAAGCGACAACGATCAACCATGGTATCACGAGAGGGCAATCAGACAGTAGGTTCGCGGGGAGGGAAAGAAGGAAAATGGGTTTTCATAGGGTTAATTAACCGATACATACCTTGTAAGTTGTTTTAATAACTAACAATTACAACCAAATTCATCAGTTGAAACCAAAACATCACTGACAAAATAGTTGCCTGATATTAGCTATATCTATAGCTGCATCACAGATGCAATCCAATGATACCTACATCATTGATTGAGGTGGCGACTTCCAACGAGAAAAACCAATTTGGGGGAAAAAATTCATGGGACACTTGGCACATACCCCTTTCTCATCAGTCCTTGTGGGTACAACCGATGATATGTACAAAAAGAATTATAAGGATATGGTTGGTGTGTTGCTCTTTATCCCCACAGTTATTATACCACAAACTAGCAAATAGTTTTTTGGAGGCAAATGAAATGCCCCAAAAAATTGTGTAAAATTGTATTTTCACAGGCGATGTATCTAGTCAGTTGTTTTGAGAACCAACTGAGGATATAAATAAAATGTAGCCCATGTTTTCTCAGATGGCCAACCATGGTGGTTTTCTTTAAAGAATCGACGTGAAAGAGTACATCGCCGTTTTTCCTTAAAAATGATGACATATGTCATATATGCAGTAGTGTGCATAGACTATTGACAGTTGTACAATGTCATAATGAAGATCAAGTACTAGTTTCTAAGGATATATGCTCTTTTTTATCAGTTGAAAGGTGCTATACTATTTTCCAAGATAGATATGAGGTTGGGGTATCATCAATTGAGGATCAAGGCAGATGAAATACCTAAGATGACGTTTAGGTCTGGGTATGGTCATTGTGAGTTTGTGTTTATGTCATTTAGGCTAACCAATGCATCGTGGACCTCTATGCACCCTATGAACATGGTGTTTAGAATGTACTTGGAACACTTTGTGGTTATATTTATAAATGATATCTTGATATACTCTAGAGATAGTCAACAACATGAGCAAAATCTTTGCCACATTTGTTGAGTCAGGATAGGTTATATGATAAGTTTAGCAACTATGAGTTTTGACTGACTGAAGTGTCGTTTCTTGTTCATGTCATCTTTGAAAAGGGTTTTTGTGTAGATCCCAAGAAAGCAGAGTCAGTGTTAGAGGGGGAGCAACCCAAGATATTGTGTGTGGTTTAAAGCTTCCCAGATTTACCTGGTTAGTATGGGAGGTTCATCAAGAACTTCAATTTGGTAGCTTTACCGTTGGCCAGGATGACGAGGAAGGGTATTCTTTTTGTTTGGGATGACAAGTGTCAGATCTCTTTCTAATTATTTAAGGAAAAACTGACAAGTACTCCAGTATGGGTGTTACCAAAGCCTAATAAAGGCTACATCATTTTCTGTGATGCTTCTAAAAATGGGTTGGGATGTGTGCTAATGTTGGACAAGAACATAATTTCTTTTGCTTCTCGACATCTTAAGAAACACTAAGAGAAATACCCAACTCATGATTTAAATTTAGTAGCTGTAATTCTTGCCATAAAGATTTGTAGATACTATCTATATGGAGAGAAGTTCTAAATATTCATAGATCACAAGAATATGTAGTACATCTTATAAAAGTAGGAGTTGAACATGAGACAAAGGAGATGGATGGACATGATCAAGTACTATGACTATATAATAGATGATCATCATGTAAAGGCAAATGTAGTGGTTGATGGTTGAGTAGGAAGTCGTCTTCATCTTCATCATCGACAAATAAAGCACAGTTGCACTCCATGGCATGTCACAAGTGGGACATGTTGGTATTGCTTAGATAGATGAACGTACACTTGGAAGTCTCCTTGTTGGTACATTTTTTGGGACGATTATATGTGAAGTTGATGTTGATATAACATATCAAGGATCCCTAAAAGGATGATATTGTAATACATAATGTCATATCAGAGTTTAACAGTGGGAAGCATGATGGGCTTCATGAGACAGATTATTGGACAATGAGCTTTTACAACCAAATGATGGTTCATGATGTAGGCGATCTGAGGGAGATGATGCTTTAGGAAGCTCATTCCTCAATGTACGTTATGCATCCTAGCAGTACAAAGATATCATAATCTTAATGATGTGTACCAGTGGCCGTGTTTGAAGCGTGATGTGGTGCAATTTTTTGCAAGATGTTCAATTTGTCAATAGGTCAAAGCAAAGCATTAGAAGCCTGTAGGGATGTTATAGCCTTTGCCAATTCCATAGTATAAATGGGATTACATAACCATTGACTTTGTGGCTGGTCTACCTAGGACAACCAGCTGTGGTCATGATTCCATTTGGGTGATTGTTGATCGGTTGACAAAGTCAACTCACCTTTTACCAGTCAAGACCACCTAAACTGCAGATAAGTTGGCACAGATCTATGTTGATGAGATTGTTTGTATTAATGGCATACTAGTTACAATAGTATCAAAGAGAGGTCCTTAGTTCATGAACATATTTTAGGAATGCCTACATATAGCTCTAAGACACAGTTGAGGTTTAGTACATCCTTCCACCCACAAACAAATGTCCAGTTGGAAAGGACCATTTAGACACTAGAGGATTTTTTGATAGCATGTATTCTTTGATTTCTTAGAATTTGGGATATTAACCTATGCCCCATCGAATTTTCCTACGATAATAGTTACCAGAGGAGTATAAATGGCACCATACAAGGCTTTGTACAATAGCAATTGTAGGTGACATCTTTGTTGGTATGAGGCAGGTGAGTATTTTTTGTTGGGTGTTGAGCTGGTACAACAGACTACAGATAAGGTCAAGGTAATCCAACAACAATTAAAGGCAATGCATGATAGACATAAGTTAAATGCAACAATCATCATAGACTGGTGAAGTTCAAAGTTGGAGACCTCATATATCTCAAAGTTTCTCCTTAGAAAGGGTTTTTTGAGGTTTAGTAAGAAGGGTAATGGCTCCTAGGTTCATGGGACCTTACCCTATATTATCTCGAGTTGGAAAGGTGACATACAAGTTGGAGTTGCCGCTAGAGTTACACAAATTACACAATGTGTTCCATGTTTCAATGTTGACAAAGTGTCATTTAGATAGAGAGAAGTCGATATAGTTAGTGGAGGTGAAGATGTATGAGGATGTTTCACATGTCGAGGGTCTAGTGTTAATACTAGACAAGCATGAACAGAAGCTTAGGAAGAAGGACATTTCTTTAGTGAAGGTTTTATGGCATCATCGCGGGGGTAAAGAGCCACGTGGGATTTAGAGGATGATGTGATAGGAAGTACCCTTCTTTGTTTGTTTAGGATTTTGGGGGGCAAAATCCTTATTAGGGGTTTATGGCCTAACCTTGCTTAGTACATAAACATAATTAATTGTCTTAATTGGATGCTTAATTTTGAAATTAAACCTTAGTTTATGATTTAAAATCAGTTGCTACAACTATGTTTAAAATTTAGTTCAATTATAACTTTATTTGCTCAAATCATACAATTTTATGTAACTTGTGGACCTTTATACAAATTACCCTTTTAATGGAGTCTAAAAATTATTTAACACTTTCTTGATTGTTTCATGATGTTCTTAATAACCTCGCAAAAATTTCTTATCCTTTGAATGGTTTTGAACTTTGATTTCATGAGATTAGGGGTGTAGATGGGTAGGGTAGGGTAGGGTAAAGGCTTACCCATACCCTTACCCGTGTCATGACTGCGGGTTGAAGGTAGGGTAATTACCCTCTCCCTGAAAACCCATACCCTATCCTTACCCACAGTCATTTATTCACGTGGTAAATAATGGATGAAATAGGTAAACAACATAAATATAGATATATGGTACTTGCAACAACCATTTTGTAAGATGTCTCTACATAAAGCATAAGACACTCCCAAGACTACCTTTAGATAGAAATAAGTTATATTTTAGATATGGAAACCCAGAATACTAATATTTACCTAATATTTTTTATTTACAATTACGGTATTACATATTTGGTATATGTTTTTATTGAGGATTTTTTTCTCGTTATATATGATTATATAAACTTTGGCATACCACCTATTATTTGATAAAGTTTTTGGGATCAAATAATAGCATAATTAAAGCAAGTAATGGTGAGTCTTGTTTGGGTCTTTAATAGGAATCCATAAATGTGTTAAGACTCAAAGTTGAAATGAAATCTTATACTAGTGAGTAAATGGGTAATGCGGGTAGGGTAAAAATTCTCCCTTTACCCCTACCATTTTTAGGTGCGGGTAAAGGGTAAACACATGGCAGATAAAAAAATATGGTTACCCTCATCCTACCCTACAGGGTATGAGTGGTGGGTAAATGGTTAATACCCTACTAATTTACAACCTTGCATGGGATATATATATATATATAAAGCTGGTTAGTAGTAGTGTTGTGTTTTCATCGGTTAACAAATTGTTGGTCAATGGTTTTTGGTATCTCATCAGGGCCTGACCAACAGAGTGGCTCAATGGTCGGTTAGTTGTACACAAGTCAATGAAGACCTTGATATCCCGATTTAGTCGACAAACTTTCAACGCCCAATGAGATTATTGGCCGATGGGTGTGGTCAAACTTATCAAGCCAATGGACTTGGGTGCCCGACGAGTTTTCAAGTGATAAAGGCTAGCCGATGAAGATTTTGGCTCAAGTTCTAGTTAGAGACTGACAAGATTTTGATATATGTGTGGGCATTCAATTCCTTGCGCCTAATGAGACCTAGGGTCTACGACATTCCTTGCTTGATGGTTGGGTTGAACCACACCGATTATCACCCACCTAAATATATACCCTTTCTCTCTCTCCTCTCATCTTTTATGAATATTTTAGTACAGACTAGATACCTATGAGAACCCATCAAGGTTGAAGATTGTTTGGTTCATTGATGAATGCTCAAGATCAAGCCTTCCTTGGACCAATTAAAGGCTTCTAATCTTGTTTCTTACTCCATACGTGTAAGACCTTACTTCTAAACCATTTCCTTTTTTTGTTCTTCACCCCCTCTCATGCCATGTCTGAGTTTTATGGTGCTTCATGTCGCAAAATTATGAATAAGATTTAAGAACACCCTCTTTTCCTCCCTTTTCCTTTAGATTCACCCATTCATGGAGATAGAATGTGTTATTGGAGTATTGGTGAACCAAGCTAGGATCTTTGTTGTTGATTTTGGAGTTTCCAATTTCACGCTTTGGTTTCTTCTCTACCAAGGGAGTGATACAAATTTAAATGAATTTCTTGCCTATGTTCCACATACATGACTTTAGTCTTACTCTGGAAATCTTTCTTTATAAATTTGTAAAATACTAAGAGATGATCTTTTAAAGCACTATTTTGCATAGCAAGATGACAATACAAGTTCTTAAGTCTTATATAGTTGCTATGAATGTTTCTTGCTGCAAATTGAACAATTCTTAAAATTGCAAGGTTTGAAATCCGAAATACAAGTGTAATGGCTCCTATTTTTTTTATTCTTATAGAGTTCAGTACCCAATAAAAAGGAAATTTGACCCATGCAATATTCCTTAATGTATGATGGTTATCATATGCAAATTTAAGTATATGTAATCACTATTATGGTAATGTAATAAAGGTTGGATGAAACCCTAGTACTGAAGGTAGCTCATCCATAATAGGTTTTGAGCATATTAGTGCCTATTTCTTAGGAATACCATAATTTTTACATCCATTGGACTTTTATGATGAAGTTTTGGGTGTTGTGCTGATTATGACTCATTAAGATATCTATAAAGTTTCGAATGTTGGTGATACTCCTACTTGAAGTTATTATTGTTTTGGGTCTAAGTGCCATAATGGGATTTTACACATCATAAATTGTGGCTTGATCCTCTTAACGACCAAGTATAGATACATATGCCTTAACGAAGTGACATGAAATTGTTTTATGTGTTTATATCTTTTGAAGTTTCAATTCCCAATTTTTTTTGTAAGAATCGTTTAGGTGTTTGTATGTAACTTGATTGATGCATTAAAAAATATTTTACTCACTTAAGTAATTAAGTGTAACCTTAATCATGTAGTGCCCTGAGACTGTAGAACTATCTTGGTGATAAAACTTGCTGGACAGTGAGATGAGTATTTCATAAGGAGCTCAGAGTATACCATTGAGTATATATGGGTGTAGGGAGGGTATATCTCTATCATCCTAATTTTAAGGTTTTGGAGAGCAGTTAAGGTCGTGTCTCAAATTTGCTATGGTTGAGAGTGAGTATGGTCATAACTCGGATTTGAGGGTTTGTATCCTAATTTTTTGGTGTCGTGGCATGTGTACCTAGGACAAACTAGGTTGTTTGAGTAGTTGGGCCAATGTGTCACTATGATTATTACTCGTACTGATCGAGGGGGAGGGATCTTTAGGATTTTGGTCATCCTAGATCTTATACGTGTCTGATTGTGACTTCATAGTGGTCAGCTAGTAATTTGAGTGGTACACTTCAAACTACCCAAGACTTGATGAAAGGTGTAATCGATCCATGTAGTATATTTGTTAGGATTATTTGGCGAATCACTTTGGATGATAATTGTTGCTTTACTTTTCTTACTAATATCATATGTGACTCATATACTAGAAGCATAATTAACTCTATCTATAACTTTGACTATGCTTGATCATTTTATGTAAGATGTACAATCTTTAAACTTTGCTATACTATCTTCCTTAACAACTTTAATTATACAATTTGTATGTAAGCAATAAATATTATTAGAGGTTATATCATATCACCTAGACATGGATCTCACCTTGTGGATTTCCACACCTTTTTTAGGTGATCTGCAGTGCGGTCAGAACCATGGTGATGAGGAGGAACATTTTGGAGATTAGTAGAGCCATATATGTCGATGTGGTTGTATAGAGTCCTAGAGTTGTTCATATGCTCTTATGTCTGGGTAGGGGTTTATGTATATGATGTATATCGACTTATGATTTTAATTATATTCCTTGAGCCTTATAAATGTAGTAAGTATTGAGAAACATCTTTTATATACATGTCGTGGTTGAGTTCAATGAACTCATGTAAAGAAACCTGCTATGAATATACATATAATATTGGACCTTGGTGTAAATATTTCTTATGGAATGTAGAAATTTCAATTTGGTTTTAGTTCTGTATCCTTTTGTTAATGTGCTTAATTAGTACCTGAACACCATTTTGGTTTTGAGTAATCTCATTTAGCGTGGTGGGTTGCCACATTCGGTGGTGTCATAGCTTTTGGTTCACATGGTCTACAGATACATAGGACTTGGGTGGTTGTGCTTGTTATTACGTATCTAACATATCTGACTATGGTTTATGATTATGCATAATGTCTGGAGAATGTAAAGAACATGTTGAGAATAGTTATGTGGTTCCTGGAGATGAGTACAAGATGGAAGAGTACCCAAGATGGGGCTAGAATAGTATGTCCACCTTTGTTTGACCCTGTAACTATAGCTTATCCAACTTTTCAGTATGCTTTTAGACAACTAATGGCGACGATCACACATTTGATTGACAGAGCACCAACACCTTAATCAATGGCACATGTTCCAAACATTGAATCTCAAGGTCTAGGGAAGACCTTTGAGGTTGAAGCATGTGGGAGCCACAAAGTATGTCGGTACAACAGACCTGACAGAGGCAGATGTGTGGTTAACAATGTTGGAGAATGCATTCATAATCCTGAATATCTCTGAGGAGGATAAGTTGAATCATGCAATCTACCTTTCAAAGGGTAGTGTCAAACACTAGTGGGCTATTGAGGAAGAGTAGAAACCATGTGAGGGGGTCAGTTGGGAAGAGTTTCAATGGGAGTTTGTGAATCATAACTTTCTTAAGACATATTTAGAGGATAAGATGGCTTAGTTTGAGTGCCTGCACCAAGTATTGGTCTATGAATGATTAAGCAACAAAGTTCATGGAGTTCTTGATGTTCTATCCTCACATAGAAGCCATAGAGAAGGATAGGATTAGAATGTTTAAGAAAAGATTGATCGCTAGGTTGACAAGGATGGCATCTGCCTTAGAGTCCTGAGAGAAGTTTTCAACCTTTATGGAGTTAGTGATAAGGATAAATACGATAAATATGGAGCACCAAGAAGTCAATGCAAGAAATAGGTTAGCCCAATTCCAAGGATGGTCACATAGAAGTTTTAAGAAGCTGAGGTCCTCTTTGCTACATTACTACTAGTCACCGCAGAGGTTAATGTTTTTTATGCCAAGGACACAATTACAATCACAATGGTCTCTTAGAAAAAGGATTGATCGTAGCTTTTCACCAGCTCGGGTGAATAGTTCTAGTTAAGTGTCTGTAACAAGGCCTTATAGACCTCAATATGATATAAGGACATGCTTCAAGTGTGTCCAGGTTGGGCATGTGAAATGGTCTTTCCCCATGAAGAATTGCGAGGTTATCCAACAGTCAAGGCAGATCTAGCAAGGCTCTAACATCACTATAGTAGCGGTTGCAGTAGAGGACGTGGCTAGACAACAAACAACGAATAAATTCTATGTTGTGAGTCAGTCGAAAGGAATGGTCAACCCACGGGTCCTGACAAGTCAGATAGAACTTTTTTGTTCTGACTTATCAACATCCACCTTTATATCTACTTTGGCTGACCCGAGTGTGGAACACTTGTTTGTCACCATAGAGGATAGATACTATGCCTTAATGGAGTGACATGAAACTATTTTATATCTTCTAAAGTTGCAATCCCTAAATTACTTTGTTATATCCTTTTAGGCATTTTTATGTAACTTGATTGATGTAGTAAAAATATTTATCTGACTTAAGTAATCAAGTGTAACCTTAATCATATGGTGCATTGAGACTGAAGACTATCTCAGTATCAGAACTTGCTGGATTGTGAAATGAGTAATGTGTCAACCTAATTCTAAGGTTTTGGATAGCGGTTGAGTCTGTGTCTTAGATTTTATGTGATTGAGAGAGACTATGGTCGTAACTTAGACTTGAGTGTTTGTAATCTAATTTTATAATGTTGTGACATGTGTACCTAGGATGGACTAGGTTGTTTTTATTGGGAAATATGAAATTAGCTATGATAGTGGAAACAAAATATTTACTTGCCATATTCCCCATTGCACGATATATTATGTCGAAAACTATGAGATGGGAAAGAAGGTTTCAAGACATATACCTAGTCCTGGAGTAAGTCCAGTGACAATGCTTGCTATAGTGTGCTACTTCATTGAGTTGAACCTTGATGGTGGTCATCATCTGCCTCCTGATATGGAAATACAGATAATGGTTGACGGCATCCTCCTAGCGGGGCAAGTGCCTCTCGCCTATAAAGTAGTCCACACAGACCATTAAGAACTCATGTCGTTCTAGATGAATGGGTAGGAATGAGTTGTCTCTTCTAGTCAACGTTCTAGTGTCAACTTTTTCTCCCACAATTATGTCTCCCTTGTCATTCCTCCCTTTGACGGGTAGAACTTGCTCAGTTTCTCTTGGTTACCACAACCAGAGAAGACAAGAATACTTAGAGCTTATTGTTGTGTCTGGGACCCCAATACCCCTATGTTTATAGGAGGATCAAGGTCAAGGTTTCTAGTCGGTCTGGGAGTCGAAGAGACAAAATTTCATGAATTTTATAGAACCTGCAAACGTCGAACCAGTCGGTTCACCAGTGAACCAGTCAGTTCACACATGATACGATCAGTTTGACACTTAAATCGGTCATTTCAGTATGCTTTCTATTCTCAATTGTTTTAGCAATTAATATTTGATTAATACACAACATGACTTCAACATCAATCCTTGATCCAATCTCATTGACTACCAAACGGCCGGTTCACAACCAGAGCTGATCAGAGATTCCAACTCTGAGATGTTTGCTTCAATCCATAGATTGACCTCTGTAGCTTACAAACTTTATTTGCATCTTTTGGATCTATAAAACCCTTGGGTTGTGTCATATACACATCCTCAAGAAGTTTCCCATTAAGGAATGCAGTTTTAACATCCATATGCCAATTGTCATAGTCATGATAAGCTACAATGGCAAGCTTGATCCTGATGGACTTAACCATGGCAACTGGAGAAAATGTTTCATCATAGTCAACACCTTGAACTTGTTTGAAATGCTTTGCAACCAATTGACCTTTGTAAGTTTGTACATTACCATTCATGTCAGTCTTCTTCTTAATAACCATTTGCACCCTATGGGTTTTACCCCTTCAGGTGGATCCACCAAGGTACATACCTTGTTGGTGTACATGGATTCCATCTCAGACTTCATGGCTTCTAGCCACTTCTCAGATTATGGTCCCTTAATAGCTTCTAGGTAGGTAATTGGCTCATCATCAATGACCAATTCATTGCCCTTTTTGAGACACAAGATAACCAAATCTTTCTGGCTCAAGGTGTGTCCTACTAGATCTGTGATGTTCCTGTGTTATTTGAGGAATTTGAGATTCCACAATGGTTTGTGACTCTATATGTCCCTCATGTACCTCTACAGGTTCAATGCTTTTTATAAATAAATTCATTTTCTAGGAATTCAACATCCCTGGCAACAAACACTTTGTTGTCAGTTGGGTTATACAAACAATATCCCTTGGTTTCCTTGGGATATCCAACAAGCTTTTTAGGAACGATTTTCTTGAGATAAGCTTCACACCCCAAATCCTCATAAAAGATATTTTGGGATGGTTCCCAATCCATATCTCATATGGTGTCTTTTAAACCAATTTAGATGGTACGTAATTAAGTGTAAACACTATAGTTTCTAGAGAAGAACCCCAGAAGGGAGTTGGAAGATCGTTAAAACTCATCATTAATCACACCCCAAATCACATATATGTGATTCTTTCTTTATGTTACACCATTATGTTGTGGTGTTCCAGGTGGAGTCCATTGTAATATGATATCACTATATCACAGAAGGTCCTCAAACTCTTGGCTTAAGTATTCTCCACCTTGATCAGAAGAAAGTGGCTTAATACTTTTACTAAGTTGGTTTTGTACTTCGTTCATGAAATCTTTGAAATTTTCAAGAGTTTCTGACTTATGTTTCATTAAACATAGCCATAGCTATTGAAGTCATCAGTAAAGGTAACGAAGTACTGATAACCACCCCTAGCATTTGTCCTAAAAGGGCCACATAAATCAGTATGAGTGGGTCCTAATAGATCACTATCCCTCTCATTGTTTCTAGTGAAAGGGATCTTGGCCATCTTGCCCAACAAATAAGATTTACATGTATCTAATGATTCAAAATCAAAAGATTCCATATAAGCATATATATGGAGTCGAGATATGTGATTCTATTTGATGTTCCCTAGACGACAATGCCAAATATATGTTTTGTTTGAAATTTTTGAGTTTTAGCCTTGTAGTTTTTATATTATAAACATTTGTCTTAATATATAATAAATAAAGACCATAGGACATTGGGACACTACCATAAATGATCTCATCTTTTGAATAGAACATAAACCATTCTTTATACGAAATTAATATCCATCTTTGTCCATACAAGATATAGAAAAAATGTTAGCAATTCTTTAACTCTATTACAAGCCTTGTGGACAGAGATAAACTATAGGTTCTAACAACTTTTGCTCCATTTTCAATGCACTGTTCAATCTCACCCTTTCGTAAAGGCCTACTTCTTTTTAGATCCTGCATATTCGAGCATATGTGAGATTGTTGGAGTTTTAAAAGAAAGGTCTCAACTCACCTATTACCCGCAAGTGTATAAAGTCAATTATAGTCGAGTGTCGAACTCAATGAGCTAGGTTAGCTAGGTGCAAAATCATTAACTTTCATTAATCTAAGTCAAAATACAAAAGTTGAGTTGATTACATATAGCTAAAAGGCAAGTAACAACAAAAGGAGCTTAAGTTAAAGGTTAAATTTAGAATTTCGAAAATCCCAGATATAAGATTTTGTTGCCACACCATCACATAATGCATTACTATGAAATTAAAACATGTAATCAATTTGCAAGGAGATTGTCATCATCATGCACTTCTGGTGACATGAGATGGTTCTCTTCATCACATAACACTCCCATGTATATGATAGATTTGAATACAATCTAAGACCTTCAACACACTCCAGCCATTCCCATGGTCAAGAGAATATTTTCATGAACCCTACTCCCTACTTCCTCATGCATCCTCCTGAATAGCACAAGGAAGCATAAAACATGTATAAAAGGTGGCCAGCCAAGCATACAAGGCATCCATGGAGAAGCGAGTTAAGTAAAATTCAATATAAATTTTGAGTTCTTATGAGTAATGACTTGGGAGCTACTCTCCCATATCCAAGACAAAGGTTCTCCTTGTCCATAATGAAGATGCACAATCACATTGTATAATTTTTAGAGTTTTGCATAGATAAGAGAAGAAAAAGCTAAAGGAACCAAAAGTGTAGCTAAGAGGAAGTAGAACTCCGGCTAGAGGATGAGATTCCACCCTTGGAGCTGATTCAACTTGGACAATCCTCCCTCTCGAGAAGCTTGAGTGAGAAGAAAAGCTCTACTGCACCTTTGGAGAAGAAATGAAGTAGAATGGAGGTTCTTTCTCAAGAAAATCTCTTGTTCCACCCCAAAATCGCCTTCCTTTGCTCTGGAACTTCTCTTGGATGAAAAGTACTTCCAAATGACAAGTGATAACCACCCAAAATGTTGGACTAGTATTTTAAAATGAGGGGTGGTTGCTACTGATTTATGCAGAAACTGATAAAGACACGACATGTCTTTGAGGAGACATGTTGTGTCTCATTGTGTAACTTGTTGAATAATTGTTGTTGCATGTGAGAAGTACACAGTGTGTCCCCTTAGAGACACATCGTGTAGCTTCCACTGTAGTCGATCTGGGCATAAGGCATACAACGTGTTCGACTAAATATACACCTGTGTGTGTTGGTAGCAAGTCAGAGTCAGCCTCTGGATCGTGAGGACACGCCGTGTCTTAATAGAGACACGTCATGTCGTCTACTCTACATTTTGGGTAGTGAGGCTGCTAGAATATTACATGCCTGTGTGTTTAAGAACATAGATTGTGTTCTTTGTTGTGCGAGCCTTTCTGGGAAGTTACACACTATGTCTTAAATAAGACACGTCATGTTCAATGTTGTTTCTTCAAAAATGAACTTTGAATCAGCTGCAAATCAAGGGGAGGTCCCAATGAGGTCGGATTTGGGTTGGGATATCTCCAATTTGGCATTTTCAACATGTGTCCACGATCAACATCATGCAACAAGTAAAATAACTAAAAGACGGCAAGTTAAGTATGATTAGAGGCTAAATGGAAGGTAAAATGAACTGAATTTGTGTGCGGATGTGTGCAAAAAGTAGATATGAAATACACACATCAAGTTCCCCTAAGATAGAATTATTGCTTGTCCTCAAGCAAAAAGAGCATAGAATACAAATGAAGGAATTGCAAGGCTCATGTACAGATCAAATGAAATGGAGGATATAAAAGAGATCGAACCAACCACAATCATCAGATTCATATTCATAGCCTTGATTTTAGCTTAGACATCCAAGAAAGAAAACTAAATTCAACAAGGATGGTAACACATTAAATGAAGTAGTCAACTAGGCAGCATTAGAAGGAAATGACTAGGCCATACAATCAGTGAATATGCAACAAAACTTTCAGCTATTACTGATGCAAAAGATGGAATCTTAGTTAATGTTAGCAAACTTTAGCTCTCTCTTCTTATTTTCCCAAAAGATGTGATATAGGATCGATGATTCCGACACTCGACTGCTGATGTAGGCTTATGCACACAAGGAGTGCCGGTTGGGGAATTTTACCCTCTTTTAGGACATATCACCTAACCGTTGTGGCCAGATCGTACTTACACTAGGTTAGTATGACATGTGGGCAGTTTCAACCATATTTTATGGGGTAATTAAGGTGAAGTGAACCATAATGTAATTTAAATTGGTCAAGGGATTCACCTATTTTTCTTAGAACAGAAGAGAGTTAACTGAATTGTAACATCACCTGGATTGCATCCATTTGTTTTGAAAAAATTTCAATTAAAGGGGTGGTTGTAAAAGCACTAAGAGTTTGGCAAAGTCATTCCATGTTCTAAATAGTGTCACAAAGTTGACATATTCACAAAATTTGTTGCCAATTAAATGTATTAGGCAATCCAAGATGAAAAATATGAAATTTCAGGCTACAAACATAAATCTGACATTAAACACATGTTGGTGACCATAAAGTTTTATTTGATTCATGCATGCTCTTTTAAAATTTCTTCAAATGATAATTCTTATGAGGGAGGACAAGATAGTTCAAACTTGTGAAGAAATACAGTTCATTACACAAATCCTCACATCATACTAAACTTGCCATGAGAAGAGCAAAAACTAAAAATAGAAACTAAAGACAAGAACTGGAGAACTAGAAAATGAAAAACAATAAAACAACTACATTACCGGCCGGTTGCACCCCCAATCTTGAAATTTGTAGTGCCCTCACAGCATCAATCAAACCTAAGGAAGAAGCAACTGGGTACCTATCATGGATGTTATCAGTAGGAAGGGCCAGTGCCCCCATGACCAGTAATGAAATACTAGTTGACCAGATCATCATCATCAGGAATGTCGACTGACATGGGCTGTGGAGTAGGATCGGGCTACATCGGCGGAGGTGTAGGGTGGTGTGGTTGAGGAATAGGATAGTGGATTTGAGAGATATGCCACATATCCATGTGCTGGACCATCTCATGCATCACTGAATATTGTTGACCCATCAAGTCAAGACGTCTGTCCTGACGGTCAAACCTCTACTGAACATAGTCGTAAAGATCCTAACATTAGGCATCGCCAAAGTGTACTCTGTTTGAGTGTTGTTGGACAGAGGAGGCGCTCTGTGTGGCTGAGCAGATGGAGTAGCTTGATCTTCAAGTGCATCAACATCGTCTTGGCCACTAAGGTCAACCTTCCAATTGTCCTTGTTTGTCAAAGTGATGTTCTCCCAGTCAGGCAGGTCTATGTACCGATCATTGCCAAAGTATTGTCTGAACTTGGCTTGATTTTTAGGAACCCTACTAATCAGGCCTGCAGAGATCATATATTGGATACATCTTAAAAGAAATTTTGTCCTCAAAATTAACTATCCTCTTACTTCAAGGAGAAACCAAAAGGTCTACGTTCACTTGTAGGGTACTAACATAGGTGCAACATTTCAACAACAAGAACTCCATAAAAGGTTGATCAAGGGTTTAAAGGCTTAGGTTATGTCACGACATATTTCATATGTTAGGATTGCATCCTTATCTTCACCGTTGCATTAGGGTTCCCACATCATATTACCATGTTCTAAAGGAGTTAACTAAAGTCAACCCATTATATCAAGGTGTCATAAATGTTATGTTGTGCTAACTGTCAAACTATATTTTTCATCTTTATTAAGCATTAATATTAACACATCATGTAACATGTTTCATTCAAATGATCTTATTTCATTGCTCATAGTAAATTGCAAGATTTACTAGTGATTTCATCACAAGATTAACCAACAATATCACATTATCATCATTATTCATGTATATGGTTAACCATTTATGCATTGATATCAATTAAACCATCTCTAGATTTACATTATATCATGTCCATATATCACATCTTGAGATTGGATCACATCCTTACATTTATTATATCATGGTTGTGCTAAACAAACTTATGTGAGTGGCTTATTAAACATATATTAAAGATTTATCTAGCCCAATTGAGGTTCTCCTGACCCATATCATGAGGGTAACTCTGTGCCCAATGTATTTGACCTCACACAACTCTATGAGTATCTCATATGCATATACTTTATCTTTCCTATCTGATCTAAGGTTATTAGGTATACCTCTTTGGCACTAGTTGATTGCTTTCCGAGCTCTAGCCACTTAGGCACAAATCAAACCACAACCTGACACTCTTTTCATAGGTTCTCTACCTATGAGACATGCTTACCCAAAACTCTCTCTATATATACACCACTAGAGTCCTACATGGGAAACCACCAACCCGAGCATGAGGCTTCTCAACATACTAACATCATTTACCTCCTCCAGGGTCTTGGGACACTCACTCCCTCACCCAGATGGTAGGTTCTCACATTTTCTTATTCATATATGCATACATAACCAGCCTCTCTCTGACTCTAGGGTTTGGTCCTCCCAAGGACATCTAGGGTTCAAGACATCTATAGTAATCATGCATAGATCAACTTAACTCATTCACTTAGGAGTAGTCTAGTTTAGGACATATCATATCACATATCTCATAGTTCTCATATCTTGGAGTTTAGGTTCTCTAACCTTCTCCCAATGGGTCTCACTCTCTCTCGAGTTAACCCTCAAACTGGTCATAACACTAGGGGTTCTCCTTCATAAAAGAGATTGAGGCTCATGCTAACTCACATCCTTGTCTTAACTTAACATATCTTAACTTATCTTATCTCATCTTACAAAAGAATACATACTTTCATCATCAAAGCTTATATCAAATCCTCAAAACTGAACTTAAGTCCTCATAGACAAACATATATTATCATAAACCATCTTATATCATATATATAAGACCTACATCATATCATCAAGACTTATTTCATCTATTCCATCTATCAAATATTCTAACAAGGCTCTAGACATCTAATCTAGAACTACTCTCTCTTCCAGAATGATGTCATTCACTTTCACTTAGGTTGCATGACCACCTCCTACTCATACATGTGTGGGGACACATTTTTGTAATACTTACATATATAATAAAATATTATATAGTTTTTCTTTGATAAAACGTGCGTCAGAGAAAAATATCGAGGTTTGATCTGATTAGAATCAAAAACCAAATTCAGAAAATGAGCGTCCCACACATAGTAGAGAGTATAGTTTCATGAAAGCTAGTGAAAAGGGTGAGAACAAAGTGTAGACTAGTGTAGCTACTCTAGACAACACGTGTCATATGTCTAGGGTTTCTCTTCCCTTGATGCACGTCATTTCCAAATAATGCAATGTCCCATATCGCTGCACAATAAGGAAAGGATGACATCTAAGGACCTACTATACAACAAGCACCAGTCTAGGTCTAGTTCTCGAACATCTAGGTGCTAACCTAGAGGCTAAGTCAGATCTAGTCTCTAAAATATGACTAATATAACCCTTCAAGATTTGTGCGTTCAAGGTTCTTAGTTTGAGTTGCATAATGAGCAAATGTCAGGCTTTGTTATTGTTCATGCTCTGATACCACCTGTGACGTCCCCAGATTTTCTTAAACTTAATCTAACGTGTGACACTCAAATTGAAACCTCACCTCAGTGAGAATTCCAATTTAAACACCCCACACTAGGCTACAAAGAAGAAAATCAGAGGAAGTCATAATGAACAACAATAGCACATGCACATGAACAATAAACAAACCACAACACATGTTCACCATTCAACATATAATTACAACATGAATTGTTACAACATTTGATATTACATATTGAATAGAAGACTTCTACATGTACATGTACTACAACTAAACAACAAGATATTGAGATAATAGATCCACATGTACATCAACTCACCACACAACTCTCAACTATCCAAGTTCTTCAAGATCACATGTCCACAACCTAAACAAAAGATTATGTGTGGTACACGTCAGCACAATATTCAAGAATATTGTACTGAGTACGCCTATGTGTATTTTTATATACCTCTCATTACTAAGCTTGGCAATAAGATAAAACTAATACTTCACAATTATAAAGAAATATAAGAAAAGGCATATACTTGCACAAAGATGTTCATTAACAAAAGAGAACACATATTTTAGGCACATTTTCCATATATATCTTGTACATCTGCCATCAAGGGCTTTGATGTTTTTAGGCCTTATGATCTACTACCAAAGAGTTTGAGATCATTATATATGTAATCTACTACCAAAGAGTTTGAGATCACTAATGCGTTAAGGCCTTTATGATCTACTACCAAAGAGTTTGAGATCATTTACATGTGATCTACGACCAAAGAGTTTGAGATCACTTTCCAAGCACTATACTACCAAGAGAAATAGTGCTTTCTATGATGGATCAATATCTTATGTTTCATGTGTTCATAGCCATAAGTATGGAAAATCAAGCAAGCTATCATACTAGAACAATCATTTCATCCAATACCATACGCCAAGTATTTTACTACACATATGACACAAGCATATTGTATAATAAGTCAAGTAAGAGGTAATGGTGTACCTTGATCAAGAGACATTCTAACCCATATTCCTGATGTCATCTATATCTTGGTCAACCCCTGATTAAGACAAGATCACATACTAGCATCAGATTCTCATCATCTTAATCCTAGTATGTCCAGTTTTAGGGTTAAGCTTAGTTAATTAGGATATCCTCATAATTACTTATATTTTTTCTAGGTGTCATCTTACTGATTTCGTATTCCGTATTATAGTTCATTTACTGATAATTGTATTTCACATTATTATGTGAACATATTAACCATATGTTACATGCATTAACATAAATTAGGGTTTTAAACCATGTATTAAGGGTCAACTTCATATAACATGGATTTTGATTATAAAATTGATCTCATATTTACATATTATCTTCCAATTACTGATACAAGGGTATTCTATAAATTTCATCATTTATTGTGAACGTATGCATTAATTGAATTTTATTTAGGGTTATTAGCCCTATATAGACATTCTAAGCAAATTACATGATTTTGTAAACCAGCATTATAACCACTTACCTTAAATAGATTATAAACATGAATATAGATTTACTGACATTTTATCATAATATTTGGCCATCGTTTGATATTTATTATCCATGAAATAAGCATATAACATCTTACATGATATTACTGACATTTAAGCTTCAAAAGACTAATATTATAGTCCCATTTTGCTCTAATTATTTTTTTGAGAAAAACGGTACCTTATTTGTATTTTTTGGATAAACGAGTTCATTTCTACGAATTATCCAAGAACTAAGCATTTTTTGATTATTTACCTTTTTCAATGAATGGTATGTCACCACGTGGCCACAGGGCTGGCACAACACCTTCTTTGCCTTACTGGGGTCCAACCAGTTTGGGTTGGATTGGATCTGTGAGACGGCTGGTTCAGGGGATTTGATTCCGCCAGTTCAGGGCCTCCCCCTTTCTTTCTTGCTTCGCGATCGTTGGGTCTGCGAGACCCTTTCTTCCGCCCAAAGTCGTTGTCGCAGCTAGCTCCTCCAATGAGCAACACACTCTGCCTCAGCTTCCTCTTCACACAGCCCTTCTTAGATAACACGGCCTAGCTCTTCCCCTATAGGGTTCCACCGCACATAGGGAGGATGACAAGGAACCCTGCTCCCTTAAGCTCTCCGCCGAGGGTCCTCTGTCTGCTAATTGCCGCTGCACAAGGGACTACTGCGATGAGGAATTGTGGTCATCAAGGTTATAATTGACACATTGACTTCCACCAGTAGCTCCGGTCGGGCCACCTCTGCTCCTTTGGCCTCTCCGGATAGCCGCCTGAGTCTCCTCCTAGTGGCTCGAAGATCTAGTCATCGGCATGCTCCACCAAAGCCTCCACCTAACAGACTTCTTCAGATGCCGCCCTCACCTTCAAAGTTGGTTTGGGAGCTGAATAAACTAGGCTAGACCTTCCATCAGTGGCAAAGAACCTTGCAGGTGTCCAAGACATGGTCCTAAAAACTAAATCTGCAACCACATGCCTCCTCATTAGCCATGGTGAACTCCATTGCATCCAACGTAGACGCCTGCAGTCTTCTTCCTGCTCCATCTGTCCCACCGGTCTCTCTTCTTCTATCTCCATTTCTATTCTCATCTACACTAAAACCTACTTCGAACTCTCACTTATCCTCTGTGAGAAGCAGTGGAGATATCCTAGGAAGTGGGAGTCTGGCTCAAACTGCTCTACTCTAGTACCCAGGGATCAACTTCTCACCAGAGCCGGTTGTCTCCCCATGTTCACGTCATGGGGAAAAAGAGAGGAACACGACTTCATTCTCCATGATCTCCATTTGACAGGAGTTAAAGGACCGTCCAATCTGGGTCTCCATGACTCGGGCCACTTGAACAACATGTATTAGAAACTTAGTTGTATATATATGTATTAAACTTTGCTTCATTGATATCAAAATGTACATGGTTTGATAATACTCTAAAGCTAATAACTCCTTGCAGGTTTGTCTAGATCATCATGGTCATCGAACCATAGGTTTTGTATCACTTAAGCTACTATCTAGTCAAGTTTGGTGTCAAAACTCAATTGATTGATCAGTCAATTAAATACCTCAAAAGGGCATAATTAGGGATCTTAATCATGATACAAACATCAATCACCACACAAACTTTGCCAAAAACTTGGAACTCTCAAAACAACTCAACATGCATGAAATCACTTATGTCATTAGGTATCCAAATACTTCAAAAGTTCACTCCATCACATCCTACATACCTTAAAAGAAATTTTGTCCTTGAAATTAAGCCAAAAATCACTTTGTCATATCTTTGCCAAATTATTGTCTAAACTTGGCTTGATTGTTAGGAACCCTACTAATCAGGCCTGTAAAGATCATATATTGGATGCCCGTCAGGTTCCTGCATTGTGCAGCCTCTAGACGGGTCAGGTCCACTACAAGCTTGGTGGCCAAGAGGGTAATTAATCCCCCATACATGATGTCCCCAGATTCTCTTTTCTTGATCTTCTTGATGTCCAAGAACTGGATGAGGATGAAATAACCTGCATTGATCTGTAAATCATAAACCATACCCCACAGAAGGAACAAATCTTATTTTTGGTACATGCCTTGTATTTCTTTATTGGTGAAGAGACATGTGATGAGGAGGTGATGGATGTATTGGAAGATGGGGTTATGGATAGTAGAAGCCCTGGCCTTTGCGGCGTCGTGTCTCACTTCATCTGTGATCTCATTCTAGAAAACATCACTTTCAAAAGAGGGAGGGTAGGCTAGAGCACCCCCCTAGTTGCATTCTAAAAGCTCACAAAAATCCTGGAAGGTGATTTTGTAGATGTAGCCCAGAAGATGGAAGCTAATGAAGGCATAGGTTCGAGCCTATGCTTTGGGTCCTCCTCAACCTTAAGAGTAGTAAGAAATTCATACACAAGGGGATGGTAAATTTTTGTTACCATGAAGCAGATGTACTCGAGGCCAATGTCTTTAAGGTTCTCCTTAACCTCATTCTTGAACCCCAGAGCTTTAATGGTTTTTCACAGGCAAAATGTGTAGGGAGGACCCTATGAGAGATGAATAATTGATATGTTGGGTCTTCTCCTTCTGTCACCCTAAAATGGGTTGTAGAGATGTAGGTGGGGGCGGAGGAAGAACTCACTCCATCCTGCGGTTTGATGTCTGCTTCATTGGTGCCATGCTGCTCGACAAGTTGCTGAAACGGCCTTGAAGATGGCGTGTTGAGATTTGGACATGGCGTGTCTTTAGACAGGGATACTGGCAAATCATGGTGTGTACCTGGAGCGTCGCGGTGGCCTGAGGTTGGGGACGATGGCTTTTTTACACAGTGTGACCTCAGTATCTCACAACGTGTCTTTGTGAATCGGCGACAGAGGGGATGACGACGGAGACCGTGTTGGTGTTGCTTTGCTTGCTAGGATGGAGGATGTGGAGCTTGTATGCTTGTTGCGGATACTCTCATGACGGTTGGAGTTGTTGCTTTTTGTGGCGGCCTCGCAACAGTGGGAGTTTCTTACGGAGCCACAGGAGGCGACATGAGCCAAACTTGCTTGTAGAGCGACGACGACCTTCAATCCTTGCTTGCAGAGCAATAGCATCACTCAAACATGGTCGAGGAGTCACACACGGCTGTTAGAACATGACTGGTTGAGAGTGAAAGTGTGGGAGGAGGCTTGGGATTAGGGTAAAAAATCCAATTTCTCATCCTTGGACATGACATGTCTTTTTGAGGACATGACATGTTCTTTTACAGTGGTCACCTGATCATTTTTGAACGTGCTCTGACTGCAGAGTACACGTCATGTATGATTTAAAACATGACGTGTGCAATTCCAGAAACCAAAGTCAAAGTTTCCCCACTAATAATGACATGTCGTGTGCAAATAAAGACACGACATGTGATTTTCTAGAGAGATAACTTCATTAGAATGAACAAAAGGACACATTGTGTTTGACTTAAAACAAAATGTGTGAGTTTCCAAAATGATACACAATGCTCTCAACATGATAACGACACACCGTGTGCAAATAAAGACACGACATGTAACATTCTAGGTGGAAACTGCGCACTCTATACCTGACAACTACATGGTGTGTCAAATAAAGACATGTCGTGTGTTTTTCTAGAAAAACTTAGTGCTTTTGAAAGACCTATACGACACGCCGTGTTTAATTAAAAACTCACCATGTTCGATTCATGTGGGTGCCATCTATGATCATACATGTTGTGTTTGAAATAATACACGTCGTGTACTCTTGAGAATCTGCATAGTCGTCCCTTCTGTGAGTAGCGACACGACGTGTGCAAATAAAGACACATCGTGTCTTTCTGAATTTATGTAGAAATTGTCTTCTTTGATCAACACATGTAGAAATAATGATATGTATCTATGAGGGTCTACATTATTACATTCATCCATGACAAGTTTATTTTGGGAATTGAAAAAAAAAATATTCTTGACTGAAACTAATTAAAGAAATATGTCCTAATGTGGGGTTAACTCCCACAAGTTCCTCTGTTTAAAATCCATAGTAAAACTCTTCAACTGGTTGATCATGCATCTTGGAGGGAGGAAGAGTCTCCCTTATCAATCTCCCCTCCTACGGTATACAACTTGCACCTTTGTCCATTAACCTTGAATGTTGATTGTTTCCCTTGTAGATCCACTGTCCCATATGGATAGACTTTCAAGATTAAGAACGGTCCAGACCACTTAGATCTCAATTTTACTGGGAAGAACTTGAGTTTGGAATTGAACAATAGAACTTTTTTTGTCATGCCATCTCTTTGTCTTTTCTTTATAGATCTTGGCGTTCTCATATGCATCCATCTGGAGTTCTTCAAGCTCCTAGAGCTACAACAATCATTTCTCTCCTACTTTCTTTAGGTTATAGTTAAGGAATTTGATCGCCCACAATGCCTTATGCTCCAATTCTATGGGTAAGTGACATGATTCTCCGTAGACTAGCTTGAATGGAGTTGTCTCAATTTGAGTTTTAAAATACGTCATGTACACCCATAGTGCATAGTCTAGCTTCAATGCCCAATCCCTCCTTGAGTTGGAGATGGTCTTTTCTAGAATAACTTTTAGTTGCCTATTGGAGATCTCCACCTGGTATGATGTTTGAGGATGATAGGGTGTGGTAACCTTATGCTTCACTCCATACTTGCTAAGAAGATTGTTAAAGTTCCTTTCATTGAAGTGGCTATCACCATCAGATATTATTTCTCTTGGGACTCCAAACTTGGGAAAAGTAATCTGCTAGAATAATTTTATCACAAACTTTGCATCTGGTGCTTGAGTGGGGATCGCCTCCACCCATTTGGATACATAAGCATAAGCTACTAGGATGAACTTGTAGCTATACAAGGATGGAAAAGGGACCATATAATATATGCTCCACACATCGAAGACTTCTACTTCCAAGATTGAATTCAATGGCATTTGGTCCTTCTTTGAATTTCCCCCAACTCTTTAACATTTGTCACAAGCCTTGACAAATGCGTACACGTCATGAAATAGACTTGGACAATAGAAAATTATTTGAAGAATCTTGTTTCCAATCTTATCCACTCCAAAGTGTCCACCGTAGAGAGAGGAATGACAATCTAAAATCACACTAGCAATCTATTCATTGGGACTGCATCTCCTAATAATCCCATCTACACATTGCTTAAACAATAGGGGATCATCCCAATAATAGAATTTGACATCATGAAGGAACTTTTTCTTTTTCTGGTATGTGAAATCTGATGGAAGGTGTCCGGTGGCAAGATAATTCACAAAATCAGCAAACCATGGCATAGCAAGAGAGTTTACCACATAAAACTTCTCAATAGGCAATTTTTCATCAATCAGAACCTTGTCTTCAACACTAATATATAGACGTGAGAGATGGCCAACTACATTGTTCTCGGTCCCATTCTTATCTTTGATTTCCAAGTCAAACTCATGTAATAGCAATATCCAATAGATGAGGTGATGTTTGGTGTCTTTCTTGCTCATAAGGTACCTTATCGCAGCATGATCTATTTATACAATGACCTTGGAACCCACTAAGTACTGTCTAAATTTGTTAAAGACGTAGACTATGTCAAGCATCTCCTTCTCAGTACTAGCATAGTTGATTTGTGCATCATCTAGGATCTTACTTGCATAGTGTATGGTATGGATTTTGTTGTCTTTTCTGTCCCAAAACTCCTTTTATAGAGTAGTCACTTGCATCACACATTATTTCAAAAGGAGCACTCCAATATGGTGGCTGGATGATGGGATATGAAACTAAAGTATCTTTTTATAATGCCCAGGCCCACTACCCAAAGCTCTAGTAGAGTTTCAAGAATGATGACTAGCCCTACAAACCACTACTAGCCTTAACTGTGTACTTTTTCCTCACTCACACACAAGAGGGGGGCAACTTTCTGACTGGTCACCCATCCTAGTACTACTCCAAGATGAGAACGGTTAACTATGGAGTTCTTTAGTGATGGGCTCCTAGCAAAGGAGGTGTAGCTTGGTGATATGGGTAGTCCAATCATTCCATTTAAGATCATTCTATCTGAGGCCTAAAATCCTGGGACGTTACAATCTCCCCCACTTAGACTCTTGACGTCCTTGTCAAGTCTCAACCATATGACCTCATAATCTGACCCCATTTCAGTGCAGACCCATGATGGCCCACGGACACCCAGCTCCTGATCATGGATACCTAGCGCAAGGGTGGCTACGTCACCATGGACAACCCTTTCCTACATTCCTGGACTGCACGACTCAAGACAGGCATGTCACATGCCCATGTGGGTCCCACCTACTGGAGGGGTTTTGGCTCTAATACCATTTGTAATGCTCGAGCCCACTGCCTAAGGCTCTAGTAGAGTTTCAGGAATGACGACTTGCCCCATAGACCACCACTAGCCTTAATTGCACACTTTGCACAAGCCGGGGGCAACTTTGTGACTGGTCAGCCATCCTAGTACTACTCCAAGCTGAGCACGCTTAACTATGGATTTCTTTAGCGATGGGATCCCAGAAATGGAGATGCACCTTGGTGATATGGGTAGTCCAATCATTCCATTTAAGATCATTCTATCTGAGGCCTGAAATCTTGGGACGTTACACTTTCAATCTTTGAAAAGCAATTTGGCAATCATCATTGAACACGAACTCAACATCTTTTACTAACAAGGAGAGTAAAGGCTTTGTAATCTTTGAAAATTCTTTTATGAATCTTCTGTAGAAACCTGCATGTACCAAGAAGCTATGAATTTCTTTCACGTTGGTTGCAGTTGACATCTTTTCAATAGCCTCCACTATAGCTTTATCCACTTCAATTCCCTTACTTGAAATAACATGGCCTAGTGCAAACCCTGTCTGCACCATAAAATGACACTTTTCCCAATTAAGCATGAGGTTGACTTGTTGGCATCTCTGCAAAACTTTAGTTAGATTCAATAAATAATCATCAAAGGAATTGCGATAAATACTAAAGTCACCCATGAATATTTCCATAATCTTTTCAATGTAATCAAAGAAAATTGCCATCATACACCTTTGAAAAGATGTTGGAGCGTTACAAAACCCAAAGGGCATCCACCTATAAGCATAAGTTCCACAGGTGCAAGTAAAGTGGTCTTTTCTTAATCCGATGGGTAGATGGGAATCTGAAAGAACCCACTATACCCGTCAAGATAGAAAAAGTAAGAGTGACATGCAAGATTTTCTAGCATCAAGTCAATAAAAGGTAAAGAGAAATGATCCTTCCTTGTGGCTTTATTTAATTTTCTGTAATCAATGCACATTCGCCACCCAGTGATGATTCTTGTTTGTATTAATTCATCATTTTACCCTTTTATTATAATTGTTCCTCCCTTATTGGGAACACCATGTATAGGACTCACCCAAGAACTATCACTTATTGGATAAATAATTCCAACATCTTTAAGTTTGTTAATTTCTTTTTTTACAACTTCCATCATATTTTGGTTTAGTCTCCTTGGGGGGTCTATGCATGGTTTGACATTTTCTTCCAAATCTATTCTATGCATATAAATAGATGGGCTAATTCCTTTGAGGTCATCAATTGAGTACCCTATCACATCTTAATAGCTTCTAAGTTCATTTAAGAGTTTTTCTTCTTGATCATCATTCAATTCAGCATTTATAATAACTGGAGAGGTGGAGTTTGGGCCTAAGAAAGCATACCTCAACCCCAGTGAGAGAGGTTTTAATTCTACCTATTTGTTTGGAGCCTTGGTGTTGCTTTCCTCATTCTTACTTGAATCTTCCTCACTTGGGTGAACCTTCAAGATTTTGAAAATTTCCTCATTGAAAGTGATTTTTGTATATTCTTCAAGATCATCAAGAGTAGTCTCAACAAAATTCTTTCCTTCCTCAAGTAGTGTATGAATATTATTAATCAGACAAAGGTACTCTTTGGAGATGGGTGCCTTCATGGTGTCATAAATAGAGAATTCAAGTTCTTCATCTCCAACTCTGACAGTGAGTTTTCCTTCTCTAACATCAACTACACAACCAGCAGTATGTCGACAAGGGCTCCCAAAGAGGACTGGATTAATTTGGTCCTCATGCATGTCCAAGACTACAAAGTTGCACGGAATGAAGAACTTCCCTATCTGTATAGGGACGTCTTCAATCACTCATGTAGGATGTTTGATTGATAGATCAGCCACATGAATCATCATCGACATCGGTTTCAAGTCTCCCAAGTCCAACTTTTCCCAAAAGAAATATGAATCAGGCTAATGCTAGCTCCAAGATTGACAAGGCCTTTATCAAAGGTAGAGTCTCCAATCTTGCAAGGGAGAGTGAAAACACCTTGATCATCTAGTTTTTCAGGCATACGGTTCGATGATAGAGCTTAGCCTTTCATATGGCATAACAGTCTCAGCTTGTCCATGTGACGACCACTATCAAACTGACAGCCAAATCACACACTAATTATGCGGAATAACCATTAGCAGCAGATTAACAAAAATCACTAAAAATTAAAACAATTTTGCAAAGAGATCCATTGCCAGGAAACTCTTAAAGAAAGAACCAAAGCAATATATACATCATGGTTCACATTGTACATACATTATACCATCTCATCTCAAGGATATCATATATCAGTTGCTTTGCCTAAACATATACATAAGCAACATAAAACCTCAAGGCATACAAGCCAAAATCTCAGATCATTTATAAAACCATTACGTACTAACTCCCAAGGACCTGAGAGTACAGAGACGACACATATGACTTCTATCTACCAGACATGACAGACAGTGCACTTAACCTGAGCTGTTACTGCTATCCTTGTTGTTGTTGTCCTTCCTCTGTAGTATGGTCTTTACCTCCTCGTTCGCGTCCACCTAAAAATGTTGGGACCAACGGGGTGAGATAAAAGTCCCAGTGAGAGATATAACTCTCTGCCAACAACATTATTATCACAGGTAAACAATATAAAACTGAGCATAGGATCTTTTATATTAATAATCAAGATTAATCATTGTTTATAAGCATAACAGAGCAATATCATCTTTTAAAACAATGTAGCTATCTATGATAGAGCAATAAATCATCTATTTACTTTATAAAGAATACGAAGAACACATATAACATATGTCCATTTAAGATGTATAAAAGTAATGCAACATCATCCAATGTTTCTGTATTCAATCCTTAAGCAAATACGCTACACGGTTGATTACATATTTACAATGACACTTATGCCCTGAGGAGATGAGGTATACTGCTCGTGCTCCAACCGAACATGGCTACGTAAAGCATTGGTACCATTTAAGGTCAAAGGAAGAGTCAACTTCCAAGACCTCACCTATCTCGGTCAGTACGAGACCACTGACAGTGACATCACGTGTCAAACTACAATTAGCTTTCCAGGGTATAGTGGCATCTTCGCTATAGAGTTATAGTCGCAACATGCACTCTCTTCAGGGTGATCACACAAAAACCCCAATATATTAATATTGAGTCATGGCATATAGCCATACTCTTATGATGATGAGGAAGATCATACATCAATCCTCATTTAGACGTAAGGATATTGTAACATCCTCAATTTCATAGATAATGTAAGCCTTTAATGTGGGGTCTTCTAGTGAAGGAATGCCAAGAGACGTAATGAATGTAACCATGTCCATGTATGTAGTTAAGTACAAAAAATGTGTAATCCAAGCCATCTGAGCAACCAATACACACATAATGACTTGAATGTGTATGATTGTAGTCGGTTGTATATGAATATAAATGAATTATTCCTATGAACAATAAGGTGACAAATATATAATATGATGAGTCCAGTTCATGACTTGAGCCTTAGACCTGGCTTAGGTCTTCATGTTATGTAACTAAAGAAATATTGATCACATGTGTCATACATGAGCTTCAATTGAGGAATTATATTGATTGAAGACATATTTGCATGATTTGGAATACAATTAAGCTCATGGAACCTTTGTAAGACTATGGGATGCGCCATGTGCCCTAGAGTCCAATTTTAGCCCATTTGGGCCAATTAGGTATTACAAATAGGTCCCTGAGGTACAAAATTTGGGAATAGAACATCTAGTGCTCATAATAAATATTCACAATATTTTTATTAGATGAGTAATTAGAATATACAATAGTGGGTGAAATTTCAGATAATTATGATTTAACCAATGGCCAAGGTAATTAAAAAAAAGTAATTAACCAATTTTTACCAGCCAGGGCAACCTCTGCCCGTTTTGTTTTCACCAGCCAAGACCATGGGAGTCATCGTACGGATCGTTGGGTGCAGTGCCCTGTTCTTACGGAAGAAATAGGGGAGAAACCCCCCTTTTTGATCGGGTGAAGAAGAAGACTGCCCAGATCGGCGCTTATTCCTCTCAGCCGTCGGATCAAACTGGAACGGTTAGCATCGTTTTGATAAAGTCATTCTTTGAAAATTCATATCTTGAGCTACAAATCTCAATTTGGGACAAACAAGGTACCTATGGAAAGATCTTCGAGTGTACTATCCTATAAAAATAGTTCCAGAGTATGATTTTGATGTCTTCTATTTATTATATTCTGGGAAGACAAAACTATATGATTTTGATGTTTTGCCAATTAAAAATAGTAAACGCCTTTAGAAATTCATACAAATTTTACTAAATGTGTATTTTGATATGTTTAACATTAATTCAGATCCTGATCTTTCATATATGAAGTTTTAATGAGGTTTTTAATGTAAACCCTAATAAGGGTATTTTGGGTATTTCACCCATGATATGATTTTTAAATGACCTGATATTTTAATACATGATCATACCTACATTATATGAATACTTTTCTGGAGATTTGATGAAGTTTCTTGTGCTATTATATTAGTATCTAGTTTTAGATGAGTAGCCATTATGAAAGAATAATAAATGATTATCTTGAGACAATAAGTGGTATATATGCCTAATTAAGTCTGATATTATTTATCATAATGTTATTTTAATTTGATTTCATAATAGAGTCAAGTAATATTGGTATGTATGCCTATGTTTGAGATTTTCTTCGTATATGATCTATATGTTCATATTAGTGCATAAGACAATTTATGTCTTATTTGAATATAAAGATAATATTTATTATATAGTATGAGTTTTATTTTATTTCAACGCCAAGATTTTATGGTGATTTTAGATTAAAGTTATGTTTAGTCTAATTAAGAAACCTAACTTGGTATATATAGTTAGGAAGATGGGGTTTTGAGATTTAGGAATAGAAAGAGGGAACATGTACTTGGACTTATAAAACTTTGATTATATCCAGGTGATTAAGATTTGGAACAAGAAATCAAGACTAAGTTAAGGACATCATCAACATAAGAGGTAAGTGGTCCATGCACATGAGTACTCATAGTTTATGTTCAATATGTTTACATGTCTCCTAATAAGAGTTTCATGATCTATGTGATTTAATGTTCTAAGACTTCAATGTTAAGATTTGCAAACAATATTATTCTCATATTTCTATCTTTATGCAAGTTTAGATACCCAAAGTCTAAAATAGAGATATGATGCTCAAAATAGTTGTGACTCATGAACCAAGTCCATGAGAAAGTTGAATAATCATATTCCTATAAGATTTCTTAGAAATGTTTGGAAGTAATGAATACGATTTCAAGATAAGATATGCCAGTAATGTATCCATACTTAGTTGATGATTTCAAATAGCTTTGTATTAAGAATGTAAGTACACAGATGTTTTTAGAATTTCTCATATTTATAGGCATAGTTATGTAGTAAGATTTCAAGTAGAAACATGCCATTAAGATTTCATGCATATGTATAGATATAACAACTAGATTCCTTAGAATGAATAATATCTATAATTTAATTACAATTTAAGAATATGAATTTAAAAATATTAAGACATGGTGTACTGATAAAAGTACGTTTGGGATCAGAAGGTATCGTAAAATGAGTTTATGATGGCATTATGAGATAATGAGAAATTAAGTTACGATTAGGTTGCAAGACAATATTTTATGAGATTTATATTCTGATATTTAAGGTTTAATAGGTAAGTTTTTATGCAAATATTAAGGTTCAAGGTAACATCATATTTAACAAGAAGGATTGAACCACCTTGTTAGAATTCATATTTTTAGATATGTTGTACTTAAAATACATTATGAACCTGACTTAAGATACTTTGTATACCTAGTAATTCTATGAGCATTTCAGGTCCTTTTTCCTAAGATATTTATCATATAATTGGTATAAGTGAAGTAATTTGACCAAATAAGAGTTTTAAAACAAAGTTTACCCCGATAATGAGATACATGTTCAAATCCATCAATGAATTCAGTTTAGAACTTAAGAGTAAAAAGATTTAGATTCAGACTTAGACTACTCACTATGTGAGTACCTAGATTTTGAATAAAGGTACATGATATGGGTTATAGACCCAATTTCAATTATGTAGTAATTGAGATACATGTTTACATTTAGATATAGATTCAAATTCAGATTCAGATATAGATTCAGATTCAGATTCAGATTTAGATATAGATTCAGATTCAGATTCAGATTTCAGATTCAAAATTCAGTACATGTTTAGTACTCAGTTTCAGATAAGTTCAGATTCAAAGTTTAGTAAAAATAGACTTAAGATAATTAATTTGAAACATTCACATAATGCATTATATAATAAGTCCTCACCAGAGAGTCCCGAGACGATTCAGAGGGCGCATTACGCCAGACACTGTAGGTGTCACAGAGGGCATGTTATGCCAACAGAGGGTGTGTTGCACCATAGAGGACACTTCGGTGTCACCAGAGGGCACGTTGTGCCAACAGAGGGTGTGTTGCACCATAGAGGACACTTCAGTGTCAACAGAGGAGGACTTATTGTATAATGGTGGCCACAGTCAGATAAAAATCATAAGTAAAAGATACCTTAGATTAGATATGCCCATATTCTCATCCATGAGTAATGATGAGAGGGAATTTGATAAGATAATTAAGACCTGGGCACTTTGGCGTAGGTCATGAGATCCATGTACCAGGGTACATGTCTTTAGAGAAAGATAAGATAGAAAGATAAGAATTTCATATTAAGAAATAAGAGATTTTATGTTTTAGATTTTACTTAGAAATTGATAGTAATTCCTTGTTTATAATGTCAATTTCAGATTATTAATCATGTACATTTTAAAATACTCATGCCACTTACTCTAACGATTGTTTTTCTCAATGCATGGTTGGGGACGTGATGTCCGCAAGATTTAGAGCAACTGAGAATCAAAGGAACAAGTAGAGGTCTAGGAGATTTTATAGCTTGCTTAGTGGGGTGCCATCTACCGAGGCGGTCCAGAGTTTAGACAGATCTTTTTATGCTTAGTCTTGTTTAAAGAGTATATTAGATGAGTTGTAGTTTTCTTTTTATCAATGACTATGTATGAATCAATTTTACTCAGTGCAAAGTGTTTGATTTGCTTTAATTGCAATGACTATCATGTTTGTGACACTCCCAGATGAAGAAAAAAAAATTATTGCTTCCGCTCATGTGTTATGAAAATTTGGGTGTTACAATTATTTTCACCCATCACCTTCACAAATTCAAAAATATGCTCTCCGAGTTAAACTCGTTTCACCATTCAGCAAATATTAATACTGAAATAGATCTATGGACAGGGCAACTACATGATAAGGTTCCACTTGATTAATTAGGTGCATTACAATATCTTTTAGCATCAACCAAGTTACAAGAATGAATTATAACATATGCTACAAAGAAAGGTGTAATGCATTTATCAAGTACTTTCATAATATTTGGAACAAATTGGATGCATAACACTCAGGATCTCAGTCCCTTATGACACTTACTGGGGATTCTCATCCCTTAACATTATCATCATCATGATTGCTAGATCTGGGTATTCAAACCCTTAGTTCATCATTGAACATTGTCACCTCTTATCATGTAACTATTACCTCTAGGTCCTCAGACCTAGGTATACCTTATACTTGTTGCACAAGTATTTCACATGGCTCACAAGGCCCATTTAATATGTATCATATACAACATCATAGCTCATACTTGGCTATGCTCATCATCTCATGATACCTACATGGTTAGTATTTCATGATAAAAACAATATCAAGTACATATCTTCACCATGCAATACAAGAGAAATACAACCTTCCCATTATTAGGGTTAGGGTTTCCCTTTTTGGCTGATTAGGGTTTCAAGTTCATATTATCAAGAATCAAAACCCTAATTCATAGCTCCACACATATTAGGAGCATACATTGATATCATAAGTATTCAATCATACTTGTTTATTCTCATCATTTATCATTAAAAGATTATCAAATCATACATCATACTTTATTAAGTTGTCTCAACCCTTTTCTCAAGGTACATTGTCCTTCGTTTATCAAAATGCAATAAACTCTTTACATCTTAATGTATCATTTGACATAACACACTTCATGTGGTACTCAATCAAGTATATCAGATTTGAGATGCTTACCTCCATATTGATTTTGAGATGCTTCCACCATATCGGGCTAGAGGTGTATGCTTACTACCATATCGTCCAAGAGGTGTGTGCTTACCACCATATCGTCCAAGAGGTGTGTTCTTACCACCATATCGTCCAAGAGGTGTGTGCTTACCACCATATAATCCATGAGGTGTGTGCTTATCACAATATCATCCAAGAGATGTGTGCTTATCACCATATCGTCCAAGAGGTGTGTGTGTGTCACTTATATTGGGTTACTCAAGTGTAGGGTTTTGCATATCAGGTTAGACCCTTATGCTCATACCTTTTCAAACCTTCAAATTATCAACCTACCATGTGTTGAGTGACAGCCTAGACAATTGTTTAGTCCTTTTTCAACCAACCCAAATGTACAAAATGATAGGGGTGTGGGGTTCCAAGGTATAACGAATTTCACATCACCATATTGGGTTTCATTACCATATCGGGTTAGAGGTGCTTCAACCCGATATCGGTTTGTGCCATGATGATGTCATCATCATCAAGCTCTAGACTTTAATCCCTTACTATTATAGTTCATGGACAACAGTCCTATGCAAATATTAGAACTCATAAAATCATCAATCATTCAAGAAAAATTGAAATTGAAAGTAGATCAACAAGTATAAAAAGATTGAAGGTGAATAATAGAATGATTGGGTTCAAGTTATATAACCCACCTCAAGAACAACTTCAAAGCTCCAAGATCCAAAGCTTCACATTCCCAAGGTTGAAGATGAACTTATTAAAGATCCAAGACTTGTTCACTAACCATCTATATGCGAAGAATCACCATAGATAAGAACTTGGTGAAGAAGAAAAGAAAGGAAGAATCACAACCTGAGATTCATGCTTCAACCAAGGTTGAAGATGACCATGGCTTCACCTAAAGCTTGAGGCTCGGGCTCCTCCTTGCTCTTAAAAAACTATGCACGATATCTAAGAAAAAGAGAGTTTTAGGATTCAAAAAGTTTCACTAGTAGGTGAAAGGAGTGGTATATATAATTGAGGCTCATGAGAGCGAGTGTATAAGAGGTGTCATCACCTTATACTACTAGGTGACACATGTCAATACATGGGTTTGTTGGTATGTATGCCCATAGAGCAAGTCATATGATGATTGTAATGGGATACTTTGTAAATGATTTGAATAATAATAAAGGCAATTTCTGATCTATATGTTTAAACTGTTTCTGAGATGATGGTGTAACATGATAGATGTCTAAAGAATGGTTTTACTCAATGACATATGCTTTTAGGTTCATGACCTAAATGATGAGATCATACATATGTTAAGAGTATACATTCTTGTTTAATCCCTAGTCGGTTGTTATTGTGGAAATAACCATAGACATCAATAACACTGAAGACTAGCTTGTGTGTTGGTTGATGACAGAATCTCATTAGTCATGATATAGTGATATCAAAACAAGCACACATGTACTTGTTAGAGAACAAGGTACCAGACAGACCCACCGTGAGAGTGACACATGGAACCATGACTTGGTAGTCACAGTCAGCTCTCACAGTGATGGTGGTGAGTGTGATTCTTTGACTTGAAATCACTACACACAACACATGTCGTTGGGTACACTTTGACATCATCAAACGTAGTCCTGAAACATGGGTTGTTATAAAGGTGATGATTGGGTGGCTTTGACACATGGGGCTTTTGAGGGGTGAGTGATAGATATGGGATTTGTCCCTCCTGAAGGAGTTTGATGTCCTTGGCCACTTGATGAGTAGGATTGAGAAAGGCATGCGCATGCACGTGTGAATCAATATGTGATATTGATGTCACACACATCTCACCCAGTCTACTGTGAGATAAAGGAAATGAATGAATGTTGACAGGATGATTGTTCCATTCTTTGAGTTCATTTAGGACATCAGTGACAAAGGAATTATACATTCACTGTAACACCATTCACGGTTTGTAGGATTGAAAGTTGTTCTCCAACTTTCTACTTTCACTTGGGTAGCACTGATGTGTGACTAGGTACCGCTCTTTACTTGTGAAGTCATAAGTGTTATGGACTTTCACTGCCAACGTGAAATGGACCTGCAAGGTCACACACATAGGATTTAACCTGGAATAGGAGTTTGTCCACAAACAATGTTTAGATTGATTACTAAAGGAGTTTAGTGTTCAATTAAACACTCAATTAATCGATAACTCAATATCATAGTGTTCAAGGTGTTGGACTAATTGATTAGAGTATCGGATTGATTGAAACCGCAATTGACTAATTCTACACAATCTGTACTCCCAACCGATCGGCTCATGTGATGAACCGATCGGCTGATCCTGGTGAACCGATCGGCTCAACTGGTGAGTCGATCGGCTCATGGACAGGGTGAACGATTGCTTCAAGTGTTGAAATGATCGGTTCAACTGTTACAACCGGTCAAGTTGGGAAAGTAAGATTGGTGAGAAATTTCTTTTTCATTTCACTTGCCCAATTTGATTGGAACAAGGTTTGGTATTCGATGCCAATTGGAAACAAAAGAAGGAAAGTCAATCGAGAACTGATCAGGACCACAAACTGACCGGTTCAGAAGTGAACCAACCAATTCATGGGTCCCAACCGATCGGTTGAGGTGTCAACCGACCGACTCAGATCCCCAACCGATCGTTTCAGTTGTGAAACAATCGGTTCAGGTTGCGAGTTGGTTGTTTTTGTGGAAAATCTCGAACCCTTCTACTCCTACTTTAGTCCCGCATTGCCCGGGATAGAGAACCCCGTCCCATGACCCTCTTATATATAGGGGTATTGGGGGCTTCACAAAGTACAACTCAGTGCAACCATTTGCTCTGCAAAGTTGTCGTTCTCTCTGGTTTTGGTAACCGAGAGAGCCTGAGCAAGTGCTACCCTAAAAGGGAGGCACAACAAGGGAAAGACAACTGCAGTTGCAATTGGCAGTAGGAGAGTGTGTTGGCGACTAGTACACTGATAGGAGGGTGTGACTCCTTCCAATTACTTATGGGACAAGGAGATTGGAGTTCCAGGTGGTTCGTGTGGACTACTTCAGAGGTGGGAGGTTTCTGCCGCTCGGAGGATAGCTGTCAATCCCGACAGTCCCGGTGAGACCAGGAGTTGTCAGTCCCGGTGCGACCAAGATGCACAGACACCATCTAAGACCGGAGGTGAAGACCGTGCAAGGCACGAGGTACTGTCGCCGAACAAGCCTCGGGACAAAGTATGCATCCACAAACCATATTTCCTATTGTATAGATGTTGACGCGATTCCTTTTGTTCTGGGTTTTGGGGAGAATTATTTTTGTTTCCGCTGCTTCTCTGCCTCCTCTAAAACCCAACAGTGGTATCAGAGCCACATCAACTGCTCTATATTTTAGGATTATCGATATGATCGATTTTGGTTTGTCGTCTTTATTTATTGCATACGATGCAAATAAAATTGGCTTTATGCATGTCCAATCCACAAATCCCAAATATACATATATGATATGTAATATTAATGCACTCGATACGCATCACCCTTAAACGAGTTTTGTGGTGGATGTGTAGCATGGTTATGGCCTATAATCCCCTATATCTGTGTGTGGTTGTATGTAGTTGCTTGCATCTCGGTCTGCGCACCGATTCCCTTTTCTCCTATTCCTGATGTAAATCGAAATAATTCGAGATTTCTTTTCCTACCTTTGCTCCCCCCGAATGTAACTTGGGGTTTCACAATTCAATTGTAAATAGGATATATTTTATTTCCTGTTATGTCAAAGAACGGCAGACAACCTGAGACAATCGGTTCAAGGCGTGAACCGATCGCTTGGTGATCCAGACGACCGGTTCGAGAAGCGAGACGAGCGGGTGGCGACCTGATGAGATGCACAACGACCGGTGAACCGATCGGTTGGAGGCGCCAGTCGATCGGCTGGTGGCACCCGAACAACCATCTTGATGGCGAGCCGATCAGTCATGGAGATGAGCTGATCAAACCCAGAAAGGCAGGCATAGATTTCATCTTATACAGGTTGCATGTGATGTAGACCTAGATGACCGTGATTCCTCTTGGCTCGAGGAATCACAATAGGATGGACATAATAATTGCTTTTATCATTTCACATGTTTTCTGTGGGATATATCATGTATATGATACGTACTATATATTGTGGTGATTGGATATGTATATGTATATAAAAACCAAATCCCTCATTAAATATTAAGTTTTAGTTGCCTTCCAAATGCGACACATGTGAAAAGCTTGATCGACCAAGTGTGGGCATGCCCTAGTGTGGTGCACCATCTATCTCGTGGAAGCGTGAAGGATGAATGTGTGGGTCTGCCCTAGCAGGGTGCATATTCATCGTGTTGGCTTTGGGTCGGACTTAACAAGGTGATCTAGATGGGATCTAGTACCTTGAGGCATGGAGATGATCATGGCAAAGAGTTGCACATGACATCTTTCAAGAGTTGCATATGATGCAATTGGCAAGAGTTGCCTACCTGAGAGATCTGAGTTGTGGGTGACAGCCCTAGCTGGTCCATGGCTCAGAGGATTTCAGGATCTTGACCCACTAGAAGATTGTACGCTGCAATCTTCCGAATTGATGGTGAGAGCTATCAATTTGAGTCAAAATAGTGGGAGCGGTAATTAATTAAAGGCCTAATTAACTATCGTAAAATTTTATTCAAATCAAATCAAAATGAGTTTTGACAAAATGTAATTTTCTCTTGTAGAATGGCAAAGGAATCATCTTTTAAAATGGGCAAATTAATTGAGAATAAATTCCATAACTGGTTGAGGACTGTGAGAAGTGTTCTGCACAATCCAGATATACCAGGAGCCTTTGAATCCACTCTATGTACGCTTAAAGCATTGGTTAAGAAGAAAGAAAGTTCATTGATAGAGATCAATGGAAGTAAAGGTGAGGGAGAGAAGGGTTCTCTCGCCAAACTGATTTCTTCTACATGGAGAGGATGGAAGGAACGATGGAAGAAGAAGTCATAGATAGAGATCTCTACTTCTGGTGTATACATGATAGAGATTAAATTTACTACTTCTTCGTCATGAGTACTTGATACCGGATGCGGATCTCACATTTGTTCAAATGTGAAGGATCTTAAGAGAAGTAGGCCTTTTGGGAAAGGCGAGGTTGAACTACGTGTTGCAAATGGGGCAAGAGTTGCCGCCAATGCCGTAGGAACATATGAGTTAACTCTACCAAGTGGGCTAATAATAGAGTTGAAGAACTGCTATTATGTACCTGCCATAAATAGGAATATCATTTCCGTCTCTTGTTTGGACAAAGATGGATTTGAATTTCTTATTAAGAATGGAAAATGTTCCATTTCTAAAGATGGGATCTTTTATGGCAGTGCCCCAATGTCTTATGGTCTATACTTGATAGACTTGGAGACAAATGTATACAACGTAAACACCAAAAAGCAAAAACTCAACGACTCAAACAAAACATATCTTTGGCATTGTCGTCTAGGGCACATAAATGAGAAGCGCATTTCTAGACTCCATAAAGATGGTTATCTAGACTCTTTTGATTATGAATCAATCGAGACATGTGAATCTTGTTTATTGGGTAAGATGACCAAGACTCCCTTTTTAGGTAAAGGTGAGAGAGCTAGTGATCTATTAGGACTCATACATACTGATGTATGTGGGCCTTTTAGAACTAATGCCAGAAATGGGTTTCAATACTTCATTACCTTCACTGATGATTTCAGTAGGTATGGCTATGTGTACCTGATGAAGCATAAGTCAGAAACCCTTGAAAGGTTCAAGGATTTCATGAATGAAGTACAGAACCAACTTGGTAAAAGTATTAAGGCACTTCAATCCGATCGAGGTGGAGAATACTTAAGCCAGGAGTTTGAGGACCTTCTGTGAGCCCGTGGTATTGTATCACAATGGACTCCGCCTGGAACACCACAACATAACAGTGTGTCTGAAAGAAGGAATCACACATTGTTGGATATGGTGCGATCGATGATGAGTTTTGCCGATCTTTTGATTTCCTTCTGGGGTCATGCTCTTGAAACTGCCGCATTTACACTTAACCGTGTGCCATCTAAATTGGTTCAAAAGACACCATATGAGATATGGTATGGGAAGCGTCCCAATTTGTCTTTTATGAAGATTTGGGGTTGTGAGGCTTACGTCAATAAAATGTTTCCTGATAAGCTTGGACCCAAATCCGATAAATGTTATTTTGTTGTATATCCCAAGGAAACGAGGGGATATTACTTATACCACCCTACTGACAACAAAGTGTTTGTTGCCAAGGATGTTGTATTCCTAGAGAGGGAATTTAATTCTAAAGGAAGTAGTGGGAGGAATATAGAGATTGAAGAGGTTCAAGACCAACAAGAAAACATTGAACTGGTAGATGTACCAGAGGAAAATGCAGATTCACAAGGTGTTGTGGAATCTCAGTCTCCTCAGGTAACACAAGGACCTCGTAGATTTAGTAGGACCTGCCTTGAACCTGAGAGGTTTGTATACCTTGTGACTTAGGAAGGTGGTTAGTTGATCATAGATGATGATCCAACTACCTACATAGAGGCTATGGAGGGACCAGATTTTGAGAAATGACTTGAAGCCATGAGATCCGAGATGGAATCCATGTACTCCAACAAAGTATGGACTTTGGTGGAACCACCCGAAGGAGTAAAACCCATAGGGTGCAAGTGGGTCTTCAAGAAGAAGACCGACATGGATGGCAATGATCAATAGTTTTGCAAATAATAAATAATAATTAATAAATTCTACTAAAGACTAAACTGAAAACTGGAATAATTTTTTTTCTTTTAACATACCTTCAAAATTAGGTAACAGGGACTTCTTCCCAAAGTAGGATTCTATCTACCTAAATCCTCCTCTATTATTTTAACTTTAATCTTCACAGGTGCCACTTTACTATTTGTCCAATTCCAGATATTACCTAAAATGCTAACAAAAAAATGACAGTTAGTATAATGAATTATACTAGTATGTGGGGGAACTAATAATCGTGCATTTAATTGTAACAACATATTGCAAGCAATTATTATATAACAAAACAAACTTTACATTTTAAACATGACTACTCAATCCTTACATACCCTAGCCTTTGTGTTTTTCCTGCGGTGGACATGGATACTACCTCTTATATGGTAGATCTCAACTAACCCCCATGATCCTACCTTACATGTAGATCAATACATAGGGTCGTGGAGTCGTATGGTCCTACCCAAAGGTAGACCAACACATCAACTCATGATAACCTGATGATCCTACCTTGTGGGTAGACCATGTACTAGGTCATCTATCTCATCATCATCAGAGCTACAAAGGAGGACCATGATCTAAGCTACTCATGCACATATAATTATGGTGATAGACATAGTCACTTTATAGTTGCATGAAATAAAAGTCAATCAAGCAATTATTTCCAAGAAACTGATAAAACCCCGGGAATCACCGTGAAACTAAAGCAATTTAACCATAAGCGTAACCACATACCTGATCAGGAGATCTCAAAGAAGCAATATATCCAAATTCAACTAGATGTCCAATCAAGCAAGCCAATCAACCAATCAAGAAAACATTGATCCTAAAAACATGTATAACACCTAGTTGTTACCATCTCATCCCAAAAAACTCTTTATAGACTTGGGACACCTTTCTAGGGTTTCTAAGTCTCATTAGAATGCATTAGGGTTCCTTAGATCAATTTCTCGAACCTTATCCCTTTTAGGTCAACAAACCCTAAAACTACTTTTCTACTCATAAAAACCCTAATTACACAAATTATCCACATTAAGGATCTTTTATACTCAAATAATCTCAGGATCATCATATCTCTATTTTATTCATGAATTTGCACAATTAAAACCATTAAAAGTCATCATCACCTTAATTAGGGTTTCTAAGCCCATTAATCCATATTCATGTACATGGGACCCTAACTTAAACCAACTATGTATAAGATCATCTTTTTAGATATAATTATTCCTTTTACCAACCACAAGTTAATATTTACTCAAATCATTCAAAGAACATCATTAGACCCAATTATCATCAAATTCTAAGGGTTTTTCATTAATTAAACCATTAAAGATGATAACTTCATAAACTTTTGGAAATTCAAGATAAATGAGGATTCAATTATATTTTTACTACATTCCTTGCATTTTTCTGATAAATTTTCATATATGTCATGCCTTATTCTAAGTAGTCTAGCAATTAATATGATTTTTGCAAGATTAGATTACCTGAACCAATAGGATGCCGTCACGTCAGTGGCTCGCTCCAGCAAGGTTTGAGTCATAAAACATGGTTGGAAGACCACTTTACCCTTCCTTTCCTTCATGAGCATTGGGGGCAAGGAGGTCTTTTCCTCTTATTTCATCCCCTACCTCGCGTGATGCCCCTGCGCGCAACCTAGCCTCACCCGACACTCAACCGTAGGGTTGACCTCCCCTTTCCGGCGGTCCAAGCGCCCGGGCGAGAGATCCCTACCCTCTGCCTTCCTTTCACAAACCTGAAGCAACCCCTCCCACCTCCTCTGGTGGTTGAGGTCATCTGCTCCACCAACCTCTGCCTGGACAGAAATAGAGCATCTCGCTGCTCTGTTCGGGCCGAGGGGAAACTGGCAGGTCGACGTCGAGAAGCAAGCCTCGGGCATCCGGTCGAGCTTGAAGTTTCTCCACGACGCATTCCTGTCCTCTAGGAACTCTGAGGAAGACCGTGGCACATCTGCTTGTGGCGGCTCCATGAAACAGAATAGAGAAGCAAGGGAAAGAACTGTATCTCATGAGTGATCCTCAGACCTTGTGAAGAGGGTTGCTCAAATATTGCGACTCCTTGGCGCACTATCGATCTTTCAAACAGGTGCTAAGGGATTATATAGGTGTGGTTGTCTGGCCAGCCCCTAATGGAGAATAACTCTGATGGCACTTTGGGGAAACTCCAAACCGTGCACCAAAATAGGAACATCCAGGGGTCATCAGGTCCGATTTGTACTCCCGAATCCAATGGGAAAAGAATCAATGAAAAAGGAGAAGTAGAGAGTGAGAACGGTGCCAAGGAAGATTCTAGTTACTGTAGACTCGTTTCCTTATACAATTGAAGGAATGAGATGACTGTGAGCTGTTGGATCTCAGATCCAACGATCCACATTGCACGCACCCAGATAAAATGAAATTCTAATTCAATTAAAATCGTGACACTTGATTCAATTCTCTTCACTTTAGGAAATCTTCCAAAAATCATATATCCCAAACCACACGTCCAATTAATACCAAGTTTTAAGGGAAAATCTATAATGACTTAAACAACTTGTGTGCCAAGTTTGGGACTCAAACTCAAAAGTATGAGAGACTTTCCTACATATGCAAGTTGTATCTTAATAAGGCATATTTTATACATATTTTCTCTCTCTTATCCTTTTATATCATTTATTTGGATTCCTTTTACCATTAGAAGCCTTGTAGATTCAAAATCTCATCCAAGATGAGTCAAACACACATATTTCAACATATTTCTCATATTTTCCTCATTATCCCAAATTTCCTTCTTAATAATGCATTATTTGATTTCTTCTTTTTCTTTTAATCATATCAGACTCATCAACATTTTATGGTCCACGAAATCACAAACACAAAGGAAATATTGCAAAGCAAATCCATTCAATACATATAAAGCATACAATTCCCTTAATCATACATTTATTGGGGAAATCACATTTCCAACCATATGAACCCAAAAATTGGGGTTGTAACATCCTTCCCCTCTTATAGGAATTTTGCCCTAAAAATTCCACCAAACATACAAACTATTCAGGATAAGACTTCCCTATGTCCATCATTGGCTCCCATGTGGTTTCATCCTCTCCATGGTGCTTCCAAAGAACCTTTATCATATTATATCCTTACATCTGAGTTCTTTCACCTTGGTATCTAGAATCCTCACAGGTGACTCAAGACATTTCGGCCTCCCTCAGAAGCTCACTAGGTTCATTGCTCAGCACATGGCTCATGTACCTCACATAGTGCTCTAGATTGGACACATGGAACACATCACACATCATATTATCCTGAGGGGTAAGGCTAAACATAAGCAACTCTACTTATCCATCTAAAATGGACCCATGTATTAGGGACTCAGATTTCTCAGCTTTAGCTCGGAGGGGTCGGGTTTTCATAACACATATTCACCCATAGTGGACTGCATGTCAGTCTGCTTTGCATCATCTCATGACTCATGTCGATCCTGGGCTTTGTCAGCCATTGCTCAATCAAAGCATCTTCTCCTGCATACACTATGGTCTCTTTGACCTTCACCAGGTCCTATCACCGACATCATCCAAGTGAAGTGGTGACCGACACACCCTCCCTTATAGAGCTCCATACATCCCAATACTGTCTATGGTGACTATCATAACAAGCAAACTCTGCTAGGGGCAGAAACTGCTCCCATATTGTTACGACCCCACCTTCCAATAACCCCCAATTAAGGGAGACCGAGAGGTCGAAGCCGCGCCCATAACTTCTAGATCAAAGGTTCGGCATTTAACCAAGAACAATTATTAAATTTCAACAATCTATACTGAAAAGCAGTATTAAATAAAATTTTGCATACCTTTGAAAAGTTGAAATTTCTAAACCTCAATCCACAGTTGAACTAGTCTAACTAAAACCTCCTTGTTCTTTAATTTGTGAATTCACAAAGTGCCACTTTATTGTTTGTCCTTTTTGGGATTGTATACCTAAATCGCCGACAAACAAAACATCGGTCAGCCAAAGATGGTATGTGGGGGAAACAATAATCATGTAAATATGTTAACAACATAATCATTCAGTTAATCATTTAACAACCAAGATTACGTTTTAAATATAACTCCGCGATCCATGAGTACCCTATCCTCTGTGTTGTCCCTGCAGTGGACCTAGATACTACCTTCCTTATGGTAGATCCCCATTAAACCCCTCATGATCCACATAACAAGTGAACCAATTTCTAGGGTTGAGTCACACGACACTACCCATAGGTAGACAACTCCTTAACTCATGGTATGCTAAAGAGTCTCATGGCACTACATGTAGGTAGCCCAGTTTCTAACTCACGGTAACCTAGACCATGCTCTAGGATTACCCCTTTTTAGCCTTTTCAAAGCAACAGAGGTGGACCCGAATCTAGCCAGTTATATATATATATATATGTATGGTGATAATCATAGTCACTTTATAGTTGCATGAAATAAATAGACATCCAACCGTTATTTTTCAAGCAACCGATAAAACGTTCTGGAATCGCCGTGAAACTAGAGCGATTATTCATAAGCGTAACCACATACCTTTGATTGCATATTTCAAGACAAAATCAAATATGTAGGGAAACCCAATCCAGCAAGCAATGATGAATAGAAATCCTGAAATAAAAGTACAAGTTTCCTTTTATTAATATTTATCCAATTTCATCACATTCTTTAGGATTTCAATTCCAATTTTTAGGGTTTCTTTGGAAATTAGGGTTTTTACCTCCTATTTCAACATTATGATCTTTAATTTATCAAAACTACATAAAACCCCTAATTTCTCATTTTAGCACTCTTAACAAGTTTAGGATCTTTATTAAGCATCTAATTTCCTTAATCCAAATAAATATGATTTTTTCTCCTTTTATCCCAAATTAGGATTTCCATATATATTATCTTTCTTTTATGGATTACAACTCTAAATTAGGAAATCTTGCATTCAAAACAGATAAAAAAACCACCTTTATCATTAACAGGGTTAAGCTCATCAATTTGACCTATCAATTCACCAAAATACACCCTTTATCTTCAATTAGGGTTTCTCATCAACTTTTAATACATTTTACTAGCAAATTTAGGTACTTTTGCAAAATGGAGTAGAACCAGGTTCTCAAAGTATTTTTATCAGATTCCTCATATTTTTCTGATCATTTTTCATGTATTAAATTCCCTCATCCAAGTTTTCTAGCTCAAGATATGATTTTTTATAAAGAAACCCCTTTTTATTGATTTACATGCTATTTTCTAGGAAAAACACAGATCACTCGATCCATGGTCCGCGGTCCACTGAGGATCCAACGGCCGTGGACGCGCATGCCCTTCCTTTGCAAATAAAAGAAACAAAGGTTGAAACTGACCTTGATGCGATTGAAGGAGGTGAGCGTCAATTTGGTAATTCCGCGAGACCGCTTCTTCTTCAACCTCGCGCGTACACAGCAACTCCGGTGGTCAACTCAATCGTTGACTCCGAGCTCTCGACCTTCTTTGCTCGCGCCGATCAGCCAGGGAGCTCCGCCTCCCCTCGACGAAGTTAGCTAGGGCTCTAATTGCCCTCCAAGAACGCGCCACCACCCTCCTCTACTCGCCGGACTCTGGCAAGGTTTGGCACTGGAACAGGGGTGCAAGTCAAGGTGGTTGGAGCAATTGAAGGCACAGAGTTGTTCCTTGCAACAATCCACATCGATCGGGATAGCAAACAGGGGTGTTGGTTCCCTCCTTGACCCTCCCCTATATATATAGGGTCGAGGTCAGGTTCGCGAGAATTGGGTGTTTCCCAAATTGGAGACCAAAGCCAGTTGAACCGGGGATGATTCCCCGCGGTTTCATCTCCCAAGTCTAAAGGGACTAATAATAGCTTTGCACATCCACTGGATTGCAAGAAATCTGGGATGGAAGATCCTCCTGTAACCAGCAAAGTCCCAGTTTGCGTGGGACTTTGAAGATGAGCGACCAACGTTGGATTAAGATCCAACGGTCCTCAGAGCACGCACTCCAACAAAAAGGAAAATACATTCCTAATTTCAGAATTATTCCCAATTTTGGTAAAAACTTGAGAAATTTGTATCTCCCAATCCCTTGCTCCTTTTTAAGTCAAATTTTAAGGGAAGGTTTTTCTTAGCATTATCTAGCTTTGTACGAAATTTGGGAAACAAATTGCAATGGATGAGATGTCTTCCTTCTCTCCCAAGTTATCCCTTTAATTACTCCAAATTAATTATTAATCCTTTTCCCTTTGCCATTATCTTGTTATTTTGGGTCCCTTGGACCTCAAGAAATCCTAAAGGCATGAATTCCCATATTGGGGAATATTGGTTTGCTTTTATCTTCTTGTAAATGTCTATTTCCCTTTTATTTAACAAATCCTTTTCCTTTTTATTTCTCTTTTATTTTCCTCAAAACTCAATTATTCATTTACTAATTGAATTTTCTTATTATTTGGGCCCAATAGACAATAAATCCCACAACACAACCATCAAGGCTATTGTAAACGAAATCCATGTATTCAAAACAAATTATATCATTATTTGTTCAAATATCTTTAATATGAGAAATTACATTTCTCACTAAATGAACCCGAAATTGGGATTGTAACATCCTTCCCCTCTTATAGGAATTTTGTCCTCAAAATTCTATCAAGCAAATAAACAAATCAGAATAAGACTTTTCCATGTCCATAATTGGCCCCTATGTGGCTTTACCTTACCCATGTCGCTTCCAAAGAATCTTTATCATCACATATTCTTTTCTCTGAGTTCTTTCACTCTGCTGTCTACAAACTGCATAGGTGACTCAGGCCATGTCAGCCTCCCTTGGGGCTCACTAGGTTCATTGTTCAGCACATGGTCTAGGTACATCACATTGTGCTCTAAATTGGACACCTAGAACTTATCACACATTACTTTATCCTGAGGGGTAAGATCAAACTTAACCTTCTCCACCAAACTATGTCAAAAGAACCTATGTATCGGGGACTCAGCTCTCTTAGCTATAACTTAGAGGGGTCGGATTTTCATGTCACATATTCTCCCACAGTGAACTGCATGTCAGTCTACTTTGCATCCGCTCACGACTCCCATCGTCTCTAGGCTCCTTTTAGCCATTACACGATCAAAGCGACTTCATCTACACACACTGTGGTCCTTTTCTAACCATCACGTGGTCCTTTCACCAACATCACCTTACTGAAGTGATGACCGACACAACCTCCCTTATAGAGCTTCTTTAAATCCCGATACTGGCTATGGTGGTCATCGTCACATCTTTCATAGGACAAGAACTGTCTCTAGATATCACCCTGAATGAGCACACATGCTCTCATCAGACCCTTTAGTCTGGATATACTAACCATTAGTTAGGGGTGATGAACTATACTAACATCGAGTCCTTCATGTACATATTTCCACCTTTTGGAAGTGAACCTTTAGGTCATACTCATGAACTTTTAAACTCGCATCATGGTGTAGTTGGACCATCTCTCATGTGTAGTTCAACCCGATCTGTCCCTTGATAATACTCTTTCTTTCTCATGTCATCTAGGTAAGGTGATCTACCATAACCCATATCGCATCTCGACCTTCCTTGGTCCAGGGGAGACTTACAACATCCATAGTGATGAACTCCCTTTCCCTTTCGGGGACTCTTTATCCTTTACATAAATGCACTGGGTTATTGGTGTTCGTCCTTCACCTTCAGCTTTCATGGCCACATGCCATAAGCAACTTAAGCATCCAAAGTATTACTGTCACATATTATCTTAGTAGTACCATGGTATATGGTGATCGTGATCTCCTGTATGTCACGATTCCTCAAGATCGATTTCTCAGAAACCCTAAACCACTCTAGTCAGGATTTCATCGCCTTCCTTTCCAAAGAAGTGCATTTGAGGTTCTACAACCATCCTTTCATTACATCAAGGCCTAGTCTGGCTAACCAAACAACCATTAACTTGTTCAATAGATCTCATTAAATGTTAGCCAAACACATCTCCCTTCCAAACTTAGGGTTAGCCTAACAACCTCTTCTAGCCAAACTAGGTAGCTATATCTCAATCGGAGCATCCATCCTTAGGTATTAGGTAACATTGAAGACATACACTTCCATGTATTTCACTTATCATCTCGAACTCGAACTCTAAGTCTATCTTCATTGAGAACACTTTGAGCTCATCTTCTTGGTGATCAAACTCAACCTTGTATGACTCATATCTCATGATAAAAACATCCTCATAAGGTGACTACCTCATTCCTCTTAGTGTTTGCAAACCATCCATGTATCATTCACTTTACCAGGGTATGTTATCTTCTCTGTCCCCATATCTCGTGGCAACGTTCCAACCCACATCATCTTTATCCTCGGTGTATGGCATGCGTTCTGTCCTATCTCTCACTCCCATAACAAGAGGAAATAAGCATTTGGCTGCAGTCCAAATACAGAGTTCTTCCTATTCCAAGAGTAGAGATGGTACATTCCACCTTGCCAATACACCTTTAAATCTAAGTTGAAATGTGTCGTTTATGCCTCTATATTACAATCATCTTGATATCAAAGTTACCTCCATGGAAAATTGGTTTCGAACCTACTTGGGTCACCACACAATCCTTGGTCATCTCTTCTAGGTCTATAGGGTGCTGGTACTTTAGGGGTCATCCCTCTTCCCTTATGCATCCAGAGAGTGCCCTACTCATCTGCCCTTTGGGTCCCATGATTTCATGAAGGTGATCAATCTCCTAACCCATGGCCCTCAGACAATGATAGTTGTTACCTCCCGACCCAATAGTCATGTGCAACTAGGGAATTAGGCAACTCCTACTTCCATCGGTCTTATCCCCCCTGACCCTAGGATAGACTTAGGATTCTATTATAGTACATGTCCAACTTAGAACCTTACCCAAGCCTTCATCATCTCTCTTTCTTCTTTCAAGGGCTGACTTTCATCCTTTCATAGGGGTCATGGTGACCTTCCTACCTTGGTCAGGCCTCATACCGGTTACCTCCATGGTAACACATCCACATGCACTTAGAGATGGTTATCTATGGGTTTACAGGTTCATCCTCATACCATGTACTTTTCACTTAGCTTCTTAAGATCCTATGAGATCTCTTTAGGTTAACTTAAACCAACAAAACTGGTATACACCCTACTAAAGGGTCCCTCTCCCAGGATGGGAGGAAAACTTCACCTTGATAACAAAGGCCACAAACGTCCTTGGGTCTAGCATGCTTAACCCTAGCAAGTTATGCAAGGCATAGATAGACCACCTACTAAACCATGTTAGGTCATACTTGTTCTCATCCTCCACATTGGATCAAGATCATACCTCCCCATGTCATCAACTTAGCTATGAGGGGTTCATCAAACATACTTTTAAACTTAAGGGGTTTCCCTTTTCCTCTATACATGAGGAGTACCGTGCTCGAAACTATAGCAACTTAATTCTCATCATGAGCATTAGGTACACCACTTCCCCTCTTAGGCGTAGGAACCCTAGGTTCACTTTTGGGTGTCCAACTGCATGCCCAACCTCTTAACCATGAACCAAACATGTCCAAGGTATGTCACACACTTCCTGCCATCCTTCGACTCAAGCAACACTTCAGAGTTGAGTCCTCCTTAAGGACAACCAACAAGGTACAAGGCCTCACAACCTGCTACTAAACCTCTCCAGGTCTAAGGGATTCTTCTCCCTATCTCAAGAAGTAAACACCTATACCTTAGGCACAGAGGTACCAACAGACTCATTGTCTAGAGTTTGGTTCCTCTCATATCAATCAAGATATCCTCAGCCTTCAGGGATCAAGCATGAGGCAACCACTATCATCCACTTAGGTCGCATCATCCTCAACTCCCCACTATTCCTCATATCTCAGAGTCTAGGCTTCCAACCTTCTTGCATGAGTCCTTCTTTCTCTCTAGAGCTAACTCCACATCCAACCTTACTATTAGAGGTCCTCTCTCTATGAAGTATCAAGCTCACAAACATACCTATACATGGTGAAGCCTATGTTCAAACTTATGTTTGCTCAAGGTTATCCCTAGCCCTTTATGCTCATCTCATAAGATATCCATCATACTCTCCTAGCCAGGGTTTTAGCTTACTGTTAGTACTATTTACATACTCTGGGTGAATACTATGCCATGCCCATATAAGCCCATAAGGTTTCCATAGGTCCTTTACTAACCTCATCATAAAAGGAGTTATCCTTCACTCTAACATGACCCTTCCCAGGGTTAGGTCGCTAAGGCACTCGATCATCCAACCTCTCATGGCTCATATGGAATCCAAGGCATGTCTATCCAAACACCTGGTTTACCACGACATCTAACTCATCATGTTGTCTCTCTCTCTCTAACCTTCACTTAGGGTTAGGGTTAACATCATCCTCAGAGGATGTGCCAGGTCTCTACTTGCAATGGAGATCTCTATCTCCAAGACTAACTCTCTTTATTTATCCTCCTAACAAGAAGGTCTAGCCTCAGGTCTCTTCTGAGGGCATGAAAACTTATGTCATACGACCTAAGTATGTATCTATCCTTTAGTTTGCGCTTAATCTATTAAGCTTATGTCCATGACATCTTATTTACATAGTTTTTCATTAATTTGGTGGAGGATTCCTTAGACCTTATTAACCTTGCCCATACCTCAAGAGGGTGAGGAGAAGAGAGAAAACCCTAATTCTTAAGGTCCTTAATAGAATTTGTGATGAAAATGGATGAATAAGATGAGAAAGTCCTAAAGGTATCTTATTTCGATTCATACCCTAAGACTTTGGCCAGACAATCACATAGATCTGGGAGTCCTCGTATTCTGACTAGCGGTGCGGAGGAAAATATTGCCAACCCCCAGTCGTGATCCTTTTCTAGACACCTCCGTCTTTTGGATAATCCTCTAATAACTCCCTTGGGTTCTATGGAGTTTGTAAATTTTAATAATTATTAATGGTTAAGTGAGGAACCTATGCTCTGATACCAAATGTTACGACCCCACCTTCCGGTAACCCCCAATTAAGGGAGACCGAGAGGTTGAAGCCGCACCCATAACTTCCGGATCAAAGGTTTGACATTTAACCAAGAACAGTTATTAAATTTCAACAATCTATACTGAAAAGCTGTAATAAATAAAATTTTGCATACCTTTGAAAAGTTGGAATTTCTAAACCTCTATCCACAGTTGAACTAGTCTAACTAAAACCTCCTTGTTATTTAATTTGTGAATTCACAAAGTGTCACTTTACTATTTGTCCTTTTTGGGATTTTGTACCTAAATCGCCGACAAACAAAACATCGGTCAGCCAAAGCTGGTATGTGGGGGAAACCATAATCATGTAAATATGTTAAAAACGTAATCATTCAATTAATCATTTAACAACCTGTGACGTCCCCGGATTTTCTAAACCTTAATCTGATGTATGACGTCCAAATTGAAACCCTCACCTCAGCGAGAATCCCAATTTAAACATCCCACACTAGGCTAAGAAGAAGAAAATCAAGGGAGTCAGAAGGAAACACAATAGCACATGTACATGAGCAATAATAAAACCATACACACATGTTCACCATTCAACATATAATTAAAACATGAATTGTTACAACATTTGATATTACATATTGAACAACAAACTTCTAACATATACATGTACTACAACTAAACTACAAGATCTTAATACAACAGGTCCACCTGTACATCAGCTTGCCACACAACTCTCACTATCCTGGATCTTCAAGAGCATAACCACAACCTATACAAAAGATTACATGCGGTACACGTCGGCACAATATTCAAGAATATTGTACTGAGTACACCTACGTGTCTTTTATTTACCTCTCATCATATCTTGGCAATAAGATAAAACTAATACTTGGCAGTTATAAAGAAATATAAGAAAAGTGTATACTTGCGCAAAGATATTCATCAACAAAAGAGAACACATATTTTAAGCACATTTTCCATTATATCATCCATGCATTTACTACTTGAGAGTTGAATGCATTAAGGCCTTTATGATCTACTACCAAAGAGTTGGATCATTTCACAATGTGATCTACTACCAAAGAGTTGGATCACTTCCAAGTACTTTACTACCAAAGAGTTGAAGTACTTATTTCCAGCACTTTACTACCAAAGAGTTGAAGTGCTTAGATATAATGGAATAGATATATTATGTTTCATGTGTTCATAGCAATAAGTATGGAAAATCATGCAACATATCATACAAGAACAATCATTTCAATCAATACCATATGCCAAGTCTTTACTACCATATAACACAAGCATATTGTATAATAAGCCAAGTAAGAGGTAATGGCGTACCTTAGATCAAGAACAAACCTAATCATCAGATATCCCTCATGTCATCTATAACTTTGTTAAACCTGATCAAGATAAGATCATATACGATCATCAGGTTCTCATCATCATTAACCCTATTTATATCCATTTTAGGGTTTTCCTTATCTCTTTAGTATATTTCCATATCACTTGCATTCTTCTCTTATATTTATCTTACTGATGTTATATTCCAGATTAGGATACATAATCTGATTACTTGGTTACATATGATTATGTGCACATGTTAACCCTATGTTACATGTATTAATCATATTAGGGTTACATCATATGTATTAAGGGTCATCCTCATATAACATGAATTATGTGCTTCTATCTGATATCAAGTTCCAAATTAGATTCCAGTTACTGATATAAGAGTGTTTTGTACATCTCATGATTTATTGAGCATGCATGTATTAATTGCATTATCTTTCGTGTTATTAGCCCTAATTAGCCATATTAATCAAATTATATGCTTTGGTGCATCAACATGACCATATCTAACATCATATGCATTATAAACATAATTATGGACTTACTGATATTTTTCCATAATTATAGGTCGTTGTTTGATATTTATTATATATCAATTAATCATTTCACAACTAACAAGACATCACTGATATTAGTGCATCAAAAGCCTGATATTATGATTCTAATGTGTTCTACTCATTTTCTTGAGAATTTTGGTACCTTATATGTATTTTTCTGATAATCGAGCTATTTTCTATGAATTATTGAAGATTTGTAGATTATTACCTCTCTGGGCCAATCGGTGGCCGACACATGGCCACCAAGGTTGCCTTGGTTCGCTTGAGCTAGACAGTCTGTGATCTGGGCCGGTCCACTGTCCTATCTTTCTTTCTCTGTCTCCTTCGTTCTCTCATATGACACGTCCTATCCGCCGAACTGGTCTGCCGCCGTGGGGCTCTCCTTTGGCAAGCAAATGCAGCGACTTCAAGGTCGCCCGCTATCCCTCTCCTCTTCATCACGTTCCACACGATCCAACGCTACGCCCGTGTGCATGGGATCCACTACCTCGCATGACGCCATCGGTCGCGAGCCTTCCCCTGGATGTCTCCGTGGCACCGGTGATGGCTGGAGCTACGGTTCCTATGCCTCGGGCTGTACTTGAACCCGACGCCTGCGTGCATCGTGCTTTGTTGGATCGGGTGCCGCCGTGGCCGGGTCAGAGCTCGGCTGCATAGCTCCAGCCTCCGGTGAGTTTACGTTCTCGGTTCCCTGCGTCGCGGACCGCCACCGCTGACTCTGCTCTGTAAGGGCGTCGTCGCTGGGCTCTACCTCAGTGAGCGATCAGTAGGAATAGGCGCTTCTCTCTGCTCCTTTGGTGGCCACTAGCTCTGCATCATACTTCTAGACTCCCATAGCCACCCAAGCTCCAAGGCCAACTGTATATCCTCCTTCTCTATGAGGCCACCACTGCCAGCCGTCACCAAGGCTGTGAGAAAAGAGGTGAATCCTCCCCAAGCATGGAGGACATTTGGAAGAAGGGTCCTATGGATCCGCCAGATCCTAAGGAACTCACACAAGCCTTCATTCGTCCTGCTCTACCACTGAGCTATGGACTTGACGCTACTCTGCTAACCTGGCACCTCCTCCAACTATTCTTAGAGGTAAATATGAGAGGGAAGACTGCTGTTCGTTCTCCCTATCCTCACGCTCAGACTGTTAGATAGGACCTCACAACGTGAAATCATGCTTGCCCTTAACCTCCACGTTCCCATGTCGTGGGTGCCATTGTCGCTGACCAGTTGCAACTGCTGCAAGGAAAGTGACTCGCCAACCATCTGATTGCATCCTAGGGTCCATGACAAAGCACAAAAGAGTCGATCCAAAACTCCTTCCGATATATGTTCATACTATTGGCCACACCTTCCATCACTCAAAAGGGTGCGTGATGCATGATTGTAGAAAACAACTAGTAAACTTTGTTCTAGTGTCATCAATAAACAACATATTTAATCAACTTTAACCCTTTGTAAGTCATTCTAGAAACATGAAAATATATTGTGAACCTATAGCCATAGATTTATCATTTTCCATGATACCTCCGTCTAATTTTTGGTACCAAGACTCAATTATATGATCAATCAAATAAATTCCTCAAAAAGGCATAAAAGAGAGATCTTAACCATGATATCAACATCACATCAACACACCTACTTTGTCAAAACCTTGGAACTCTCAATATTATTCAACCTTATGATTTCACTTATGTCATTGGATGATTAAGGACTCTAAAAGTCCACTCCGTCACATCCTACACACCTTAAAAGATATTTCGTCCTCGGAATTAAGCCAGAAAAACCAATCCATCACACAACCAATATTACGTTTTAAATATAACTTCGTGATCCATGAGTACCCTATCCTTTGTGTTGTTCCTGCAGTGGACCTGGATACTACCTTCCTTATGGTAGATCCCCATTAAACCCCTCATGATCCACCTAACAAGTGAACCAGTTTCTAGGGTTGAATCACATGGCACTACCCATAGGTAGACCACTCCTTAACTCATGGTATGCTAAAGAGTCTCATGGTACTACATGTAGGTAGCCCAGTTTCTAACTCACGGTAACCTAGACCTTGCTCTAGGATTACCCCTTTTTAGCCTTTTCAAAGCAACAGAGGTGGACCCGGATCTAGCCAGTTATATATATATATATATTTATATATATATATATATATATATATATATATATATATATATATATATATATATATATATATATGGTGATAATCATAGTCACTTTATAGTTGCATGAAATAAATAGACATCCAACAGTTATTTTTCAAGCAACCGATAAAATGTTCGAGAATCACCGTGAAACTAGAGCGATTATTCATAAGCGTAACCACATACCTTTGATTTCAGATTTCAAGATAGAATCAAATAGGCAGGGAAACCCAATCAAGCAAGCAATGATGAATAGAAATCCTAAAATAAAAGTACAAGTTTCCTTTTATTAATATTTATCCAATTTCACCACACTCTTTAGGATTTCAATTCCAATTTTTAGGGTTTCTTTGGAAATTAGGGTTTTTACCTCCTATTTCAACATTATGATCTTTAATTTATCAAAACTACATAAAACCCCTAATTTCTCATTTTAGCACTCTTAACAAGTTTAGGATCTTTATTAAGCATCTAATTTCCTTAATCCAAATAAATATGATTTTTTCTCCTTTTATCCCAAATTAGGATTTCCACATAGATTATCTTTCTTTTATGGATTACAACTCTAAATTAGGCAATCTTGCATTCAAAACAGATAAACAAACCACCCTTATCATTAACAGGGTTAAGCTCATCAATTTGATCTGTCAATTCACCAAAATACACCCTTTATGTTCAAATAGGGTTTCTCATCAACTTTTAATACATTTTACTAGAAAATTAAGGTACTTTTGCAAAACAGAGTAGAACCAGGTTCTCAAAGTATTTTTATCAGATTCCTCATATTTTTCTGATCATTTTTCATGTATTAACTTCCATCATCTGAGTTTTCTAGCTCAAGATATGATTTTTATAAAGAAACCCCTCTTTATTGATTTACTTGCTATTTTCTAGGAAAAACATGGATCGCTCGATCCATGGTCTGTGGTCCACTGAGGATCCAACGGCCGTGGACGTGCGCGCCCTTCCTTGGCAAATAAAAGAAACAAAGGTCGAAACTGACCTTGACACGACTGAAGGAGGGGAGGGTCAATTTGGTAATTCCGTAGGACCACTTCTTCTTCAACCTCACGCACACACAGCAACTCCGGTGGTCAACTCGATCGTTGACTCCGAGCTCTCGACCTTCTTTGCTCGTGCCGATCGGCCAGGGAGCTCCGCCTCCCCTCGACGAAGTTGGCTAGGGCTCCGATTTACCGCCAAGAACGCACTGCCACCCTCCTCTACTCGCTGGACTCTGGCAAGGTTTGGCACTGGAATAGGGGTGCAGGTAAAGGTGGTTGGAGCAATTGAAGGCACAGAGTTGTTCCTTGCAACAATCCACAACGACCGGGATAGCAAACACGGGTTTTGGTTCCCTCCTTGACCCTCCCCTATATATATAGGGTCGAGGTCAGGTTTGCGAGAATTGGGTGTTTCCCAAATTGGAGACCAAAGCTAGTTGAACCGGGGATGATTCCCCGCAGTTTCATCTCCCTAGTCTAAAGGGACTATTAATAGCTTTGCACATCCACTGGATTGCAAGAAATCCGGGATGGAAGATCCTCCTATAACAAGCAAAGTCCCAGTTCGCGTGGGACTTTGAAGATGATCGACCAACGTTGGATTGAGATCCAACGGTCCTCAGAGCACGCACTCCAACAAAAAGGAAAATACATTCCTAATTTCAGAATTATTCCCAATTTTGGTAAAAACTTGAGAAATTCGTATCTCCCAATCCCTTGCTCCTTTTTAAGTCAAATTTTAAGGGAAGTTTTTTCTTAGCATTATCTAGCTTTGTACGAAATTTGGGAAACAAATTGCAATGGATGAGAAGTCTTCCTTCTCTCCCAAGTCATCCCTTTAATTACTCCAAATTAATTATTAATCCTTTTCCCTTTGCCATTATCTTGTTATTTTGGGTCCCTTGGACCTCAAGAAATCCTAAAGGCATGAATTCCCATATTGGGTAATATTGGTTTGCCTTTATCTTCTTGTAAATGTCTATTTCCCTTTTATTTAACAAATCCTTTTCCTTTTTATTTCTCCTTTATTTTCCTCAAAACTCAATTATTCATTTACTAATTGAATTTTCTTATTATTTGGGCCCAATAGCCAATAAAGCCCACAACACAATCATCAAGGCTATTGTAAAAGAAATCCATGTATTCAAAACAAATTATACCATTATTTGTTCAAATATCTTTAATATGAGAAATTACATTTCTCACTAAATGAACCCAAAAATTGGGGTTGTAACACATATTTCACCCTGAACGAGCATGTATGCCCTCATTAGATCTTCTAGAGTCTCGCTCATACTCTCTTGGCTATTTACCAGTCAGGGGTGATATGATGTACTCATCTTAAATCTAGCATCAAGTTCTTCTTACACCTACTCCCACAACATGGAAGTGAACTTGAGGTTATACTCAAGATATTGAACTTGGATCATGGTGTAGTTGAACTATCTCTCTCTCATATTTATATAGTTCAACCAAAACTATCATACTAATAGTGCTCTCTATTAGGAAAGGTAAGGCGATCTACCATAACCCATATTGCATCTTGACCGCTCTTGGTCCAGGGGAGACCCACCACACTATCCATGGTGATCCACTCCCATTTCCTTTCAGGGATTTCTCATTATCTATAGCAACTCACTAGGTTACTGGTGTTCGACCTTCACCTTCCGGTATGTATGACCACTGGCACATGCAACACTATATTCTTCTTCATCCCAGGTACTCAAGGACCACATACAAACCTTAACCATCTTAGTAGTACCATAAAGTATGGTGTATGTAAAATAATGAACTTATACATGTCATGATTCCTCAAGGGTGACTCTTTAGAAACCCTAAAACACTCTAGTAGTGGATTTTACCACCTTCCTTTCCTAAGAAGTGTATCTGAGGTTCTCACAACTATCCTTTTATCTCATCAAGCTCTGGGCTGGCTAATCGAGTAACCACTAATTTGACCAACGGGTCATGTTATATCTGAGTGTTAGCCACATAGGTATCATCTTCTAACGATCGTAGGATTCACCTAACAACCTTTTCCAGTCTCTCTACTGGCTATGCAAGACTGATGAACACATGAGCTGTATTTTGCTTAGAACATCTTGTTACCACATAAGCATCCTTACATGCTAGGTGATGATGAAGACATAAACCCTCATATACTTCACTCATCATCCTCATCTTAGGTTTAGGTCTAACCGAGTCAAGAAACTTTGAGCTCATCATCTCAGTTATCAAACCGAACTTATAGATTCCAACTACCTCCAGGAAGGTACGTTCTTCATATCACCTTTATTCTCTTTATGTTTTCAAACCATATTTCCAACGTACTCTCCTAAGGTGTGGTACTTCCTCTATCCTCAATCATCATAGAAGGGTTTCAACTCATATCACTTCCATCCTTAGTATTTGGCATGCATTTTGTCCTGTCTCTCACACTCATAACGAGAGGAAATAAGCATTTGGCTGCAGTCCAAATACAAAGTTCATCCCGTTCCAAGAGTAGAGATGGTGCATCATACAACGCCATTACTTTTTCCAAACTAAGTTGAAACATACGTCCCATGTCTCCACATCATAAACATCTCCAATCTATGTTTACATCTATGGAAAGGTTGTTCCCAAACACTCTTGGGTCTTGACATCACTCTTATGTACAATCCTTAGTCATCACCTCAAGGTCCCTAGGGTGCCGACACTTTTTGGGTGATCTGACCCTTATGCATATAAGGAGTGCCTCTCCCTTTTACCCCTTAGGCCTCATGAACTCATGAAGGTGGCCAACCTCATAACCCATGGGCCTCGGGCAAAGGTAGTTGTCACCTCCCGATCCTATGATCTTGTGCATTCAGGGAACATACAACTCCTACTCCCATCCATCTTATCCCTACTTGACCTTAGTGTTGACTTAGGATTCTACTATAGCTCGTGATTTCCGTGTTGATACTCATGCACATCTCATCCTTGAATCCTTACACGAATCTCCATCCTCTCTTTGGGCATACAGGGCTAACTTGGCATCCCTCAAAGGGATCATGGCAACCTACCTACCTCAGTCTGGCCCCATACAGGTTACCTCCATGGCAACATATCTTCCTTCCCCTTAGAGATGGTCACACATGAGCCTATAGATTCATGCTCATACTATGTGCTCTCCACTTAGCTTATAAAGCTCTTATAAGTGTCCGCTTAAGGTTACTTCAAACCTAGACAAGAGTTGGTGCTCACCCTACGTAAAGGGTTCCTTCCCAGGATGGGAGAAAACCATCCCTTGATAGTAACAAAGGTCACAAATGTCCTTACCTTCAGGGTTTACATCATCACGTATATGCTTAGCTCAAATCATGATACTTATGCACGTATCTAGCAAGAAGACAACCTACTAAACCATGTTGAGTTCCTTGGTAGGTCATACATATTCATCATTCCTCAAGGTTGGACCAATATCATACATACATACGTCACCTACTTGTGTGAGTGGTTCATCAAACACATATCTCAGTTCAAGTGGGTTTCCTTTTGTTGTACACATGAGGGGTGCCAAACTCAAATAATATGAACTCAATTAGCCTCACGAACATCACGTGCACCAGGTACCACTACTTCCCCTCTTTAGTCTAGGAACCCAGGTTCACCTCTTATACATCAGCTATCTAGCTGCATGCTCAACTATTCAAACATGAACCGAACCTATGCCAAGTATATCATACACATCATAACACTCTTCTACGTGAACAACCTTTAGAATCCATTGGGTACAATGCCTCTCAACTTGTTACCATACCTTTTACAGGGTCTAAGAAACTCTTCTTCACGCTCCTAAAAGGTTGGTATTCATATTGTATGTACATTTGTTCATGAAGCCTCTTTCTCATTCTAGGGTTTGGTTCCTCTAAAGGTATCCAAGGTACACCAAGGCTCCAATGATCATGCATGAGGCAACCTCAACTATCTACTCAGGATCATCAAAACTAGGTCATATCATACCCAACTTCACCTTATTCCTCATGTCTCAGAGCCAAGGTCTCCAACCTCCTTCATCGGGTCTCGCCCTTCCTCTAGATATAACCCTACAACGAGCCCTACCACTGAAGGTTATTTCACCAAAGATGGGTCAAGCTCATAAGGGTACACGTCTATCCCTACTTGGATGAAGCGTACTATCAAAACTTATATTCGGTCAAGGTCATCCAAAGCTATTTGCATGTCCATCTCAGAAACTATTAGGCACAACCTATCTAGCTTAGGTATAAAATCTACCGCCAGCCTTGATACCACTCTCTTCTATGTATGCATATCACTCTTTTCTGTTCATATATGCCCATTAGGATTTCCATACGGTCATCATAAACCTTCTCAATGAGGGGGTGAACCCTCACCCGCAAGAGGTACGACTACCCTAGGTCAGGTCACCAAAAGGCATCAGGGTCAAACAACCACACATGGTTAATGTTTCTCATGGATACCTAAAGCCTCTATATACAACATGGATGTCTAACCCACATACGTGCATTCATGGTCAACTATGATATCCAACTCATCGGGTCTTCTCCTTCTCTATCCATCGCTTAGGGTTTTGGGTTAGCATCGTCCTCAGAGGATGCGTCAGGTCTCTTCCTCTTCCTGGAGGCTTCTTCCTCCAAGGCTAAATCCCTCTCCTTATCCTCCTACAAGAAGATCTAACCTCATAGCTCTCCTTAGGGCATGACAACACACACCATGCAACCTTAAGTATGTAACTAATCCTTAGTTTGCACTTAAACTATTAAAACTTATGTCCATGACATCTTGTTTACATGCTTTCCATTATGTGGTGGAGGATTCCTTATTCCTTATTAATCTTATCCCAAACACAAGAGGGTGGTGGAGAGAGAGAATACCCTAAGCACTTAATATTTCTATAGAAATAAGAGGTAGAGAAGGGACAAAATTAGACGAGAAGACCTAGATGTATCTTATTTCGAGTCTAATCTTTTGATTTTGGCCAGGCAGTCACACAGATCTGGGAGTCCTCATAGACCGACTAGTGGGGTTGAGGAAAATCTTGCAAGCCCCCAGATCATGATCCTTTTCTAGACACCTCCATCATTGGAAAATTCTCTAATAAATCCCATGGGTTCTATAGAGTTTGTAAAATTTAATAATTATTAGAGATTAAATAGAAAACCATCGCTCTGGTACCAATTGTAATGACTCCGCCTCCCGATAACCCCCGGTAAAGGGAGACCAAGAGGTCAGAGGCATTATCCCAAAATAGGATCAGTGGTTTTGTAAATAATCAATAATAATTAATAAATTCTACAAAAGACTAAACTAAAAACTGGAATAATTTTTTTTCTTTTAACATACCTTCAAAATTAGGTAACAGGGACTTCTACCCAAAGTAGGATTCTATCTATGTAACATCCCTGACCTGGGTTATAGCTTAACCCTAGACGTTTTGCTTAAGTAAGCTGATCATAAACTTGTTTTAATCTTTTGAAAAGTAATTAAGAATCTTGTAGAGTTTAATGTTCAAGTTTGAGCTTATTTGCAAACTGTTTGAACATTATATGATAGTTTGAGCATAAAGTGCAATTTACCCAAGACGAGGGGCTATATTGCAAAATGTCATATGTTTAATGTACCTCATATGTTTTAGCATCATAAGAGAGAGAATTATGTTAAAGGATTGATAACACCAAATTTTGTGATGTTTTTGCCCTTTATTCTGTTGTCAAAGCTGCCCTTTTCTGCTATTTTCCTCTCTTTTATTAGTACTTTCACAATAATTGGCCAAGCAATGCTCTTAATCCAATATTTCCATCTTTTGCAGAGTTTTTCCTCATTTTGGTACAATAAATAAGTCCAAGTATGTTTCGGCTTTCCTGACGCCCGATACAACCTCTGTCCGACTGGGTGGAGAGACACCATGACGCACGACAAAGGGATGCCGCGCAAGAGGAAGCTGACGGACGACACACCTTCTACCCGACAGGGAGCCAAGCTCGCCACGACAACCCAGCTTGTCACCCGACACAGCCACCCACCGGTAGGCGTGCCGCCTGTCACGTGACCGATAGCCGACACCCCTGCGCCGAGCGATTCCTGTATCGGCCGTCCAACGACCCACGCATAAGGAGGACTCGTGGCGCTTCGAGCACCATAACTTCTCCCAACCAGCTGCCTATAAATAGCAGCTACAGGAAGTCGAAAAGACAGTTCGGAAAGTTGGGGACTTTGAGCGATCTTCGAGGAAAACTGCGAGAGCAAGAGTATCGTGCCCCAGTGCTCGTGCTGGGCAACTCTAGGTGAGCTCTTCCTCATCCCGAGAGGGAGGGGATGATTCACTTAGGACCGTCCCGGGCGACACTACGGGCCGATATCGGCCGACGTGGATGAGCGACACAAGTGCCTGATAGTAGAACGTGTCGCTCCATGCCCAACACGATATCGAACCTGATACGCTTCACCCGTCACGCGTGCCACCCGAGAGGGTGTGCCGCCCGACAAGAGCGTATCGGCCAGGGTCCTTGAGCGATACAGACGTTCGTCAAGCGTGCCGCCCGACACCGCCGTATCGGGCTAGGCTCCTGACCGGTATCGGGCTGGAGAGCCGCAGTAGCATGTCGACCTTCTACATCAAGAAGGCGACATCTATCTTTATTTCTGTTATTTAATCCTTTAATTCCTGCATTGTAATCAAACCTTTATATGTTTATAGAAATAGAAAAGCTCAATAATTTGCTGCTCTATGCTCGGTGCAAAATGTTTGATGACTGCTATGTTTGATATCTGAACTCTAGCTTGCATGTTTGGATCGTGTTTTGCTTAGCTACCAAATCGTGTTTTCCCGTCGCAACTACTTCGAGAGTTGTGTTGTGGCTCTAGTGTTTGGTCCGATTATGGAGTACGAGAGTGCCTGGAACGGAGTTGTTTCAGTAACATTCCACTCTAACTTAAGTTTAGCAACCTCGAGAGGGGTGTTGATGCTTGGTTAGAGGTACCCGCTCTGAGAGGAGAGGTGCAGGATGTTATTGCTACCGCTTGTTTTACCGAAGTCTTATCCTTCGTACCTTGCTCTAGCTCTAATTTTATCTTTCTGTTTCTATTGCATGAAAATCCCTAAAAACTGCTAAATGACTAAAACCTTAAATCTCTCTAGTAGCTCCAGTTGGAGATAGTTTTCTTGCTTTGTTTGTGACATCTTGTTGTTTCCCTTTTGGGGAATTTATTATCTCTTCATACATGCCGGAGTGTAGCGTGTCAATTCTGGGTTCTCAACACTACCCCCTTGTCCCTGTGTTCGACCCCGTATATCTACCTCAACCCCGTAAGCAAAGTTGCGGGGGCCTAGAAGGATTCAGGTTTATAAATGTAAAAGCTCGACTACCTCAAATCCGCCTCCACTTTTGGATGCACGATTTAGGCCGGTCAACTTTTTGGCGCTGTTGCCGGGGACAAGGCAAAAATGGTACTGTAGACGAATACGAATCCACTAACTACACTCCTGTGCCTCAAGCTTAGAAATGAGTTTGACATCACTCTTTTCCTTTTATTGCTATTCTTTGCCTAAAAGTAAACATTCGAATTTTCTAAACTTGATTTTTCGTGCCATTTCAGGAACTCTGAGGAACTATGACCTGTTCTGCCGGGATTTGATACCATGTCTCGTTGCGAGCGGTCTCTTTCTGAGGGTGAATGTCAGGGCCAAGGCGTGAGGTCGAGCCAGCCTAACTTGGTTGGTCAGCTTTCCGCCTACATAAAAAGACAGGACACCATCATCAGCCAACTGGTGCAGGGTGCGCTTCCTAGCCCTGGAGCTCTGAATTCTATGCAACGCCAAATGGCAAGCTTGCAGATGCGCCAGCGTGAGGTCGATCAGCGGCTGACCCAGATGACTTCTCTGATGAAGGATCCTGCAGTACAAGCACTCCCATACCCTGAAACTGCCAGAATGGTAGTACTGAGGTCTGGAAGAACGCTGGAGCGCACTGATGAAGTTAGGCTCGAGCCTGAGCCCGAGCCCAAGCCAAGGCCTAAGGGTGCAACTCCAACAGAGGAGGAAGAAAGACAGGCAGACGTTCGAGAGTCTGCGTAAGGGTTCCCTGAAGAGCTACCGGGCGGAAGGAGTACATACACACCTAGGATTACATTCCCGTATAAGCTGATAAAGGCGAATCTGAAAAAGCGTCATGATAAGTTCATGGAGTCGATCAAGAAACTGCATCTCGAAGTACCCTTCCTTGACGCATTGGAGGAGATGCCTACATACGCTAAGTTCCTCAAGGACCTTATCACAAAGAAAAGAAGGGGAGGAAGGGTTGAGATAGTGCATCTAGCTTCTGCTTCCTCTGCCTTCGTGGAGCTCGACCTGCCAAATAAGAGAAGGGACCCCGGAGCCTTCACAATCCCGTTCGCCATCGGGGACAATGTCGAGCGCAAGGGTCTAGCAGACTTGGGGGCAAGCATCAGCCTCATGCCCCTAAGTTTCGCGCAAAGGGTGGGTTTAACCGACATGGTTCGAACCAACATGAGGATAGAACTGGCGGACCACACCTTTAAGAGACCCATCAGCATTGTCGAAGATGTGCCGATCAGGGTTGGCAATTTCTTTATTCCCTGCGATATAGTCATCATCGACACATCTGAAGACCCCCGTTGCCCGATCATCTTTGGACGCCCCTTTTTGGCAACAAGGAGAGCGCTGATTGATGTCTCCGAAGGGATGATCACTTTGAGAGTCGGAAACGACCATATGGACTTCAAGCTCAAAGAGATCATGAGAAGCCCATCCCTGTCTAAATCAGCATGTTTCACAGATAGCTACAATAAATTATGCGAGGAAATAGAGGAAGACATCCAGACAGTAGACCCCCTCTTGAGGGTCATAAGCTGTCAGGATCCTGACCTCGAAGATCCTGAAGTCGCGTGGTATCTCGACCTTTTCGACCTTTCTGATGAAGGCTTGCAAGAAGAGGATAAAGTGATGGAATCTGCAAAGTATGCCTCTCTCGAGGGGGAGCCTCAAGAGCGGGGACCTAGACCAAAACCAGAGTTAAAAGTGTTGCCTGAAGGCCTGAAGTATAAGTTCTTGGATGAAGAGCACAGAAACCCTGTCATCGTAAACGCCAATCTTTCAAGCAATCAGCTAGACTGACTCCTTGAGGAGTTAAGGCTCCACATGGGGGCTATAGGATACTCAGTAGATGATATCAAAGGCCTTAGTCCTGCCTTGTGCATGCATCACATCAACTTAGATGAATCTGCCAAGCCTCTGGCCCAACCCCAGAGGAAGCTGAACCAGATGCTCAAGGAGGTCGTCAAGAAAGAGTTTTTTACCAGGTACCCATCTTGCCCGACAATCAAGAGCAGACAACATTCACCTGCCTTTACGACACTTATGCCTTCCGAAGGATGCCTTTCGGACTCTGCAACGCCCCCGCTACCTTTCAAAGATGCATGATATCAATGTTCTCAGATTTTCTAGAAGACATCGTAGAAGTTTTCATGGACGTCTTTTCAGTCTATGGGAAGGACTTCGATAGCTATCTGAAGAATCTGTCATTGGTCCTTCAAAGGTGCGAGGAGAACAGCCTAGTTCTGAACTGGGAAAAGTGCCATTTCATGGTGCGGGAGGGCATCGTTCTAGGGCATAAGATCTCAAGGCGTGGGATTGAGGTGTACGTAAGCAAAGTTGAAGCAATATCCAAGCTTCCTCCACCCAGATCTGTGATGGGGGTGCGCAGCTTCCTCGGGCACGCCAGATATTACCGAAGATTCATCAAGGATTTTTCAAAGACTTCCAAACCGTTGTCCAATCTCCTGGTAAAAGATGCTGAATTTGTTTTCTCTAACGATTGTCTCAGTGCTTTTTAGGCCCTAAAAAATGCTTTAATATCACCACCTATCCTTCAAGCGCCAGAATGGGGTTTACCTTTTGAGTTGATGTGCGACGCTAGCGACTACGCGGTTGGAGCAGTCCTGGGGCAAAAGAAAGACAAAAAGCACCACGTGATTTGCTACACTAGCCGCACGTTGGACGAGGCTCAAGTAAACTACACAACAACTGAAAAAGAGATGCCCGCGATCCTCTTCACGTTTGATAAGTTCAGGTCATATCTCGTCGGAGCAAAGGTCAAGGTATATACAGATCATGGGGCAATAAAATACTTAATGCAAAAGAAAGACGCAAAGCCCAGACTGTTGAGGTGGGCCTTGTTGCTCCAAGAGTTCGACCATGAAATTATCGACAAGAAGGGTGCAAAAAATTTGGTCGCAAACCACCTATCAAGGATCGTGGCTGAGAGACAGGAAGGGCCATCAATCAACGACGACTATGACGACGAGGCTCTTATGATGGCTGAAGCTCAAGAAGAAAGTTTACCCTGGTTTGCAGACATCTGCAATTATCTTGTTTGCAGAGAACTACCTCCTGACATCACGTACTATCAGAAAAAGAAGCTACTCGCGGATGCAAGAACTATTACTGGGATGATCCTCTCCTGTTCAGAAGATGTGCTGACAACTTATACAGGAGGTGCATCCCAGAAGAAGAAACCGCGGACATCCTGAAAGAATGCCACGCCTCCCCCTACGGTGGACACCTGGGGAGCGAAAGAACAGCGACAAAAGTACTACAGTCAGGTTTCTATTGGCCCTCCTTATTTAAAGATGCTGCACAATTTGTAAAAGTTTGCAAAGAGTGCCAGTTTACAGGGAACATAGGGCGGAGGAATGAAATGGCAATGGCAAGCTGGATCGAAGTAGAAATATTTGACGTGTGGGGGATCGACTACATGGGACCGTTCCCCCCATCTCGGGGGTATCAATACATACTAGTGGCAGTAGACTATGTATCAAAGTGGGTAGAAGTGGTAGCCACCCAATCATGCGACGCCAAGTCGGTTATCAAGCTTTTCGAAAAGACCATCTTTCCTCGTTTCGGTGTACCGCGCACTGTTATAAGCGATAGAGGGTCGCACTTTGGAGAGAGATAGTTTGAAGCACTCCTTCGCAAGTACGGAGTGAAACACAAGATCGCTACACCCTACCACCCATAGACGTCAGGGCAGGTAGAGGTTTCCAATAGACAAATCAAGCAGATCTTGGAGAAAACTGTCAGTCGAACAAGGAAAGACTGGTTTATGAAGCTTGACGACGCACTTTGGACCTACCGTACCGCTTACAAAACACCCATTGGAACCACCCCCTACCGTCTCATCTACGGAAAGTCATGCCATTTGCCTTTGGAATTGGAACACAAGGCCCTTTGGGCAATCAAGTTCCTAAATATGAACCTCGAAAAGGCAGGAGAAAAGAGGTTTTTGCAGCTTCAAGAGCTCGAAGAGCTGAGAATGAACGCCTATGAAAGTGCAAAAATCTACAAACAGAGGAAAAATTGTGGCATGACGCCCACCTCAGGAGAAAAGACATAAGCGAAGGGGATAAAGTCTTGTTATTCAAGTCCTCCATACGTATCTTCCCTGGGAAGCTACAAACAAGGTGGTCAGGACCGTTCATTGTGTCAAAGATATACCCATCAGGAATGATGGAGCTCTACGACAAGGACGATCCGACCAAATTCTTTCAAGTGAATGGGCACAGGGTAAAAAGGTTTTATGAGAATGAAGCCTTTGTCAGGAGAGCGGAGATCGACCTGCAAGATATGGGTGTAGTCAAGAGCTGAACAAGATGATCCTACACCGGTCGAGCCGGCGACGCCAACCTCAGCGCTTCTCGAGAGGCAACCCGAGCCATTTTTAAATTCCTAGTATAGGACGCATTTACTTTCCAGCAAAATGAACATTACAAACAATATGAATTGTAATAAGGCCCGAGTCAGTGCACACGCCGAGCGTACCGGCTCCTCTGTTTTATGGGCCACCGATGTATTACCCTCTGAGGTCAAGGGCATAAGCCTTAGCCGATGATGTTTTACCCTTTAATCGCTTTTTCTAGTTTTAGTTTTTGGCCACCTGCCTCAACCGTATCGGGCATCAGCTCAGCTGGAGCACGGTCACGCTTGTATCAGGCTGTAGTTTCTTGGGCACCACAAGAGCCGTGACATATGGTATTCCCGAGCGACAATCGTGGATGGGGATAAACGCCCTTAATTAGACTGACGGGACCGTCGTCTCGGGAACGACATGTCTCAAACAGCCGATGCGCGCCCCAGAACTGCCCGTTTTAACCCCAGCTGAGTTTGCTATATTTAGTAAGATGGTTTCAATGTGTCAGGATGCTACACTTACTCTTTTCAGCCACCTGTAACACATGCAGTAATCCGCTCATATTGCTCGTGTGTCAGCCACCTTGCCTTCACCCTTGTATCGGGCGATGGCTCCAATGAGCAAAGGTATAGCCCGACAGTCTTATCGTCCGACACGAGTTATCATATCGCACGCTGCTTATCGGGTTTACAAGCCTAGCTGATTTTGTATCACCCGATGCAGTTAAGCAAGACATAAAGACCAACAGTGTTTGCCTGATACGCCATATCGAGTGACGCATTTTTCTTTTGAGACTTCCTGTCGGGCAGACGCACTTTGGCGACTTTATCGCCCGATATACCCGTGTCGGGTAGTGTGTTGTGTCGTGCGAATCTCCTCGTATCGTCCAATCTTGTGTCGACTCGAGTTTTCTTTTGACGGGCGATACCTGAATTTTGAAATAAGTCGAGTTTCTTTTGCTTTTCCTATCTAACATTTAAATGGTTAATGAACTTGATAACAGGTAGAATTGTGGCCGCAGCTGAAGCAACAACTGTCAGACATAAACGTCAGAACCCCGAAGAGGAGCACTTCCTTATCATAGTCTGTCTTTTGTGGTGGTTTAGGACCATCCCCAGAGACAGCACAAGTCTTGCCCCGATGGCCTCCGGATTGCGTCTGGGCATTCCGGTTCCATCCTCTTAAAGAGGGGGGAAGAGTCCACAAGTGTTTTCAAGATCTCTCTGTCTACCATGCACAAGCTTCGAGCTTCCTTCTTGAGAGCTTTGCACTTGTTCCGGCTGCTTCCAACTAGGGAAATAAAAGGAGGCTGCAGCAAAGAAGCATATTGCAGCTTCTCCAAGACACAAGCGAGCCCGCTAGATAACCTTCACTGGGCTAACATGGCCTCATCCTGTATACTTCGCTACTCTGGGATAGAGTGTGCGGTAAGTTTGGGGGGGTACCCATGTACTAGTGAACGAAGGTATAAAAATTCTCTTGTGCCATTTTGTTCTTCTCCTGTATCATGTATATGTACCCATGCTCATATATAAATTTTGAAAATTTTTGCATATTTTGTTCCCTTACATTTGTACAAAGTTGCTATATAAGTAAAAACCTTTTGCGACTTCTTGCAAAGTCTATTTTCTATGTGCTTAACGAGATACATGTTTGGTTATATCTTTATGATAATGCAGCTTCAAACAAACGAGAAGATTATGTTTTTCAATGCCAAAAATTTCGAAAAATATAATAATCTCGCAAACAACTAAGAGACGAGTATGGAGAAGGAAAAAGCTGTCCAAACAGCAGAAAACTCTTTTTGTTCCCCTTACCCAACAAAATCCCAAAACGAGAGAGAAGCCTTATGAGAGTGAATAAAAGCATGAGAGTTGTGCCCAATAAAAGAAAAGAAAAAAATATATATACCCACTTGCTTTCCAAAAGTACCCATCTTTAGGCATGGTAGATCCGGGGCAGTGGTGCGTAGGATGTGAAATCACTGTTCTAAAGCCAACTGGCTTGGACTGCAGGGACCACTTGCCCATTAATGGACCCTTACCTGGATGGACTGATGGGAAACAAGAAAAACCCTAAAAAAGCCTTAGCCTACCCGATACACAACTTTCTGCCCCAAAAATAAAGCTGTTTGGTGTGTAAGCTAACTTCGTAATCATACACCAAAGTCTCGCTGAAGCTGTAGAGAAAAATTCTACTGAAATAATAAGGCAGGAAACACAAAGTCTTTTGTTTGCAATGAGGCAGCATTATCTCTAAAGGCATTACTATACTTGTTTTACCTCTTGGCCTGAAAGCTATACTACGCAAGAAGAAGCTTCACTAAATATAGTTTAAATATTGATTGAGGACAATCAAAATGCTAAGTTTGGGGGAGTTGATAACACCAAATTTTGTGATGTTTTTGCCCTTTATTCTGTTGTCAAAACTGCCCTTTTCTGCTATTTTCCTCTCTTTTATTAGTACTTTCACAATAATTGGCCAAGCAATGCTCTTAATCCAATATTTCCATCTTTTGTAGAGTTTTTCCTCATTTTGGTACAATAAATAAGTCCAAGTCTATTTCGGCCTTCCTGACGCCCGATACAACCTCTGCCCGACAGGGTGGAGCGACACCATGACGCACGACAAAGGGATGCCACGTAAGAGGAAGCTGACGGATGACACAACTTCTACCTGACAGGGAGCCAAGCTCACCACGAAAACCCAACTTGTCGCCCGACACAGCCACCCACCGGCAGGCGTGCTGCCCGTCACGCGACCGATAGTCGACACCCCTGCGCCGAGTGATTCCTGTATCGGCCTTCCAACGACCCACGCATAAGGAGGACACGTGGTGCTTTGACCACCATAACTATTCCCAACCAGCTGCCTATAAATAGCAGCTACAGGAAGTCAAAAAGACAGTTCGGAAAGTTGGGGACTTTGAGCGATCTTCGAGGAAAACTGCGAGAGCAAGAGTATCGTGCCCCAGTGCTCGTGCTGGGCAATTCTAGGTGAGCTGTTCCTCATCCCGAGAAGGAGGGGATGATTCATTTAGGACTGTCCTGGGCGACACTGCGGGCCGATATTGGCCGACGTGGATGAGCGACACAAGTGCCTGATAGTAGAACGCGTCGCTCCATGCCCGACACGATATCGAACCCGATACGCTTCACCCATCACGCGTGCCGCCCGACAAGAGCGTATCAGCCTGGGTCCTTGAGCGATACAGACGGTCGTCAAACATGCCGCCCGATACCGCCGTATCAGGCTAGGTTCCTGACCGGTATTGGGCTGGAGAGCCGCAGTAGCCTGTCGACCTTCTATATCAAGAAGGTGACATCTATCTTTATTTCTGTTATTTAATCCTTTAATTCCTGCATTGTAATCAAACCTTTATATGTTTATAGAAATAGAAAAGCTCAATTACTTACTGCTCTATGCTTGGTGCAAAATGTTGGATGACTGCTATGTTTGATATCTGAACTCTAGCTTGCATGTTTGGATCGTGTTTCGCTTAGCTACCGAATCGTGTTTTCTCATCGCAACTACTTTGAGAGTTGTGTTGTGGCTCTAGTGTTTGGTCCGATTCTGGAGTACGAGAGTGCTTGGAACGGAGTTGTTTCAGTAACATTCCACTCTAACTTAAGTCCAGCAACCTCGAGAGGGGTGTTGATGCTTGGTTAGAGGTACCTGCTCTGAGAGGAGAGGTGCAGGATGTTACTGCTACCACTTGTTTTACCGAAGTCTTATCCTTTGTACCTTGCTCTAGCTCTAGTTTTATCTTTTTGTTTCTATTGCATGAAAACCCCTAAAAAACTGCTAAATGACTAAAACCTTAAATCTCTCTAGTAGCTCCAGTTGGAGATAGTTTTCTTGCTTTGTTTGTGACATCTTGTTGTTTCCCTTTTGGGGAATTTATTATCTCTTCATACCTTCCGGAGTGTAGCGTGTCGATTCTGGGTTCTCAACACTACCCCCATTGTCCCTGTGTTCGACCCCGTATATCTACCTCGACCCCGTAAGCAAAGTTGCGGGGGCCTAGAAGGATTCAGGTTTATAAATGTAAAAGCTCGACTACCTCAAATCCACCTCCACTTTTGGATGCGCGATTTAGTCCGATCAAGGATGTCTTGTGGAAAGCCTAAATTTCAAGTTGCAACATGTTTGAATAACGTTAGTGCATTGTGCACCAATTTTGGTACAAATTGTAATTTACCCAAAATGTAGGGTTGATATGAAAATTACCACCTCTAGAGTGTCCCTACTCCCTCCTAGTATCATATAGAGGAGATATAAAGGAGGATACACCATGTTTGAATCAATTTTGAGTGATCGTACTCTTGGTGATGAAATGACCAAGAAAGGGGTTGAATATGAAACCCTAACTTGAGTTGTATCTAGTTGAAAAGCTTATATATGAGTGCCTATCGGCCAAGGAGCCATAGGATGAGTCCCATATCGTTTTGTGGACTCTAGGAAAATACCACAACATGAAAAGCACCTCAAGGAGGTGAAGTGTATCGGTTAACAACTTCCTTAGAAAAGTTGTATCACGTTGTGAATAAAGTGGTGATTTAGTTGATATATTTTATTCAAATGGATAAGTAATGGACAAAAATTCATCCCTAGATTATCCTCAAGAGTTTTTCATGTCAATATAAATGTTAATTCATGCATGTAAATGTGTCAACCATGCATGGACACGTGGCACCTAGTAGCTCAAATTGATGACACCTCATTTTCACACTTCGTCATGAACAACAAGTATATATACCCCTTCTTTCACCCCTTTGTGAACTTTTTCAAATTTTACCACCCTCCTTCTCTTAGATATCATGCATAGGGTCCATGTATTGTTCATTAGTGAAGTAATATCGTGCATAGGGCCTTGAGTATCATCCATAGTAAGATCATATCGGCCAAGTAGGGTGATATCGGCCAAGTGAGGTGATATCGGCCAGAGTGAAGTGTTTTGATCACAAGTGAGGGGGATATCGGCCAAGGGTGGTGGCATATCGTGCATGAGTGGTGGCATATCGTGAAATAGTAGTAGGGTATTGTGCAAAGCTGCTAAGGAGCAATAAGGAGCTCATACTTAACCCTAAGGTGAGGCCATGATCATCTTCAACCTTGGATTGAAGCATGATTTTAGGGTTATGATCTTCCTTTCTTCTTCACCAATTGCTTATCCATAGTGATTCTTTGTATATAGAGGAGTTGTTAAGTTAATCTTCAACCTTGGGAACGTGAATCTTTGGATCTTGGTGCTTTGAAGTTGTTCTTGAGGTAGGTTATATAACTTGAACCCAATTATATTATTATGCACCTTCAATTTTGTCATACTTGTTGATCTACTTGCAATTTTGATTTATCTTGAATAATTGATGATACTTTGAGTTCTAAAGCTTCATGGGACTGTTGTCCATGACTTAGAACAGTAATAAAAAAGGTCTAGAGGTTGATGGTGATGACATCATCAAAGGTAAAGTGATATCGGGTTGAAGCACACACCTCAAACTCGATATGGTGATGTAACCCTATATGATAGGAAAACCGATATACCTTGTAACCCCACAGCCTTATTTATTTGTATAATGGGTTGACAAAGGTTCTACCAGTTGTTTTGCCTATCACTTAACCCATGGGGAAGGGTAGGTCAAAGCCATGAAGGTTTGAAGAGGCATGAGCATAAGGGTCTAACCCGATATGGTGTGAAGCACACACACACCTCAAACCCGATATGGTGTGAAGCACACACACACCTCAAAACCGAGATGGAAGCACACATACACCTCAAACTCGATATGGAAGCACACATACACCTCAAGGGTGATATGATAAGCACACATACACCTCAAACCCGAGATGGAAGCACACACACATCTCAAAAGTGATATGGAAGCACACATACACCTCAAACTCGATATGGAAGCACACATACACCTCAAGGGTGATATGGTAAGCACACATACACCTCAAACTCAAGATGGTAAGCATAAATACACCTAAAACCCGATATGGGTAGCAAGCAAACACCTCATGCCCGATATGGTGGAAGCACCTCAAAACCCATATGAAGGAAAGCACTTTAAATGCAATATACTTGATGGAGTAACACATGAAGTGTCTTATATCAAGTCTTACATTAAGAGGTATGGAGTTTAATGAATAATGATTAAGTAGGATAATTTACCTTGAAGGAAAGGTTGAGCCAACTTAATAAAGTATGGAGCAATCCACATCCTAAGTAAGGATGAAAGAGAAACTCATACTTTTGTGATAATCATGTAATGGGCATACATTAATACTCCTAATATCTGTAGGGTATAAATTAGGGTTTGATTCTTGATAATGTGATCTTGAAACCCTAAATGGTTAATAAGGGAAACCCTAACCCTAATGTAGGGTGATGGTATGATTTTGAAACCCTAATCGATAAGAAAGGGAAACCCTAACCCTAATGAGGGAATAGTGGTATTACCCTTATATTGCATGGTGTTGATATGTATTTGATATGGCTGTTATCATGTATACTAACCATGCAGGTATCATGAGATGATGAGCATAGCCAGGTATGATCTATGATGTTTTATATGATTAAGATTTTAAATGGGCCTTATGATCCATGTGAGATGCTTGTGTAGCAAGTATCATGTAAACCTTGGTCTGAGGACCTAGAGGTAATAGTTACCTGAAAAGTGGTAACAATGTTCAGTGATGAACTAAGGGTTTGAATATGTAGATCTAGTAATCGTGATGATGATAATGTTGAGGGATGAGAATTCCCAGTAATGTGATAAGGGATTGAGATCCTAAATGTTATATGTGTTTTAAATATTTGAAAAGTACTTGATGCATGTATTACACCTTTCTTTGTAGCATTTGTCATAATAATTCATGTTTGAAAACTTGATTGATGCTAAAAGAATATGGTAATGTACTTAATTAATCAAGTGGAATTGTATCATGTAGTGCCCTGGCCATAGATCCATCATCGTCAGTAGCTGGTGATGGTGAAACAAGTTTTCCTACGGGATCTCCTGGAGAGCGCATATTTTTTAATATGCGGGGGTGATGGGCATGAGTATCCTTACACCCTAATGAAGGATTGATGTGAGATCTCCTTCATTATAAATGCTGGGATGGATGTATCACAAATCTCCTAATGATGATGAATGCCGGGATTGATGGTAGATAAACACGAGATCTCTCAATCCTGAAGAGAGTGCAGCCGCCGCTGTAGCTCTATAGTGAAGTTTCCAGTATATCTTGGAAAGCTATGTAGCAGTTGACACGAGATGTCCTGCTTGTGGTCTTCCACTGACCGAGACGACAGAGGTCTTGGTAGCCAGCTCTTCCATTGACCTTGTATGGTACTGATTTTGACTTCGCAGTGGTCGGTTGGAGTATGAGAAGTATACCTCATCTCCTCAGGGTATAAGTGTGATTGTAAAATGTAATCAGTCGTGTGGCATATTTGCTTAATGATGGAATACGGAAATCATTGGTTGATGTTACATTTCTTATTGCATCTTAAATGGATAGATGTATTACATGTTCTTCATATTCCTTATAAAATGAATAGATGAATTACTACTTTATCATATATAGCTGCAATGTTTCAGAAAATGATATTGCCCTATTCTGCTTAAACAGTGATTAAATCCTGATTATTAATATAAAAGAATCCTCTGCTCAGTTTTATTACTATTTATCTGCAAAGATAATATTGTTGGCAGAGAGTTATATCTCTCGTTGGGACATGGGTCTCACTCCGTTGGTCACCAATATTTTTAGGTGGACGCAGATGAGGAGGTAGGGACCATACAACAGAGGGAGGACAACAACATTAGGGGCAGTAGTAGCATCTCAGGTTGAGTGTGTTGTATGTCGTGTCTTGTAGATATAAGTCCTATGTGTCGTCTCTATACTCTAAGGTCCTTGGAGTCAGTACGTAATGATTTTATGAACGTTCTGAGATTTTGGCTTGTATGCCTCGAGGTTTTATATTGCTTATGTATAGTTTTGGCAAAGAAACTGTTGTATGTAACCCTCGAGATGAGATGGTACATGATATGTACAATGTGAACCATGATGTATGTAGTACTTTGGTTCTCTTCTTAAGAGTTTCCTAGAAATGGATCTCTTTGCAAAATGGTTTTAATTTTTAGTGGTTTTTGTTAATCTGTTGCTTATGGTTATTCCGCAATTATTTACTGGTGACGGTTTGATTTGTTGTCATATGTCACAAAGTTTTGGTATCAGAGCCTAAGGTTTGCTGAGTCGACAGAGACATAGGATTAAGGGTGTTGAGTCTGTTCTAAGTGTTATCCAGTTTATCTGATAGTGACTTCTGCTCATATAGGAGAAGAAGTAAAGCTTAAAGATGGCTGGATCACACGAAGAACATGCTGCTGAAAGCAGTGTTGCTGTACCAGGAGGAGGTGCAAGGGATCAGGCTAGAGAGGAACTAGAACCTGAGAATCCCCAGCTTGACCAAGCTTCGATAGAAAACCCAGCTTTTCATGCTCTATTTGGATAGTTCAGGAATATTATGATGCATATGGTAGATCGAGTGCCAACACCAACACCTAGGGCACCAACTCCCAATGAGGGGCATGGATCTGGTAAGACCTTTAAGCAGTTACGTCGAGTAGGAACCACTGAATATGCCGGTACAGCTAACCCAGTAGATGTAGATTCATGGCTCACTGAGTTGGAGAAAGCCTTTAGAGTCCTTAGTATTCCAGAAACTGAGAAAGTTAAGCACGTCGTGTACCTGTTAAACGAAAGTACAGGCCACTGGTGGGCCATTGAGGAGGAGAAATGACCAGGTGTTGAGGTCGAATGGAGAGAGTTCCGATGTGAGTTTGTCAGTAGATACTTTCCCAAGACTTATCTGGATGAGAAAATCTCACAGTTTGAGCGGATTAGGTAGGGACCAATGAACATTAGTGAGTATGAAGCTAAGTTTATAAAGCTTCTACGGTTTTGTCCACACATGGCTACTACAGATGAGTAGAGAATTTGGCATTTTGAGAAGGGTTTGAACGCTGATTTAACCACACCTGCATCTGCTCTGGAGAATAGAGAGAGGTTTGCCACCTTTGTGGAGTTAGTTAGATGGATAGAAAGGTCCATGACTAAGAAACGTGAAGCCAATAGTAGGAAAGTGCATGCACAGTTCTAAGGATAGAGGTCTGAAAGTTTTAAGAAACCAAAGTTTTTTGTACCAATAACACCATAGAGGTTCAATGCTCAGACATAGTGGACATCCAGTAAGGGTAGAGGCTGTAGTCTACCACCAAGTAGAGCCCATAGTACAACATCAATGTCAGTAACATGACCATCTAGGCTGAAATGGGAAAACCTAAGTTGTTACCAGTGTGGGAAGACAAGACATCTGATGAGGGATTGTCCATTTGGAGACATGAATGTAATCCAACCACCAAGGCAGAGTCAGCAAGGCTCTCAGAGGCAACAATTTAGCAGTGGCACATGAGGACGTGGACATGCATCCCAAGCTGGTTCATCTGCACCCAACAACAGGACGTGTGACCGACAACCACTGATGGAGAGATTCTATGCTATGAATCAGCCAGAGGCAGTGGTTAACCCACGAGTCGTGATAGGTCATATGGAATTATTTCATTCTGATATGTCTTCATCCTGCTTTGTATCTATTTTGATTGATCCGGGTGCTACACATTCCTTTATCACTCAAGAAGTGATTCATGACTGTCAGTCGTAGAGCAGACAATATATTATTAGAAACTCTGTTAGTCAGATCTACGGTGTTGTAGGAGGTATGTTCTCCCTGTTTTCTTTCCTTTTCAGAACACACCATTCAGGTGGATCTTAGACCAGTTGAGATGTACGTGTTTGACATAATTCTTGGGATGGACACCCTAGAAAAGTATAAGGTTGTCTTGTATTGTGGTTCCAAGCAAGCTATGTTCACAAACAATGGTGAGACATGGGTATTTTTGGGGGACAGAAAGATTCTTCCAACCTGTCTAGTATCAGCAATGATAGCTGAGAAACTGATGCGACAAGGATGTGAAGCATTCTTGGTACATGTGGTAGATACCCGAGCAGAGAGTCCTAGTCTTTCTGAAGTTCCTGTTGTCAGGAAATTCAAAGATGTGTTTCCTAACAAACTTCCAGACATTCCTCCACCTCGAGAGATTGATTTTGAGATTAATCTAATTCCGGGTACGCAACCTATAGCTTAAACACCTTATAGGATGGCACCAGCTGAGATGGTAGAACTTAAGAAACAACTACATGAGTTGCTTGAGAAAGGTTTGATTCAACCGAGTACTTCCCTGTGGGGTGCTCCGGTTCTTTCTGTTAAAAAGAAGGATGGATCTATGAGATTATGCATAGACTATAGACAACTTAACAAGGTGACTATTAAGAACAAATATCCTCTGCCAAGGATAGATGATCTATTTGACCAGTTGTGTGGTGCAACAATATTCTCTAAGATAGATCTAAGGTCAGGATATCATCAATTATGTATCAAGGAGAGTGACATACCTAAGTCAGCCTTTAGGCCAAGGTATGGTAATTATGAGTTTGTAGTTATGTCATTTGGACTAACTAATGCACCATCTGCATTCATGGAGCTGATGAATAGAATCTTCCAGCCATTCCTTGATCAGTTTGTAGTGGTCTTTATAGATGACATCCTGATATACAGTAGTGATGGTCAACAACATGAGCAACACCTTTGTCAAGCCTTGACATTGTTGAGACAGCACAAGCTATATGCTAAGTTTGGCAAGTGCGAGTGTTGGTTGTCAGAAGTGTCTTTTCTTGGACACGTTATATCTGCTTCAGGTATTCATGTTGATCCACAGAAAGTGGAATATGTGTTAGAGTGGGAACAGCCCAAGACACCGACTGAGATTCGCAGTTTCCGAGGCCTGGCAGGTTACTACAGGAGGTTTATTAAAGACTTCAGTTCTATAGCCTTACCCCTAACTAAGTTGACCAGGAAGGAAGTTCCTTTTGTCTGGGATGACAAGTGTCAGCATTCTTTCTAGTTGTTGAAAGAAAGGTTGATCAGTGCACCTGTGTTAGCTTTACCTGAGTAGGGAAAGGGATACATTGTTTTCTGTGATGCCTCTAAAAATGGTCTAGGATGTGTACTGATGCAGAGTGATCATGTAGTTTCTTTTGCTTCCTGGAAACTTAAGAAACACGAGGAGAATTATCCGACGCATGATCTAGAATTAGCTGTAGTGATTCACGCGTTGAAGATCTGGAGACATTATCTCTATGGAGAAACATTTTAGATTTTCACAGACCATAAGAATTTAAAGTACATCTTCTCACAACATGAGTTGAATATGAGACAACGCCGCTGGATGGAATTAATCAAGGACTATGATTGTACAATTGATTATCATCCAAGAAAGGCTAATGTAGTGGCATATGCACTAAGTAGAAAATCATCATCGCCACTCATAGATAAAGTACAATTGAACTCTTTAGTGTGCTTTAAATGAGACATGCTTGTCTCTTTGAGGCAAAACAATGTACAACTTAAAGTATCATTGTTATCCAAATTGTTAGCTGAGATGCATGTGAAACCTACTCTGAAACAACAGATTAAAGAGGCACAATAAGCTGATACTGTGATTCAACAGACCAGGTCAGAGTATGGTAGTGAGAAACAGGACAGTTTTCATGAGTTAGAGGATGAGGTAGTCTGTTACCATGGTAGGATGGTAGTACCTGATGCCAATGAGTTAAGGAGGCTAGTCATGGAGGAAGCTCATTCATCCATGTATGCGATGCATTTAGGGAGTACCAAAATGTATCATAACTTAAAAGATATGCATTGGTGGCCTGGTTTGAAGAAGGATGTAGCTGAGTTAGTTATGCAATGTCTAGTGTGTCAGTAGGTTAAAGTTGAACATCAAAAGCCCGCACGAACGTTGTAACCTTTACCTATACCAGAGTGGAAATGGGATCACATAACTATGGACTTTGTGGTTGGTTTACCTAGAACACCCAAAAGTCATGATTCCATTTGGGTGATAGTTGATATGTTGACTAAGTCAGCACATTTTCTTCCTGTCAAAACACCCTATACTGCTGAGAAACTTGCACAGATCTATATAGATGAGATAGTGCGATTACACTGGGTTCCAGCTACAATTGTATCTGATAGTGGTCCCCAGTTTACAAGCCATTTTTGGGAACGACTACATAAAGCCTTGGGTACTCAGTTGAAGTTTAGCACAGCTTCCCACCCTCAGACAGATGGGCAATCTGAAAGAACTATACAGACTTTGGAAGACTTGCTTAGAGCATGTGTTCTTTAGTTTGTAGGAAGTTGGGACATACGCTTGAGCTTGATAGAGTTTGCCTACAACAATAGTTACCAGACTAGTATTGATATGGCACCATATGAAGCCTTATATGGTAGACGGTGTAGATCTCTGTTATGCTAGTATGAAATAGGGGAATACCATCTTCTGGGTCTTGAGTTAGTACAACAGACAACTGAGAAGATTAAAGTAATACAACAATAGTTGAAAGCTGCCCAGGATATACAAAAGTCTTATGTTGATAAGCACCGCAGACTTTTAGAATTCCAAATTGGAGATAGGGTGTATCTCAAAGTCTCTCCTTGGAAAGGTGTTCTCAGATTTGGGAAAAAGGGTAAGTTAGCTCCTAGATTTATGGGACCTTATCCAGTGACAACACGGATGGGAAAGGTAGCTTATAGGTTGGAGTTGCCACCTGAGCTACATAGACTACATCCAATGTTCCATGTATCTATGCTGAAAAAGTGTCATCCTAATACAGAGTTAGCGTTGCAACCTATAGAGGTAGAATTAAACAAGGATATATCCTATGTGGAAGGCCCAATGATGATTCTTGACAGAAGAATCAAGAAGTTGAAAATGAAAGACATAGTTCTTGTGAAAGTTCTATGACATCACCATGGCATTGAAAAAGCCACATGGGAGCTAGAGGAAGAGATGAGGAGGAAGTACCCTTCTCTTTTCTCTTGAGATTTCAGGGACGAAATCCCTGTTAGGGGTTGATATTTGTAACATCCCTGACCTGGGTTATGGCTTAACCCTAAAAATTTTGCTTAAGTAAGCTGATCATAAACTTGTTTTAATCTTTTGAAAAGTAATTAAGACTCTTGTAGAGTTTAATTTTCAAGTTTGAGCTTATTTACAAACTGTTTGAGCATTATATGATAGTTTGAGCATAAAGTGCAATTTACCCAAGATGAGGGGCTATATTGCAAATTTCACATGTTTAATGTACCTCATATGTTTTATCATCATAAGAGAGATAATGATGTTAAAGTGGAAAGCCTAAATTTCAAGTTGCAACCTGTTTGAATAATGTTAGTGCATTGTGCACCAATTTTGGTAAAAATTGTAATTTACCCAAAATGTAGGGTTGATATGCAAATTACCACCTCTAGAGTGTCCCTACTCCCTCCTAGTATCATGTAGATGATATATAAAGGAGGATACACCATGTTGGAATCAATTTTGAGTGATGGTACTCTTGGTGATGAAATGACCAAGAAAGGGGTTGCATATGAAACCCTAACTTGAGTTGTATCTAGTTGAAAAGCTTATATATGAGTGCCTATCAGACAAGGAGCCATAGGAGGAGTCCCATATAGTTTTGTGGACTCTTGGAAAATCCCATGACATGCAAATAACCTCAAGGAGGTGAAGTGTATTAGTTTACAACTTCCTTAGCAAAGTTGTATCGGGTTGTGAATAAAGTGGTGATTTAGTTGATATATTTTATTCAAAGGGATAAGTAATGGACGAAAATTCATCCCTAGATTATCCTCAAGAGTTTTGCATGTCAAGATAAATGTTAATTCATGCATGTATACGTGTCAACCGTGCATGGACACGTGACACCTAGTAGCTCAAATTGATGACACCTCATTTTCACACTTCTTCATGAACAACAAGTATATATACCCTTTCTTTCATCCCTTAGTGAACTTTTTCGAATTTTACCACCCTCCTTCTATTAGATATCATGCATAGGGTCCTTGTATTGTACATGAGTGAAGTGGTATCGTGCATAGGGCCTTGGGTATCGTCCATAGCAAGATCATATCGGCCAAGTAGGGTGATATCAGCCAAGAGAGGTGATATCGGCCAGAGTGAAGTGTTTTGATCACAAGTGAGGGGGATATCGGCCAAGGGTGGTGGAATATCATGCATGAGTGGTGGAATATCGTGCAATAGTATTAGGGTATCGTGAAAAGGTGCTAAGGATCAATAAGGAGCTCATACTTAACCCTAAGGTGAGGCCATGATCATCTTCAACCTTGGATTGAAGCATGATTTTAGGGTTATGATCTTCCTTTCTTCTTCACCAATTGCTTATCCATAGTGATTCTTTGTATATAGAGGAGTTTTGAAGTTCATTTTCAACCTTGGGAACGTGAAGCTTTGGAGCTTGGTGCTTTGAAGTTTTTCTTGAGGCAGGTTATATAACTTGAACCCAATTATATTATTATGTACCTTCAATTTTGTCATACTTGTTGATCTACTTGCAATTTTGATTTATCTTGAATAATTGATGATACTTTGAGTTCTAAAGCTTCATGGGACTGTTGTCCATGACTTAGAAAAGTAATAACAAAGGTCTAGAGGTTGATGGTGATGACATCATCAAAGGTAAAGTGATATCGAGTTGAAGCACACACCTCAAACCTGATATGGTGATGTAACCCTATATGATAGGAAAACCGATATACCTTGTAACCCCACACCCTTATTGATTTGTATAATGGGTTCACAAAGGTTCAACCAGTTGTTTAGCCTATCACTTAACCCATGGTGAAGGGTAGGTCAAAGTCGTGAAGGTTTGAAGAGGCATGAGCATAAGGGTCTAACCCGATATGGTGTGAAGCACACACACACCTCAAACCCGATATGGTGTGAAGCACACACACACGTCAAACCCGAGATGGAAGGACACATACACCTCAAACTCGATATGGAAGCACACATACACCTCAAGGGTGATATGGTAAGTACACATACACCTCAACCCCGAGATGGAAGCACACACACATCTCAAAAGTGATATGGAAGCACACATACACCTCAAACTCGATATGGTAGCACACATACACCTCAAGGGTGATATGGTAAGCACACATACACCTCAAACCCGATATGGTAAGCATACATACACCTCAAACCCGATATGGGTAGCAAGCACACACCTCATACCCGATATGGTGGTAGCACCTCAAAACCCATATGAAGGAAAGCACTTTAAATGCAATATACTTGATGGAGTAACCCATGAAATGTCTTATATCAAGTCTTACATTAAGAGGTATGGAGTTTAATGATTAATGATAAAGTAGGGTAATGTACCTTTAAGGAAAGGTTGATCCAACTTAATAAAGTATGGAGTAATCCACATCCTAAGTAAGGATGAAAGAGAAACTCATACTTTTGTGATAATCATGTAATGGGCATACATTAAAACTCCTAATATGTGTAGGGTATGAATTAGGGTTTGATTCTTGATAATGTGATCTTGAAACCCTAAATGGTTAATAAGGGAAACCCTAACCCTAATGTAGGGTGATGGTATGATTTTGAAACCCTAATCGATAAAAAAGGGAAACCCTAACCCTAATGAGGGAATAGTGGTATTACCCTTGTATTACATGGTGTTGATATGTATTTGATATGACTGTTATCATGTATACTAACCATGCATGTATCATGAGATGATGAGCATAGCCAGGTATGAGCTATCATGTTTTATATGATTAAGATTTTAAATGGGCCTTGTGATCCATGTGAGATGCTTGTGTAACAAGTATCATGTAAACCTTGGTCTGAGGACCTAGAGGTAATAATTACCTGAAAAGTGGTAACAATGTTCAGTGATGAACTAAGGGTTTGAATACCCAGATCTAGTAATCATGATGATGATAATGTTGAGGGATGAGAATTCCCAGTAATGTGATAAGGGATTGAGATCCTAAATGTTATATGTGTTTTAAAGATTTGAAAAGTACTTGATACATGTATTACACCTTTCTCTGTAGCATTTGTCATAATAATTCATGTTTGAAAACTTGACTGATGCTAAAAGAATATGGTAATGTACTTAATTAATCAAGTGGAATCTTATCATGTAGTGCCCTGGCCATAGATCCATCATCATCAGCAACTGGTGATGGTGGAATAAGTTTTCCCACGGGATCTCCTGGAGAGTGCATATTTTTGAATATGCGGGGGTGATGGGCATGAATATCCTTATGCTGTAATGAGGGATTGATGTGAGATCTCATTCATTATAAATGTTAGGATGGATGTATCACGAATATCCCGATGATGATGAATGCCAGGATTGATGGTAGACAAACACGAGATCTCTCAATCCCGAAGAGAGTGCAGTCGCCACTGTAGCTCTATAGCGAAGTTGCCAGTATACCCTGGAAAGCTATCTAGCAGTTGATACGAGATGTCCTACTTGTGGTCTCACACTGACCGAGACGACAGAGGTCATGGAAACCAGCTCTTCCATTGACCTTATATGGTATCGATTTTGACTTCACAGTGGTCGGTTGGAGTGTGAGCGGTATACCTCATCTCCTCGGGGCATAAGTGTGATTGTAAAATGTAATCATCCGTGTAGCATATTTGCTTAAGGATGGAATACAGAAATCATTTGTTGATGTTACATTTCTTATTGCATCTTAAATGGATAGATGCATTACATGTTCTTCATATTCCTTATAAAATGAATAGATGAATTACTACTTTATCATATATAGCTGCAATGTTTTAGTAAATTATATTGCCCTATTCTGCTTAAATAGTAATTAAATCCTGATTATTAATATAAAAGAATCTTCTGCTCAGTTTTATTATTGTTTATCTGCAAAGATAATATTGTTGGAAGAGAGTTATATCTCTCGCTGGGACATGGGTCTCACTCTGTTGGTCACCAACATTTTTAGGTGGACACGGACGAGGAGGTAGGGACCATACAGCAGAGGGAGGACAACAACATCAGGGGCAGCAGTAGCATCTCAGGTTGAGTGTGCCATCTGTCGTATCTTGTAGATATAAGTCCTATGTGTCGTCTCTATACTCTTAGATCCTTGGAGTCAGTACGTAACGATTTTATGAACAATCTGAGATTTTGGCTTGTATGCCTCGAGGTTTTATGTTGTTTATGTATAGTTTTGGCAAAGAAACTATTGTATGTAACCCTCGAGATGAGATGGTACATGATATGTACAATGTGAACCATGATGTATGTAGTACTTTGGTTCTCTTCTTAAGAGTTTCCTGGAAATGGATCCCTTTGCAAAATGGTTTTAATTTTTAGTGATTTTTGTTAATCCACTGCTTATGGTTATTCCACAATTATTTACTGGTGACGATTTGATTTGTTGTCGGATCGTCACAATCTACCTAAATCCTCCTCTATTATTTTAACTTTAATCTTCACAGGTGCCACTTTACTATTTGTCCAATTCCAGATATTACCTAAAACACCGACAAACAAAACGGCAGTCAGTATAACGAATTATACTGGTATGTGGGGGAACCAATAATCATACATTTAATTGTTACAACATATTGCAAGCAATTATTATTTAATAAAACAAACTTTATGTTTTAAACATGACAACTCAATCCTTACATACCCTAGCATCTGTGTTGTCCCTATGGTGGACATGGATACTACCTCTGATATGGTAGATCTCAACTAACCCCCATGATCCTACCTTACAGGTAGATCAATACATAGGGTCATGGAATCATATGGTCCTACCCAAAGGTAGACCAACACATCAACTCATGATAACCTGATGATCCTACCTCATGGGTAGACCATGTACTAGGTCATCTATCTCATTATCATCAGAGCTACAGAGGAGGACCAGGATCTGAGGTAGTCATGGATATATAATTATGGTGATAGCCATAGTCACTTTATAGTTGCATGAAATAAAAGTCAATCAAGAAATTATTTCCAAGGAACCGATAAAAGCTCAGGAATCACCGTTAAACTAAAGTGATTTAACCACAATGTAACCACATACTTGATCAGGAGATCTCAAAGAAGCAGTATATCCAAATTCAACTAGATGTCCAATCAAGCAAGCCAATCAACCAATCAAGCAAACATTGATCCTAAAAACATGTATAACACCTAGTTGTTACCATCTCATCCCAAAAAACTCTTTATTGACTTGTGACACCTTTCTAGGGTTTCTAAGACTCATTAGGATGCATTAGGGTTCCTTAGATCAATTTCTCAAACCTTATCCCTTTTAGGTCAACAAACCCTAAAACTGCTTTTCTACTCATAAAAACCCTAATTACACAAATTATCCACATTAAGGATATTTTATACTCAAATTATCTTAGGATCATCATATCTCTATTTTATTCATGAATTTGCACAATTAAAACCATTAAAAGTCATCATCACCTTAATTAGGGTTTCTAAGCCCATTAATTCGTATTCATGTACATGGGGCCCTAAACTAAGCCAACTATGCATAGGATCATCTTTTTAGATATAAATCTTCCTTTTATCAACCACATGTTAATATTTAATCAAATCATTCAAAGAACATCATTAGATCCAATTAATTCTAAGGGTTTTTCATTAATTAAACCATTAAAGATGATAAATTTATACAATTTTGGAATTTCAAGCTAAATGAGGATTCAATTATATTTTTACTACATTCTTTGCATTTTTCTGATAAATTTTCATGTATGACATGCCTTATTATGAGCAGTCTAGCAATTAATATGATTTTTGCAAGATTAGATTACCTGAGCCAATAGGATGCCGCCACGTCAGTGGTTTGCTTAAGCAAGGTTTGAGTCATAAAACATGGTTGGAAGACCACTTTACCCTTCCTTTCCTTCATGAGCATTGGGGGCAAGGAGGTCTTTTCCTCCTGTTTCATCCCCTACCTCATGCGATGCCCCTGCGCGAAACCCAGCCTCGCCCGGTGGTCAACCGCAGGGATGACCTCCCCTTTCCAGAGGTCAAGTGCCTAGGCGAGAGATCCCTGCCCTCTGCCTTCCTTCTGTGAACCCGAAGCAACCCCTCCCACCTCCTCTGGTGGTCAAGGTCATCTGCTCCACCAACCGCTGCCTGGATGGAAATAGAGCATCTCACTGCTCCGTCTGGGCTGAGGGGAAACTGGAAGGTCGACGTCGAGAAGCAAGCCTCGGGCATCTAGTTGAGCTTGAAGCTTCTCCACGATGCGTCCCTATCCTCTAGGGACTCTAAGGAAGACTGCGGCACATCTGCTTACAATGGCTCCATGAAACAGAACAGAGAAGCAAGGGAAAGAACCACATCTCGTGAGTGATCCTCAGACCTCGTGAAGAGGGTTTCTCGAATATTGTGACTCCTCGGCACACTATCAATCTTTCAAACAGGTGCTAAGGGCTTATATAGGTGTTGTTGTTTGGCCAGTCCCTAATGGAGTATAACTTCAGTGCCACTTTCGGGAAAATCCAAACCGTGTGCCAAAATAGGAACGTCCATGGGTCATCAGGTCCGATTTGTACTCCCGAATCCAATGGGAAAAGAATCGATGAAAAAGGAGAAGTAGAGAGTGAGAATGGTGCCAAAGAAAATTCTAGTTATTGTAGACTTGTTTCCTTATACAATTGAAGGAAGAGGATGATTATGCGTCGTAGGATCTCAGATCCAACGATCCACATTGCACATGCCCAGATAAAATGAAATTCTAATTCAATTGAAATCGTGACACTTAATTCAATTCCCTTAACTTTAGAAAATCTTCCAAAAATCATATCTCCCAAAAGATCCAACGATCCACATTGCACATGACCAGATAAAATGAAATTCTAATTCAATTAAAACCGTGACACTTAATTCAATTCTCTTTACTTTAGGAAATCTTCCAAAAATCATATCTCCCAAACCACACGTCCAATTAATACCAAATTTTAAGGGAATGTCTATAATGACTTAAAAACGTGTGTACTAAGTTTGGGACTCAAACTCAAAAGTTTGAGAGACTTTCCTTCATATGCAAGTTATATCTTAATAAGGCATATTTTATACATATTTTCTCTCTCTTATCCTTTTATATCATTTATTTGGATTCCTTTTACCATTAGAAGCCTTGTGGATTTGAAATCTCATCCAATATGAGTCAAACACACATCTTTCTACATATTTCTCATATTTTCCTCATTATCTCAAATTTCCTTCTTAATAATGCATTGTTTGATTTCTTCTTTTTCTTTTAATCATATTAGACTCATTAACATTTTATGATCCACAAAATTACATACACAAAGGAAATATTGCAAAGGAAATCCATTCAATATATATAAATCATACAATTCCCTTAATCATACATTTATTGGTGAAATTGCATTTCCAACCATATGAACCCAAAAATTGGGGTTGTAACACCTATAGTACGTATCATATACATGCTATGACCACACAAAAAACATGCAACAATAAACATAAGCAATGGTTATGGACATCCTATTGTAATTCCTTGGAGCCATAAGGAATCACTGCCACTTAAGGTCCACAGCATATGTAGCACCCTATTGTTGATGACAATCTATGCTAGATCCAATCCTAGCCAATCGATTCAACTTTTGAATCGGTCGCCTGGACTCCTAGTCAGTTAGTTGATCTCATAGATCGATTGTCTGGCGTCCAGTCCTTGTGACGTTGGGACTCTTCCAGTCAGTCGATTGGGCTACCAGCCGATCGATTGTCTCCTCCTATCCTTGACCTCCTTGGTCCTCCAGCCGATCGTTTGCCTCCTGAACCGATCGGTTCATCCGATGTTGAATGTCCTCTCTGCCATAAGAAGAAATAAAAGCTATCCTAATCCTATTTATGATATTACATTGTAATTGGGAAACCTCAAGTTACATTCGACGGGAGCATAGTAAGGAAATAACAAATACTTTTACAAATGGAAAGAAAAGAGAGGCTCAATATGAAAACTGAGAGTTAAACATGAACAAGAAACCATCCAACCAAGCAAAGAAGGTCTAGGGGTATAGTCCATAACCATACTTCCAATAACGGTCAAATTGATTTTAAGGCGACACCATTTTGCATATATATATATATATATGCGATTGTATCTGGTAATTAATTGGATATAAATATTAAATATTTAAATATTCTCATTGAATGTAATAAATAAATGACTAAAACCAAAATCTAATCAAATCGATAAATCCCAATATATAGTAAATTGACGTGATTGTGATGCCACTCTTGGGAAATATGGCATCAGATATGGCAGCGGAATAAATTTTTTACTTGCCCTATTCCTCATTGAATAATGGATCACATCAATAATTATGAAATGGGGAAGTAGGTTGCAACACTTATACCTGGTCCTAGAGCAAGTCCAACGACAATGCTTATTGCAACATGCTACTTCGCCGAGTTGCACCTTGATGGCTGTCGTCATCCACCTTCTAGTCTGCTAACATGGACAACGGTTGACAACATCCTCCTAGTGGGGTAAAGACCTCTTGCTTCTAGAGTAATCCACATGGACCACCATGAACTCCTATTGTTCTAGATGAACAAACATGATGGAGTTGTCCCTTCTAGTCAATGTGCTAGCATTGACTTGCTCTCCCACAATTGTCTCTCCCTTGCTATTTCTCCCTTTGACAGGTAGAACTTGGTTGGGATCTCTTGGTTACCACAACCAGAGAATATAACAATTGTCACAACTTATTATTGTGTCTGGGAAGCCCCCAATACCCCTATAAGAGGGTCAGGGTCAAGATTTTCAGTCGGCCTGGGAGTTGAAGAGACATAATTTCATGAATTTTATGGAACTTATGAACGTTGGATTGGTCAATTCATCACTGAACTGCTCGGTTCACACATGAGACTATTGGTTCAACACTTGAATCGGTTGTTTCACTATGTTTCTTATTTGAATTTGTTTTGATAATTAATATTTAATTAATGCACAACATGACGTCATCATCAATCCTCAATCCAATTTCATTGATCTACCAAACGGTCGGTTCACAACCTGAGTCGATCGATTCATGCACCTGAACTAATCGGTTCACTTACTAAGCCGGTCATTTCATATTGCAGATTGCCAATGCTGTTCAAATTGAATACCTAACACTTCAATAATCAATGTTAAACACCATTCATGAACAAACTCCTATTCCAAGTGCATTCCTATGCATGTGACCATATAGGTCCCAAATTACGTTGGCAGTGAATGTCCACAACTAATTTATGACATCACAAGCAAAAATTGGTATCTAGCAAGACATCGTTGCTACCCAAATAATTCGAAAAGTTGGAGAACAACTAAAACCTACAATCTGTGATTAGTGTTATAATGATTGTATAGCTCCTTTGTCTCTGATATCCAGATCAAACTCGAGGCATGGAATCGTCATCCTCTTCAACATTCAATCCATGCTTCTTGAACTAGAGTAGACTATCTAAGATATGCGTAAGCTTAATATCACATATTGAGACACACCAGCATGGCCATGCATTTCTCAGTCTCACTTACAAAGTGGCAAGGATATCAAACTCCTATAGGATGAACAAATCCCATCTACATCACTCACAATCATTCCCCATGTGATATAATACATTTACCCATCACTTTTATGGCAAACCTAATTTAAGGCCACGTTTGATGATGGCAAAGTACATCAAACAACATGTGACAAGTGTAGTGATTTCAGATCTAAGAAACAAAATCACCACCATCACCATGAGAGATGATTTTGAGTACCATTTAATGGTTTTCATATATCACTCTCAAGGTGGGTTTATGTGATACACTATTCTCTAACAAGTACCTATGTGTTTGGTTTGATATCATATATCATGACTAATGAGATTCTATCATCATCCAACACATACTCTAGTCTTAAGTGCTCTTATTTTTTATCAACCTTCCACAATAACAACCAACCAAGGACATAACAAGAATGTATATACCCTTAACATCTGTATAATCTCATTATTCAGGTCATCAACCCAAAGACATGCGTCATTGAGTAATATCATTCTTTAGACATTTATTATGTAACATCATTATCTCATAATTGAATAAAATAGAATAAATTGGAAGATTGCCTTTATTATTAATCAAATCATTTACAAGTTATGCCATTACAATAATCATATGATTGACTCTCTGGGCATACATACTAACAATTTTAGTGGATGGATTGATGTGCGACTACACTTATTACTCGTATTGACCGATGAGAAAAGATCTTTATGACTCTACTCATCTTAAATCTCGTATGGGGCTAATTGTGACTTGTAGTGGTCAACTAGTAGTTTGAGCGGTACACCTCAAACACCCATGGCTTTTTAAAAGGTGTAATCCAACCGTGTAGTATATTTGTTAGGATTATTTAGCGAATCACTTTGGATGAGAATCATTTCTTTGCTTTTGTTGCTAATACCATATGTGATCAATATCCTAACAAACATAATTAAATATATTTATAACTTTAGCTATGCCTGATCATTTTATGTAAGTTGTATAGTCTTTCAACTCTATTATATTATCTTCCTTAAATGCTTTAATATATAATCTATTTGTAAGCAATAAATGTTATTAGAGGTTATATCATATCATTGGGACATGGGTATGACCTCATGGGTTGCACTCTTTTTAGGTGATCTGCAGAGTGGTTAGAACCATGGGGATGAGGATGCATAATTTGGAGACTAGTAGAGCCAGAGAGGTTTGTGTGTTTTATAGAGTGTAAGAGTCGTTCATGTACTCTCAAGTTTGGGATCAGGGTTTTTTGTATATGATGTATTTTGACTCAAGATTTTGGTTATATGCCTTGAGCATTGTAAATGTTGTAAGTATTGGGAAACATCTTTTGTATACAGCTTTTGCATGAAGCCACTAAACTCATGTAAAGGTATCTGCTATAAATATGCATATATAATTGGACCTTGGTGTACATATTTCTTATGGAATCTTGAAATTTCAATTCAATTTTAATTATATACCCTTTTGATGATGTGCTTAATTAATCATTGAATGCCATTTTTTTTAGTTTTGAGTAATCTCATTTAACATGACGAGTTGCCATAGTTGGAGTATAATCAATCTTTGACTATAATAACAATGCCTTTTTCAATAATATTGCAACCAACATAATAGAGAATAAGGAAAATACATGGTACAAATATGTAAAAAACAAACAATATGTGCACAAACCATTGTGGGTGTATATTAGTAAAAAAAGAACTTGTAACACTTTTGGTGCCACCTTGAAAAAAACATTCTTCTCATAGAGGATACCATAGACTCCCCTCTTCCTTTACCAAGGCTCCATGAATTTTTGGACGACAACCTATTTTAGTTGGACATATTGTTGAATACAACATAAACCTTCACATGTATAATAGTATCAAGAAAATCAATCTAGAAAAAGCCCTTACTCTCTTAAACTCCAATCGGAAGAATGCTCTTAAAAGACATATGGTGGTACTAAATCTCACATACATATGGATAATATCAAGAGCATGCTATATAGAGCCCATGATAAACCATTGATCATGTGGACACGGGGGTCAAGATACACCATCAACAATGCATTTAAGTTCTTTTTAGTGCCACGACATAAAATCACGTATGGTGCTCACTTTTTGAAGATCAAATATCCTCCAAAGTGCATATTCTTTTGCGGCTTATAGGGCATATAAACTTTTCACTTATATATATGTATATATAGAGAGAGATTGATAGATAGATAGATAGACAGACAAATAGATAGAGAGAGCGAGTGAGAGAGATGATCATCAACCCATTAACAAAAATAGCACTATCAACTATGATTGTATCTTTTACTATTTGTATAATTTGACTCATGACGTGATTCTAACTGCAAAAAGAGGGGAAGCGTGTTAGCCGCATGTATTATTTGGAATATTTATATCAAAAGAAATAATATGTTTTTCAACTCCAAGAATTTGAGAAAATTTATGGCTATTGTCTTTAATTTGAGGAGATATTATTTCTTCTCATAGGATGCATGATATGCATTTAAGTGAATAGCTATTCTTGGAGCCTTCTCCTTAAAACGTGAAGATGATACATCAACCCTAGTCGATATTTTCAATCTTGATGCTAAGGATGACTTGATCCGATCCCCTCATGGTGAGTGAGATACCTTGAGCCGCCCCATATTTGCATGCCTAATGCTTGTGAAGTCAGTGTCTATGACGATGTCGCGCTGATCTCAAGTTTGATTTTGTGCTCATATTCTACTGGGTTGTAATAAGGGGAACCCACCCCCATGTTTTGAACTTATCTCAACTCTTGGTGAACTCAAGGTCACCCATTTGGGCCTTTCTTCTTGGCTTTGCTCTATCTTTAGGTTTGGTTTTTATGTTCTCCTCCATTTTGTGGTTTTGATCGACATTTCAGATGCCCATGACCTCCCTATTTGTGCATGTGTTATCAATATTGTGGCCACATCTTCTCTTATCGATATAATCTAAAAAACAGAATATATGAATGACGAGAGTTGACTGCTCTTGCATTCGAGAATGACACAAACTACAAAACAACGCTGAATGATAACACCATCTTCTAGCTTATCTCATATTGCTGCTTCAACTTTCGTCTTTTCAGGTTTCAACAAGGCAGTCACGCAGTGACAATGTATAGGTAGATGTTGTGCAGATTTTTTTAACGTTTTTAAGTCTATTTAATTAGAAGATATATTAGTTAGCTTTTCATTACAAGTATACATTAATATACCTTACACACATATGTCTATTTAATTAATTAGAAAACTTGACTACGAGGTATGGTCAAATTTGATTTAGTCTAATGAATAATTATGATTTCATGCCCTCACCAAAAATAGGCCAAAGGCCTGCACCACCTTTCATGATTCAATTTGATTGTGTCAAATAAATCCTTCATGAAAGTGTGGGGAACTTGCCATGACCACCATGACTGGTCCACAGGCAGGCTGCACACCACTCCCTACAGCTGAAGATAACATGCCCATTGAGTTGATCCTACCTCGTGGGTAGACCATGTACTAGGTCATCTATCTCATCATCATCAGAGCTACAGAGGAGGACCAGGATCTGAGGTAGTCATGGATATATAATTATGGTGATAGCTATAGTCACTTTATAATTGCATGAAATAAAATTCAATCAAGAAATTATTTCCAAGCAACCGATAAAAGCTCGGGAATCACCGTAAAACTAAAGCAATTTAACCATAAGTGTAACCACATACTTGATCAGGAGATCTCAAAGAAGCAATATATCCAAATTCAACTAGATGTCCAATCAAGCAAGCCAATCAACCAATCAAGCAAACATTGATCCTGAAAACATGTATAACACCTAGTTGTTACCATCTCATCCCAAAAAACTCTTTATTGACTTGTGACACCTTTCTAGGGTTTCTAAATCTCATTAGGATGCATTAGGGTTCCTTAGATCAATTTCTCAAACATTATCCCTTGTAGGTCAACAAACCCTAAAACTGCTTTTCTACTCATAAAAACCCTAATTACACAAATTATCCACATTAAGGATATTGTATACTCAAATTATCTTAGGATCATCATATCTCTTTTTTATTCATGAATTTGCACAATTAAAACCATTAAAAGTCATCACCACCTTAATTAGGGTTTCTAAGCCCATTAATCCATATTCATGTACATGGGGCCCTAAATTAAGCCAACTATGCATAAGATCATCTTTTTAGATATAAATCTTCCTTTTATCAACCACATGTTAATATTTACTCAAATCATTCAAAGAACATCATTAGATCCAATTAATTCTAAGGGTTTTTCATTAATTAAACCATTAAAGATGATAACTTTATACACTTTTGGAATTGCAAGCTAAATGAGGATTCAATTATATTTTTACTGCATTCTTTGCATTTTTCTGATAAATTTTCATGTATGACATGCCTTATTATGAGCAGTCTAGCAATTAATATGATTTTTGCAAGATTAGATTACCTGAGCCAATAGGATGCCGCCACGTCAGCCGCTTGCTCCAGTAAGGTTTGAGTCATAAAACATGGTTGGAAGACCACTTTACCCTTCCTTTCCTTCATGAGCATTGGGGGCAAGGAGGTCTTTTCCTCCTATTTCATCCCCTACCTCGTGCGATTCCCCTACATGCAACCTAGCCTCGCCCGGTGGTCAACCGCAGGGATGACCTCCCCTTTCCAGTGGTCCAAGTGCCTAGGCGAGAGATCCATGCCCTCTGCCTTCCTTCTGGGAACCCGAAGCAACCTCTCCCACCTCCTCTGGTGGTCGAGGTCATCTGCTCCACCAGCCGCTGTCTGGATGGACATAGAGCATCTCGCTGCTCCGTCCGGGCTGAGGGGAAACTGGCAGGTCGACGTTGAGAAGCAAGCCTCGTGCATCTAGTTGAGCTTGAAGCTTCTCCACGATGCATCCCTATCCTCTAGGGACTCTGAGGAAGACTGTGACACATCTGCTTGTAGTGGCTCCATGAAACAGAATAGAGAAGTAAGGGAAAGAACCACATCTCATGTGTGATCCTCAGACCTCGTGAAGAGGGTTTCTCGAATATTGTGACTCCTCGGCACACTATCAATCTTTCAAATGGGTGCTAAGGGCTTATATAGGTGTGGTTGTTTGGCCAGTCCCTAATGGAGTATAACTTTAGCGACACTTTCGGGAAACTCCAAACAGTGTGCCAAAATAGGAACATCCATGGGTCATCAGGTCCGATTTGTACTCCCGAATCCAATGGGAAAAGAATCAATGAAAAAGGAGAAGTAGAGAGTGAGAATGGTGCCGAGGAAAATTCTAGTTATTGTAGACTCGTTTCCTTATACAATTGAAGGAAGGAGATGACTGTGCGTTGTTGGATCTCAGATCCAACGATCCACATTGCACGCACCCAGATAAAATGAAATTCTAATTCAATTAAAATCGTGACACTTAAATCAATTCTCTTAACTTTAGAAAATCTTCCAAAAATCATATCTCCCAAAAGATCCAACGATCCACATTGCACGCGCCCAGATAAAACAAAATTCTAATTCAATTAAAATGGTGACACTTAATTCAATTCTCTTCACTTTAGGAAATCTTCCAAAAATCATATCTCCCAAACCACACGTCCAATTAATACCAAATTTTAAGGGAATGTCTATAATGACTTAAAAAACTTGTGTACTAAGTTTGGGACTCAAAATCAAAAGTTTGAGAGACTTTCCTTCATATGCAAGTTATATCTTAATAAAGCATATTTTATACATATTTTCTCTCTCTTATCCTTTTATATCATTTATTTGGATTCCTTTTACCATTAGAAGCCTTGTGGATTTGAAATCTCATCCAAGACGAGTCAAACACACATCTTTCTACATATTTCTCATATTTTCCTCATTATCTCAAATTTCCTTCTTAATAATGCATTATTTGATTTCTTCTTTTTCTTTTAATCATATTAGACTCATTAACATTTTATGATCCACAAAATCACATACAAAAAGGAAGTATTGCAAAGGAAATCCATTCAATACATATAAATCATACAATTCCCTTAATCATACATTTATTGGGGAAATTGCATTTCCAACCATATGAACCCAAAAATTGGGGTTGTAACACCTATAGTACGTATCATATACATGCTATGACCACAACAAAAACATGCAACAATAAACATAAGCAATGGTTATGGACATCCTATTGTAATTCCTTGGAGCCATAAGGAATCACTGCCACCTAAGGTCCACATCATATGTAGCACCCTATTGTTGATGACAATCTATGCTAGATCCAGTCCTAGCCAATCGATTCAACTTTTGAATCGGTCGCCTGGCCTCCTAGTCAGTTAGTTGATCTCACAGATCAATTGTCTGGCGTCCAGTCCTTGTGACGTTTGGACTCTTCCAGTCGGTCGATTGGGCTACCGGCCAATCGGTTGGCTCCTCCTATCCTCGACCTCCTTGGTCCTCCAGCCGATCGTTCGTCTCCTACACCGATCGGTTCATCCGATGTTGAATGTCCTCTCTGCCATAAGAAGAAATAAAAGCTATCCTAACCCTATTTATGATATTACATTGTAATTGGGAAACCTCAAGTTACATTCGACGGGAGCATAGTAAGGAAATAACTAATACTTTTACAAATGGAAAGAAAAGAAAGGCTCAATATGAAAACTGAGAGATAAACATGAACAAGAAACCATCCAACCAAGCAAAGAAGGTCTAGGGGTATAGTCCATAACCATGCTTCCAATAATGATCAAATTGATTTTAAGGCGACACCATTTTGCATACACACACACACACACACACACACACACACACACACACACACACACACACATATATATATATATATGGGATTGTATCTGGTAATTAATTGGATATACATATTAACTATTTAAATATTCTCATTGCATGTAATAAATAAATGACTAAAACCAAAATCTAATCAAATCGATAAATCCCAATATATAGTAAATTGACGTGATTGTGATGCCACTCTTGGGAAATATGGCATCAGCTATGGCAGCGGAATAAATTTTTTACTTGCCCTATTCCTCAATGAACAATGGATCACATCAATAATTATGAAATGGGGAAGTAGGTTGCAAGACTTATACCTGGTCCTGGAGCAAGTCCAACGAAAATGCTAGTTGCAACATGCTACTTCGTCGAGTTGCACCTTGATGGCTGTCATCATCCACCTTCTAGTCTGCTAATATGGACAACGGTTGACAACATCCTCCTAGTGGGGCAACGACCTCTTGCTTCTAGAGTAATCCACATGGACCACCATGAACTCCTATTATTCTAGATGAACAAACATGATGGAGTTGTCCCTTCTAGTCAACGTGCTAGCATCGACTTGCTCTCCCACAATTGTCTCTCCCTTGCTATTTCTCCCTTTGACAAGTAGAACTTGGTTGGGATCTCTTGGTTACCACAACCAGAGAAGATAGCAATTGTCACAACTTATTATTGTGTCTGGGAAGGCCCCAATACCTCTATAAGAGGGTCAGGGTCAAGATTTTTAGTCGGTCTGGGAGTTGAAGAGACATAATTTCATGAATTTTATGGAACTTATGAACGTTGGATTGGTCAATTCATCACTGAACTGGTCGGTTCACACATGAGACTATTGGTTCAACACTTGAACCGGTTGTTTCACTATGTTTCTTATTTGAAATTGTTTTGATAATTACTATTTAATTAATGCACAACATGACGTCGTCATCAATCCTCAATCCAATTTCATTGATCTACCAAATGGTCGGTTCACAACCTGAGTCGATCGATTCATGCACCTGAACTGATCAGTTCACTTACTAAGCCGGTCGTTTCATATTGCAGATTGCCAATGTTATTCAAATTGAATACCTAACACTTCAATAATCAATGTTAAACACCATTCATGAACAAACTCCTATTCCAAGTGCATTCCTATGCATGTGACCATATAGGTCCCAAATTACGTTGGCAGTGAATGTCCACAACTAATTTATGACATCACAAGCAAAAATTGGTATCTAGTAAGACATCGTTGCTACCCAAATAATTCGAAAAGTTGGAGAACAACTAAAACCTACAATATGTGATTAGTGTTATAATGATTGTATAGCTCCTTTGTCTCTGATATCCAGATCGAACTCGAGGCATGGAATCGTCATCCTCTTCAACATTCAATCCATGCTTCTTGAACTAGAGTAGACTATCTAAGATATGCGTAAGCTCAATATCACATATTGACACACACCAGCATGGCCATGCATTTCTTAGTCTCACTTACAAAGTGGCAAGGATATCAAACTCTTGTAGGATGAACAAATCCCATCTACATCACTCACAATCATGCCCCATGTGTCATAATACATTTGCCCATCACTTTTATGGAAAACCTAATTTAAGGTCACGTTTGATGATGGCAAAGTACATCAAACAACATGCGACAAGTGTAGTGATTTCAGATCTAAGAAACAAAATCACCACTATCACCATGAGAGATGATTTTGAGTACCATTTAATGGTTTTCATATATCACTCTCAAGGTGGGTTTATGTGATACACTATTATCTAACAAGTACCTATGTGTTTGGTTTGATATCATATGTCATGACTAATGAGATTCTATCATCATCCAACACATACTCTAGTCTTAAGTGCTCTTATTTTTTATCAACCTTCCACAATAACAACCAACCAAGGACATAACAAGAATGTATATACCCTTAACATCCGTATAATCTCATTGTTCAGGTCATCAACCCAAAGACATACGTCATTGAGTAATATCATTCTTTAGACATTTATTATGTAACATCATTATCTCATAATTGAATAAAATAGAATAAATTGGAAGATTGCCTTTATTATTAATCAAATCATTTACAAGTTATACCATTACAATAATCATATGATTGACTCTCTGGACATACATACTAACAATTTTAGTGGATGGATTGATGTGCGACTACAGTTATTACTCGTACTGACCGATGAGAAAAGATCTTTATGACTCTGCTCATCTTAAATCTTGTATGGGGCTAATTGTGACTTGTAGTGGTCAACTAGTAGTTTGAGCGGTACACCTCAAACTACCCATGGCTTTTTAAAAGGTGTAATCCAACCGTGTAATATATTTGTTAGGATTATTTAGCGAATCACTTTGGATGAGAATCATTTCTTTGCTTTTGTTGCTAATACCATATGTGATCAATATCCTAACAAGCGTAATTAAATATATTTATAAATTTAGCTATGCCTGATCATTTTATGTAAGTTGTATAGTCTTTCAACTCTATTATATTATCTTCCTTAAATGCTTTAATATATAATCTATTTGTAAGCAATAAATGTTATTAGAAGTTATATCATATCATTGGGACATGGGTATGACCTCATGGGTTACACTCTTTTTAGGTGATCTACAGAGTGGTTAGAACCATGGTGACGAGGAGGCATAATTTGGAGACTAGTAGAGCCAGAGAGGTTTGTTTGTTTTATAGAGTGTAAGAGTCGTTCATGTACTCTCAAGTTCGGGATCAAGGTTTTTTTGTATATGATGTATTTTGACTCGAGATTTTGGTTATATGTGCCTTGAGCATCGTAAATGTTGTAAGTATTGGGAAACATCTTTTGTATACAACTTCTGCATGAAGCCACTAAACTTATGTAAATATATCTGCTATAAATATGCATATATAATTGGACCTTGGTGTACATATTTCTTATGAAATCTTGAAATTTCAATTCAATTTTAATTATATACCCTTTTGGTGATGTGCTTAATTAATCATTGAATGCCATTATTTAGTTTTGAGTAATCTCATTTGACATGATGAGTTTCCATAGTTGGAGTATAATCAATCTTTGCCTATAATAACAGTGCCTTTTTCAATAATATTGCAACCAACATAATAGAGAATAAGGAAAATACATGGTACAAATATGTAAAAAACAAACAATATGTGCACAAACCATTGTGGGTGTATGTTAGTAAAAAAAGAACTTATAACACTTTCGGTGCCACCTTGAAAAAAACATTCTTCTCATAGAGGATACCATAGACTCCCCTCTTCCTTATATGGGTTCCATGATTTTTTGGACGACAACCCATTTTAGTTGGACATATTGTTGAATACAACGTAAACCTTCACATGTATAATAGTATCAAGAAAATCAATCTAGAAAAAGCCCTTACTCTCTTTAACTCTAATCGGAAGAATGCTCTTAAAAGACATATGGTGGTACTAAATCTCACATACATATGGCTAATATCAAGAGCCTGCTATATAGAGCCCATGATAATCCATTGATCATGTGGACACGAGGGTCAAGATACACCATCAACAATGCATTTAAGTTCTTTTTAGTGCCACGACATAAAATCACGTATGGTGCTCACTTTTTGAAGATCAAATATCCTCCAAAGTGCATATTCTTTTGCGGCTTATAGGGCATATAAACTTTTCACTTATATATATATGTATATATATAGAGAGAGATTGATAGATAGATAGATAGATAGACAAATAGATAGAGAGAGTGAGTGAGAGAGATGATCATCAACTCATTGACAAAAATAGCACTGTGAACTATGATTGTATCTTCTACTATTTGTATAATTCGACTCATGACGTGATTCTAACTGCAAAAAGAGGGGAAGCGTGTTAGCTACATGTATTATTTGGAATATTTAGATCGAAAGAAATAATATGTTTTTCAACTCCAAGAGTTTGAGCAAATTTATGGCTATTGCCTTTAATTTGAGGAGATATTATTTCTTCTCATAGGATGCATGATATGCATTTAAGTGAATAGCTATTCTTGGAGCCTTCTCCTTAAAACGTGAAGATGATACATCAACCCTAGTGGATATTTTCAATCTCGATGCTAAGGCTGACTTGATCCGATCCCCTCATGGTGAGTGAGATACCCTAAGCCGCCCCATATTTGCATGCCTAATGCTTGTGAAGCCAGTGTCTATGACGATGTCGCGTTGATCTCAAGTTTGATTTTGTGCTCATATTCTACTGGGTCGTAATAAGGGGAACCCACCCCCATGTTTTGAACTTGTCTCAACTCTTGGTGAACTCAAGGTCACCCATTTGGGCCTTTCTTCTTGGCTTTGCTCTGTCTTTAGGTTTGGTTTTTATGTTCTCCTCCATTTTGTGGTTTTGATCGACATTCCAGATGCCCATGACCTCCCTATTTGTGCACGTGTTATCAATACTGTGGCCACATCTTCTCTTATCGATATAATCTAAAAAACAGAATATATGAATGACGAGAGTTGACTGCTCTTGCATTCGAGAATGACACAAACTACAAAACAACGCTGAATGATAACACCATCTTCTAACTTATCTCGCACTTGCCAACTAGCTCAGTTGGTTAAGCCTGTTGCTTGTGAAGCGTAGGTTGCGGGTTCGAATCTCAACGTTCTCGTTGGGGCACTACATGAAGGGATTATAGCCCTCAGTGTAGCTGATGGTGTTCTCTCTCTCCTACTATTCGTCTTTTCAGGTTTCAACAAGGCAGTCACGCAGTGACAATGTATAGGTAGATGTTGTGCAGATTTTGTTTTTAACGTTTTTAAGTCTATTTAATTAGAAGATATATTAGTTAGCTTTTCATTACAAGTGTACATTAATATACCTTACACACAAATAAGTCTATTTAATTAATTAGAAAACTTGACTACGAGGTCTGGTCAAATTTGATTTAGTCTAATGAATAATTATGATTTCATGCCCATGCCAAAGGCCTGCACCACCTTTCATGATTTTTTTTGATTGTGTCAAATAAATCCTTCAGGAAAGCGTGGGGCAGCGCCGCAGCGGTGAACTTGCCACGACCACCATGACTGGTCCACGGGCAGGCTGCGCACCACTCCCTACAGCTGAAGATAACACGCCCATTGAGTTGCCAGACCGAACAGCTAGTTTATTTTTCTTTAGTTTCGGGTGCGGCTAGTTTTTATTTCACATGAACAATTAACTTATAACATACAAGCGTGCACGTGTTTTCTGAATTATTTTATTTTGGGTGCGGCTAGTTTATTTATGCGCAATTCGCCGTTCGCGTGATTTTTTTAGTTCAGTTCAAATTTCCAAGCGTCACACAAGTGTTCCGTCTCTAGCGTCCACTGGTTAACTGGTAAAAGATGAGAGGGCCAATGGTGCGCAACTCAAATCTACGGAACGCTGTTGCAATAGCTGTTATAGCTGATTCTAACCATACATTAACTTCAAAGACCTACTTAAAAAAAAATAATAGAGCGTTTGTACGGCAGAGAATGAATATAACACATCCAAAACAGCAATCTCCTGTTTGCCTATAGCATACCGGCGATAGGCAAAATGTCTTAACGGGAATATTCCCTTGTAGCTTTTCTTGGAAAAATGTCTCTTTCTATTACTCGAGAAATGTTTCCTTAACTTCTGTAGGGAGCGTAATAAATTAGAATCCGAGGGGCCTTTTCATTTTACAGATTACAGCCAACGCGCATCTGATGCTTGGTTATAAATACAGCCGATGCCTCCCGCCTCCTCTTTCCATTTTGTTCCATCCTCCACATTCTCCATCGGGTTCAACTGCCGCCTATAATGGAAGAAGCAGGTAAGGTGGCTGCTGCTCTGAGGAAAACTAATGCCGATGCTGACGAGCGGTCTTACCCCAAAAGTCTACACGGAGGGAGAACACAACTTCTGGCTCCTGACAACATCAGGGAACTCGTCGATTCAGTGGAGGCTTTCCTCTTTGACTGCGACGGTTCTGACGCCTGTTCCCTTCTTGTTACTCTCGCGAGTGTATTGATGTTACTTGCTTGTCTGCCTAAATTTGGTAACCAGGCTGGTTCATAATTCAGGGGTCATCTGGAAGGGAGACAAGCTCATTGATGGAGTTGCTGAGGCATTAGAGGCTCTCCGAAGAATGGTAATGTTTTCTGCTTAACGGAAATGCCAAAATTTGTTCATGCCTGTTTTTTTATGATCCCCGTTTGCAGAATACTCGGATAGATTTGTTCCATCCAAAATGCTGAAGGGGTGCTTTGGTATGTATTCTTACTATGTTAGGGGAAAAGGCTAGTCTTTGTCACCAATAATTCTACAAAATCTAGGAAACAGTATGCGAAGAAATTCCAAGCACATGGGTTAGCCGTCAGCGAGGTCAGCGACGTTGTGCAATTTACTAGTGTTGTAATCTTTTATTCTAAAACAAAAGCCCCTCGCTGAACTTTTTGGGGCATCATCTGTCAACTGGCCTGATCATCTCATGTATGGGTTGTAACAGGAGGAGATATTTTCTTCGTCATTTGCAGCGGCGATGTTCCTGAAACTGAACAAGTTTCCTCCAGAGAAAAAGGTTTCACACCCACTGGTTCTCTTAATCTCTTGTTAGAAAAAGATCTAATCCCTGCTGGGTTTCTGATTCTTTTGTTTGAGGTCGATTGAAACTGTGCTTTTGAACCGATGTAAACCTCGTCTATCCCCTCTTAGTAGAAACACAAACAGATTTCTATTAAACTCAATCAAAATTCCGTGATTGGTCTGGGTCCTCGTTGGTATGTTATTAGCTTGGTATGGGTTCAATAGTAAAGCTTCAACATCTATACAAAAACTATTATGAAATGTTAGGTATAGGTAAAGCTTTAGATAATGTTTTTAAATATCCGATTAATTTTACTGGCTATTATTAATCCTGTTATGAGATTGGTTCGGTTCCTGCATGAAGCATATCCGATTCCTCTGCTCTCACTCATACTGACCTCTACCTTCTGACCTCAAGTTTTCCTTAAGGAATTTGGTTAATAGTGCACAAAATATGTTCTTCAAAGCCCAAAAATCCTTATTAGTCAAGGGCTGCATTACTGTTGGGGACAGATATAGTAGTTCAACTGCTGTATGATCTAGCTACAAGTTGTATTAAATGACCATAAATAAGTTCATACTATGCCCAAGTTTAGCTCCACATTCAAAAATAAGTTCATACTATGCCCAAGTTTAGCTCCACATTCAAAAGCAAGGAAGTGTCATATTCACAATTATATTGTTTGGATTGTGAAGCCAGGAAAAATGAGCAACAAACACAGAAGAACCGAAAGAACCAATCAGAAGTTGGGAAGTGTTTAATATGTGTTCCTAATCGATACTTTGTTTTCATAAACTAAAACATGTTTTTAGGAGTGATTGGAACATGTTTTTGAGTGTGTTAACATGGGATAAAGAAGTGTTTGCATTTCTTCCTTCAGTTATAAGAAAAAAAAACGTGATACATCTTTATGTGTCCCTTTTATGTTTACAGGAAATCAAATTTGAAATTGATATTTCTTGCAGTATTGCAAGAGGTAAGCCAAACATCTAGAGACCTTTCACGACGGTCTATCATTTTGGTTAACAACTTAAGCCAAATACATATGGCCACAAGAGAACCGCATCTCTTCAATCCTAGATTGTCATATCAATTCTTCAATGCTGTGCAATAACTTTTTTAAGGTTATTACACTCTTATTTGCGTTTCCAATGTTAATACTGTAGATAACAATGTTCTCTTCTTTTTCAGGTTTATGTCATTGGTGAAGAGGGTATACTTGAGGAGCTCGAGCTTGCTGGATTCGAAGGGTTAGGTGGTCCTGTAAGCCCATACCTACTTCAATAATCTCTGTTAGTGTAGACCCTAACAAAGAACACAATCACATAAGTTGCTTTAATAACTTTGTATCTCGACTTACCATGTTCAACACTTGAAAAAGTGGCTATGAGTACATTCCGTAGGTTCACTCTTTTTGCTATATCCACTCAACGTCGGACTTAGATGGCAAATGGCCTCTAATGGCATTATCAGAGTTGAACCTTCTCTGTTAGATAATGCGAGTAGAAGATACTTGCATTGAGCAGGGAAAATGTAACATCTCAGTGATGAGCAAAATTTTAACTAGCAAGAGATATTTAAGGAATCTTCAAAAGGTATATCAGAGAACAATATAGCCATTTGCCAAGACAAGGACATGACAAACAATGTAATGCCACAGTTCAATGGAATATGCAAGATTAATCAAGCTACATAAAAGTATATCAAGGATCAATAAATTAAATGGCATAAGTGAACCGCTAGGTGATATTCTAAATTATATAGATAAATGTCAAGCAATACATGTTAAGGCATAAGTATTATGTGAAACTTAACATTATTATTAAAAACATAACGAAGTAATGTAGCCCAACTTATCTGCTGATCGATATAGGCTGACACAAAATCTATACTCAAACTGCAATGATATCATAAAATTTATACCAGTATCATTGTGAAGCTAGACTAATTACATATGACAAGATAATATCATGAGTGTAAGAATTGTCATCTTATCTATACACCACCTCATGTGAAGAGAGAAATTACTGCACAAAGGATTAATCTTCAATGAAATAAGGTTAATCATGGGAGCGTATAACTTGTTTGCGTGTGTGAAAAATGGACACAATTACTAGGTAAAGAAAAGTTCTACACCTAAACCTTGTTTTGCATGACTATATTTCTTTTTTCTTGATCCAACATTGGAGCTAAGACAATGCTACACACATTAGGGGTGTTTTAATATTATTCAAGTCATAGTAATATGACTCCCCCATCGTACGCATGACCATATCAATGGCAACAATGACCATTCAAATGTTTTGATTAATATCTCAAAACATAAGAAGGCGATTGTTAGACATTTTAGCATCAGAAAAACCAAAGTTTATTCTCCCCATCCTTTGAGATTCATCATATATCGCATAAGAGAAGATCCACAATGAATAGCTTGGGCCATCTAATCTGACTGAATGGACTCAAAGGCAAAGATTTGTTGAACAATACCGAGAATAATAGATGTGCAGCCATATGGAGAGGCACATGCTACCAAACAAGAGGTATCAGGACAAAAAGACAAGCAAAGCAATAGACATGTCGGTAAACTTCAAAAGGCTCTTCACATCAATGACATCTCTCATAATTCATAACAGACTTGGGTCAGACCAGTTTAATGGGGGTGGGTAGGCGATTAACCTTAAATCTCAAGGCTGCGTACCTTGCTATATGAGAATATAGCTAATGGTAGAGCAACTACATCCTCGGACGATTAAGACAAATTAGTAGGACATACTGAATTAAAGGTGCTTAGCAACAAGATGACAAAGTCAACCACCAATTACGACTGCGATGACAAAAACAACTCCCAAGCATCATGAATAAAGACAAGTATAGTTGCACACATCAAATTGCAAAAAGGAGAACCACAAGTACAATGATTGAAGAGAGAGAGTTTCATTGCCCTTGATTTCCCACATTGATATTATTAGTATATACACTTTACTACTTTTCTTTACTTAGTGTATTTTACTTATTGATTTTTCTCTTTTACTCTTTATCCCATATGGGTTATCTCTAAATCCTGTACACTCTCTTGTCTTATAAAAGAGAGCCCCATATATTTTTTTTAATCATCCAATAATAAGCAACACTTCTCGTCTTCTAGATGGTATCAGAGCGGGCCGATCCTCCCTAATTCCCTTCTCTTCTTCCAACCCTAGTCGCCGTCACACCCACCCCTCCCACTCTCCTTCCCGCCGCCGCTGCTCCTGCGGTCCACCCTGCTGCCGCCGCTGCCTCCCACCACCTCCACAGCCGCCGCCCGCCGCTCCTTCTCTCCCCGCCCTCCCTTTCCTTCTCCTTCCACCGCCGACCCTCCTTTTCCTTCTCCAACCCGCCGCCACCCCTCCCCTGCCCCTGCCACCACCCAACAGCCGCCGCTGCCTCCTATTTCCCCTGCTGCTGCTGCAACCAGCCACCACCACCACCATCCAGCCGCCTATCCCCACCTCCCACCCCCCACCAACCTCCAATCCTCTTTCCTCCTCCATCTTAGTGGCTTAATTCGCCGTACATCCCTCATCTAGCCCCGCTTCACTTTCCGAAATCTCCGGACAGCCTCGGTGTCTTTTCCAGTTCTGGCACATTGACGGCGTAAAAGGCTTCTTCTTCTCTGACTGCCTGCGCCTCATGGTGGAGTGAGTGATCCTCCATGTTGGCGTAGGTTTTTTTATCTCTTTCTGCTGCCCCTACGTGGGTTTTCTAAGATCCATGCGTGGATCTTCTGCTCTCTACTACTAGTCCATGCACTGGACTTCTGCTGACTTCTGCTGCCCTCTGCGCCTGTGCTTCTGCCTCTGTCTACATCTTCCGATGGCGACTCCTGATCTTCCACGGACTTTATGTGTTACTACTGTGAAGTTGGATAACTCCAACTATCACCTTTGGGCGGCTTCCTTTGAGCTCTATGTTAAAGCACAAGGGCGCTACTCTCATCTATCTACCAAGGGACCGGCGGTCCCCACTGCTGATGCTGATGAAAAGACCAAACAGGCCTACGATCTCTGGTCTAAGGAGGACTATGATGTTATGACATGGATGGTCAACAATGTCGAGCCAAAGATTAGCCAGTCTCTTCTTCGTCTCCAGACTGCAAAGGAGATGTGGGATCAGTTTTCCCACGTCTACTCTCATTAAAAAAATCCCAAGAAGGTTTTTGAAATCTTTAAGCAACTGGCCAAGCACGAATTTTCTACCACCGATTCTATTGAGGACTACTACAACACCTGCTGTGCTCTCTGGGATGAATTCCAGATGTACCATCCTCTCTCTGCCAACATCACTGAAGTTCAATGTCAAAGGAACGAATTTATGCTTGTTCAGTTCCTCGCTGGTCTACCCTCTTCTTTCGCTGGAGTTGTTGATCAGATCCTATCCAGTGATCCTCTGCCCACCTTGCGAGATGTTCTGAAAAGGGTTCAACGACTGCCATCTGTCTCTCAACATCTTCCTGACACTTCTGAGGGAGCAACCCTCGCTGTTCGCACTGGCGACTCCTTCCGTGGCCGCGATCGTGGTCGGGGCCGCGGACGTGGACGCTCTACTGCACCTGGACGTGGCTCTGGCGCCGAGCGGACAAACCACAATGAAGACCGCTGCTGGATCAAGCATGGCAAGCCAGCCTGGGCAAACCAAGTCACGACGGATCAGCCTGAAACTGCTACTACCTCTGCTCTGCCTTCTGCTGATTGGATCCGGTCCGAGTTTGAGAAACTTCTCCAGGCTCGTCTTGCCTCTTCTGCTGAAGCCTCTACTGATGGTAGCACCGTACTCCTAACACAGTTTGGTAAAAATTCATGGGTGATTGATTCGGGTGCGACATCTCATATTTCTAGAAATCCTGCATTATTTTCTAAACTGCACAATACTTCTATTATACCTCCTGTTACACTGGCTGATGGATCTAAGACACCTATTACCGAAATTGGTGATATCTGTACTACTGGTTGCCTGCCTTTGCGGTTTACTTTTTATGTTCCTAAATTTCCTATCAATATGTTATCTGTCAATAGAACTGTGAAGAGCCTTCATTGCTCTATTACTTTTGACCCGGATGGTGTTCTCTTTCAGGATCTGCGCACGAGGACGACGATTGGTTCGGGCTATGAGGGACCAGATGGGCTATACTACTTGGACGTTCCGAAGACCACAACATATCTAACATCTTCCGTGACAGGCATCCAGTGGCACTATCGTTTGGGACATCCTTCTGCAGCAAAACTGAAACATTTATTACCTGATGTATTAGATTCTATTTTTCATTGTGAGACTTGCCAAATGGGCAAACAGACGCGGGCATCTTTTTCAAAGAAATCATGTATTAGTTCAAAACAACCGTTTGATATTATTCATGCTGATGTTTGGGGACCCTGTTCGGTGCCGAGTACTTCTGGATTCTGCTATTTTCTGAGTTTCATTGATGATTTTTCTAGAACTACCTGGATTTTTTTTGCTAAAAGATAGGTCTACCATACTTGACAGTATCACTGTTTATTTTGTTGAGAATCGTACTCAATTTGCCAAACCCATTAAAATTTTTCAAACTGATAACGCCCTCGAGTTTGTACAAGCCTTGGTCAGTAATTTTTGTCGAAAACAGGGTACCATACACCAAACTTCCTGTGCCTACACACCACAACAAAACGGAGTCGCTAAACGCAAAAATCACCACCTACTTGACGTGGCCCGCACTTTACTGTTTCATTACCATTGGCCTGAGGCTATCTCTACTGCTTGTTACCTCATTAACCGTATGCCCTCTTCTGTGCTTGAAAATCAAGTCCCCTATCAGATTCTATTTCCAGATGCGCCTCTTTTTTCTGTGCCTCCTCGTATCTTTGGGAGCACCTGCTTTGTCAAAAATCTTCATCCCGGTCTCACCAAACTTGATCCCCGAGCGACTAAGTGTGTCTTCCTAGGGTACTCTCATACTCAGAAAGGGTACCGCTGCTCTGATCCCGTGTCAAAGAAATGGTTTGTATCTGCTGATGTTGTTTTCTTTGAGTACATGCCTTTTTATTCTTCTGCCGGGTCGGCTCTTACATCAGATTTATTAATGGAGACACCTTTACCTATCATTGATGATACTGCTTCTACTGAAAAGCCCCCTCTAAAGGTATACTAATGACGACAGAAGACAACAACTCCCTCAATGGCCCCTCCAACGTCTTCGTCCTCCGTGCCAGATCAACCACCACCGCAGGTATTCTCTGACCTTGATGTTCCTATCAGCTTGAGGAAAGGAACTAGAACTTGCACTAAACATCCTATTGGTAACGTCTGTACTACCACTAATCTGGGGACTAATTTTGCAAATTTACTACTACTCTTTCTGCTATATCTATTCCTAAAAATGCTTCTCAGGCTCTTAAAAATCCTGCTTGGCGTCAAGCTATGGAAGCAGAAATGCAAGCTCTTACTGAATGCAACACGTGGCACTTGGTCGATCCTCCCACAGATTGTTCTCCAGTTGGCTGTCGCTGGGTGTTTACTGTCAAATATCAACCAGATGGCACGGTTGAACGGCTGAAGGCGAGACTTGTTGCCAAAGGCTATACACAGACTTACGGGGTCGATTACTTTGAGACTTTTTCTACTGTGGCTCGTCTGAACTCTGTACGGATTCTTATTTCTGTTGCTATTAATTCTGATTGGCCCTTGTATCAGCTTGATGTAAAGAATGCGTTTCTGTATGGAGACTTACATGAGGAGGTCTATATAGAACAACCCCTGAGATTTGTGCTTCAGGGGGAATCTTCTAAAGTTTGCCGACTGCGGAAAGCTATTTATGGTTTGAAACATAGTCCCCGTGCTTTTTGATAAACTAAGTACTATACTTCAGAAGTTCTCTTTTAGACGCTCCCAGTCGGATCATTATGTCTTTGTTAAGAATAATACTACTGGCATTGTTATTCTTATTGTATATGTTGATGACATTATTCTCTCAGGGAGTGATCCTGCGGGCATTCAGGCTACCAAGTGCTATCTGGAGAAACATTTTGTTACCAAAGACCTTGGTACTGTGCGTTATTTTCTTGGGATTGAAGTCTCTCGATCTGATTCTGGTCTATGTTTGTCTCAACGGAAGTATGTTCTGGATCTGCTTTTTGAAACTGGGCTTCTAGGTGCTAAACCTACTAGCACACCTCTGGATCCTAATACTAACTGGGATGATGAGAACTCTCCTGCCTATCTTGACCATCATCAGTATCGCCGAATGGTTGGTAAGCTTATTTATCTTACTGTTACGCGTGCTGATATTACTTCTGCTGTCGGGCTTGTTAGCAGATATCTGGATAAACCCCGACAATGTCATTGGGACGCTGTTTGCCACATTCTTAAATATCTGAAGAGCTCTCCTGGGAAAGGCCTGCTATATAAGAAACATGGTCACTGTAAACTCCTTGGTTATTCTGAATCTGACTATGCTGGGAGCAAGATCGACCGCCGCTCCACCTCTGGCTACTGTACCTTTGTGGGAGGAAACCTTGTTACTTGGTGAAGCAAGAAACAAACTGTGGTTGCTCGCTCAAGTGCTGAAGCTGAATATCGCGCCATGGTGCATACTACTTGTGAGCTATTCTGGATTCGGAACCTGCGGAAGGATTTTGATATTTCTGATTCCTCTCCTATTTCGATGTATTGTGACAACAAAGCTGCAACATTTATTGCCAGTAATCCTACTTTTCATGAGCGAATTAAACACATTGAGGTTGACTGCCATTTTGTTTGCGAAGCTGTCTTATCTGGCCAGATATCTACTCCCTACATACATGTGATCAGGTGGCTGACATCTTCACCAAGATTCTTCCAAAGACGAGATTTGCTACTATGACATCCAAGCTGGGCATGATTGACATCTACGCTCCAGCTTGAGGGGGAGTATTAATATATACACTTTACTGCTTTTCTTTACTTAGTGTATTTTGCTTATTGCTTTTTCTCTTTTACTCTTTATCCCATATGGGTTATCTCTAAATCCTGTACACTCTCTTGTCTTATAGAAGAGAGCCCCTTGTATTCTTTTATAATCATCCAATAATAAGCAACACTTCTCGTCTTCTAGAGATATCATGCAAAGGAGAAAGTAGGAATTGTTATGGTCTAGCCATATCAGCAAACTCACCCTTTATGGGGTAGAAACTATGTGGAAATTTTAATGTTTGTACATATGCTCAATCTAGACATATGTTAGTACATCTATATGTAGACATTTCAATATTTGTACATATATTACAAGCATTTCAAATGCATATACTTATATAAGAATTCATACATGTTTATTGATGTGTTCACATGTGTATATATATGTATATATATAATTGCAGATTCAACATTTTAAATATTGTATTACATGCTAAATGTATGATTAATATGATTATATGCAATTATATTTAGAAAATATCGAAGCCCTATATACTCTCGCATAATGCTTGTACTCTATGTAATACTCTCTCCGCCCGTACACTGCATATCACTTTTCTGAACAATGATTGAAGGTGTTATATTTTCTTTCCCAAGGAGACAAAAATATATTGACGAAAGATGGCTCAACTTTGACCCGACCCATGGTCGTCTCATGGATGAGCCTTGTGAGTCCCATTATGATGCCCCATGTCTGACACCATGTCACCGAAGTAGGGCGGAAGTCCAGAAATGCCGGTAGATCAAAGGTATAGCCATCGTAGGCTGATGCCATTTCGATAAGCGTTTGCTCGTAACGAGCACGCTGTATGTTAGTACAAAAAGTCTGGATCAATGAGCTATAGTCTGTGAGTCGATGAATCTCTTTATAGTTCACTCGTGGGTCACTCTTTCTCTTGTTCAACTATCGATCTGGGGGACTTTCCTGAAAGCGGTATATCACACTGTCCTCATTACGGGATCTAGCCTCTTGGCTTACTTGACAACTGGACACCTACTCATAAACGCGGGCACTGCTTCACCAGATAGAGGCCAAACTGTTGCTATTACGGGCGGGATTTGATCCAAAATAGGTGGCTTAGCCGCTCATTGAAAATTGTGCAAAAGAAAACCCACTTTCCAACTGCCTAATCACGCTAGATCTGTTAGAAAGTATTATTAGCCTATTTAGTTAATAGGTTAATTAGTTAATGGAATTAGGTGTCCTAACCCATATAGCCTGAACTAAGTCCCAAGTCTGCAATATCTCCACCTTTTCTCCTATATATAAGACAGGGGTGTGCCATCTAATATAACACATCACAAATGAGGAGTCCCCTCACACCTTTCAACATGGTATTAGAGTGTGCCCTATGGACTTAACCCTAGTTGCCAGCTCTGCTTCCTTCTCCTCTCTGCTATTGTTGCCGCCCTAGTTGCCTCTCTCTCCTAGAGAGAGCAACAGAGAGAGAGAGAGCCTCCGCCCGTGAGTCGGCCGCCCGCCCAATTGCTAGGAAACCTCTCGGCCTCTATGGTCGTTTCTCTTTTTCTATCACATCGATCTTCATCTCTCGCCGACGCCATCATTTCCGGCCATCTAGGCTTCCTCAAGTCTCTGGATGACACTAATTCTTGTCCAGATCTGTTCCTTGTCTCTTCCCCAAGGTTGTCCTCCTGGTCATGAGTAGATGTTGATCATCCTAGCCATCATCAACCGTCGTTTGCCCCGTCATCATCCCGAGTAGCAAAGAAAGACGTAGCAGTAGGGAATTCGTCTAGTTCTCCCTTTGATCCTCTTGGTTCCGGACAACGCTAATTCCCGTTTAGATTTGTTCATGGTCTACCAAGGGAGCCGCCGTCATCCACTTGTGGCTATCGTCATCCTCAAAGCCTCTACTAATTCCCTGAACGTCTTTCCTTAGACAACGCTAATTCGCATCTAGATCGGTCCTTGCTCTAGCAAGGGGCTGTTGTTGCCTCAGACCTGCATGATCCATCGTTACATGTTACAATGCTAATTCTCGTCGCCCCTCAGTGAGTCTTTCTAGGGTTGTGTTCTCCTAGACGGTGCCAATTCCCATCCAAATTGTGCATCAACAATTGTCGACACAACGTGTTGTCCAACCATCACAACATGTCACAATCCAAAAAGCATCCCGACGATGCATGGATTCAGTCAGATCGCAACTTACATGGTGTATCAAATGTCAACACAGCATGTTGATAAGCCTATTTCACGCCTATAGGATGCGTGTTGATGGAAAGTTGTTTTACGTCTTTGACATTCTACACGGCGTGTCAGAATCTCCACACGGGGTGTTGCTGGGAGCCTGTCATCCTCAATCAGCAAAGCTGTGCGGTGTGTCAGGTCTTCACACGGTGTGTCAAAAGTAGTATGTCTACTTCCAGTTCAAGTTATGACATCCTCCAAATGTCTTTCTCTCCTCTAATACCTAATGATAATCATATCCTAATATTTTTTTAACCTAATTCGGGTCTGGTAAAGATCTATTTAATATTTCTATCTGGATCTTATAATTGAAACGTCTTGCATATTGACTCCGGTTATCAATTTCTCCTCTCTACATACTACACCTCTCATTTTACATTTTCCTTACCTACCCTTCCACTTATTATGTGTCTGTCTCTTTCCATGTGCGAGGGTGAGGGTCATATGTCTCTTTTCCAGACCATATACTCATTCTGTACATATTTGACGTGCGCGGGGGATATAGAGGAGAGAGAGCATATGAGGAGAGAGAGACAAGAGTGATATATTCTAGGCTATTTTCATGGAGCTTTGTATTCTTCAACACATCTGCTCTTTCCATGTCTTTATGACACATCATTCCCATTGAGCATCACTTTACATGAGAGTTGGCTACCTGCGCTAATTCCTATTGGTCATCGCTTTTAGACGGCGTTGAAGGATCTTAACTGTAGGATTGACACCAAGCTTTTTGTGTTCATACCGCATTATGTATGTCAAGACAAGAGCTTGTTGTGCTAATTTTGGCCTTTTGTTCTCTCTAGTGTTAATGATGTTTCAGTCGATAATTCTCGATATATTCTCATGAGACAGATGGTTGCATCTTCACATTAGAAGCTCGTCAATTTCTAGCATGTACTTTTTGAATGTAAGGATTCATCCAGATTTATCTTCACTGAGATACTTTCCTTACGTCTTCTTAGAGTTGCATATGTTAACATGGCTCTTCTGATGATCTTCTTGGGTTTCTCCTTAGTGGTGCCATTCATTCCTATCAAGCCCCCAAGGTTCATGCGCCAGATTTATGGAACCAGTATGGCAACCATCAACACCTCGTCTAGCTCGTTCGTGCCACGTTATGTATGTCTATGGCCTTCTGTGCTAATCCCAGTTGGCTGAAGATATCTCCATTGCTACATCAACATTGTACCTCCGCGTTCGTTCTGGGTTATGCATGTGGGATGTATTGACTGTGCGCTTACACCACTCACACATTCCTCTTTATTGAAGATGGCTTAGTCGTGGTATATTTCAGTCGACTGCTCTAGTTTGATTGTGGTGAGTGTTTGCCATGGTGTTTGGGTTCCAATTATCACATGTTCTTCATTCTGGGTGCACTTCAAAGATCTTCTCTAAAGCTTGAGTATTTCCATCCTGCAGAGCAGAACTCAAACAAGGCGTCATCATATGTTTAGTTAGGAAGTATTGTTTAAGGGGGTGCAACAAACTTTGTATGGGAAGTGACATTTTTATCATCTAATCAAGTCTTGTAAGTCCAAGCTAGGACATGAATTTCATCCATGCTCCAGCTCGAGGGAGAGTGTTAGAAAGTATTATTAGCCTATTTAGTAAATAGGTTAATGAGTAAATAGGCTTAAGTGTCTCGACCCATGTAGCCTGCCTTGCGTCCTTAGTCTGTAATGTCTCCACCCTATCTCCTATATATAGGACATGGATGTGCCATCTAATACAACACATCAGAAGTGAGTTTTCCCCTCATACTTTTCAACAAGGCCGTTATGGTGCGGACCACCACCATCTAAGCTTCATTCCAACCATGTTGGGTCGGTTGCATGAATCTTTATTTTATCATTCAGCTCTATGGTGTGTAAAATTCTCATAAGATGAGATTTTTAATTATTTCTTTATAAGCTGTCCTAAGTTAATTTAGGCATGTCTCTTCATCTCTTAACAATGTTGGGTTCTATAGCGTTACTTCAAATTGGTGCATTTGTCGGTCTTCGTTGTACATGTCCATACCAACTAAGGAGGCCCTCATGTAGCTTGTCCTCAATATTTGCCACCCCACTTTACTCCTTATTTAGATATTTCTCATGTAGGTAGTTATGTTGCAGATATGGTTTTCTGCAAGATTTTTAGCTTATATATGTAAGTGTATACATGTCTATATGTGTATATAGTTATTATTTCGCTATTTTTTTTTATAATTTAACTGGGGACAAGTCCTCTTTGTCATATTGATTGTACCAAAATTCAGCATCAGTTGCAAGTAGTAAACAAAGGGTTCAGAACTCAAAAGAGAAAACACAAAAGCAAAAGCTATTTTTCCCTTCCTGACAACCACCGGTAGAGAGTAAACCAAGACACACAAGATATCAAAGTCTATCTTTCCAAGAGAATGGCATCGGAACTTCTAACTTTCTCAGATTACTTAGACCGCTGCTTCATCTTTCGGCGCTTCCTCTTCAGTCTCCTCATGCGCTTCTTCTTCCACTTCGCCCTCATGGTTCATGCGGCCGCGGTTGGAGACTCCTCTTTCGCTACGCCCTGGTTGCTGCTCTCCCAAGGAGGTGAGAGAGGGGATGGAGAAAGTGGAGTTTTTAGAATGATTATATGATATTTTATTTCGCTATCTGCTATAAAGTATTGCAATCTTATGTGTTTTTAGAATGATTATCAATATGGAACACAAAACTGGCTTGGGTTCATTATTTTCTTGATATATGATATTTTATTTGGTGGATTTCATTGTGCTACGGTTTGATTAACTATGTTTTTCTATGACCTGGTGCATATAGTAGGTTTTTTTGATGGTGTGGTGTGGTGCAGTATATACCAGTCTTTAGGTTGTGTACATACCGTTTCCAGTTCTAAAAACCACCGTGGATAGGGTCCATTGTAGTGTGAATTTCTTTACTATGGTGCAGTTATGGTTTTGGTAATATCTACACCAGTTGGCACCAGAAATATCCCTAACCGAAAATCCTCTCCCTGTCATAGTCCTGTGATAAGGAACAGTGCAATTTGGAAGTAGTAGTAGTAGTTTAATATGCTAAGTCAACTGACTGCCAGTTCTTGTGAAGAGTAGAAAAATTATTTTAGAATTTGTGCCTCTCTTGGAGGCAACTTAGTAACTCTTAGGATTGGATTGAAGAATCCTAATAACTCATAGGATTCACAGTTAGCGTTGGATCCTGGTATCAGGCAGAGGTTCACACAAATTGTGAGCTTCTTTGGTGCAGTTCTTGCTGTGTGTTTTCGGGATTCCAGTTTTGCGTCTTATGGGCTCTGAGCATGTAGTGTTATAATATATCTACCACCTTTCATCGGTAGGGCTATCCTTATGAAGAACATATTAAGCATATGAATTGGACGATCAACTTCATACAATAACTTTTGGTATTGAATAGCATAGCCTAACCTTATAGGCTTCTGCAGAGTTGATCCTAGTATCAGGCAGAGGCTCACACAGATTATGAACTCCTTTAGTGGAGTTCTTGCTGTCTGTTTTTGGGATTCCAGCTTGGGGTCCGCTATGGCCATGTAGCGTAATAATAAAGCTACCACCTGTCTTGATTAGGCAGATAACATATTAAGCATATTGACATCATTTGAGAGATCATGTTTTCCTTCATACATTTCTTCAGACGAGTAGTTGGTTGATGTATCCACACCTATCCACGGTGTCAATTGTCTTTGCTTGTTTCCCAGTTGAGCCTGCATGATTTGTATCCTTCAACTTCATTCATGTCATGACCTTAGAGATCATATTTTATCTTTCATACATTGCTTTTGGTTTACAGTTGGTGTCCGAACGTATTCAGCAAGGCCCACCAAGGAGTCAATTGTCTTATCTTGTGTCCAAGTTGAGGCTCCATGATTTGCATCCTTGGACTTGAGTGTGTGTGTGGAAGGGGGGGGGGTACAGGGGGTGATGATAGATATAGAATTGTTTTGTTTTTGTAAGTTTCCCATATCTTCCTCTGTGTATGATGGTACACCTTCCAGTGGAACTATATAATTGTTCCCGTAATATCTCTAATTAGGATGGATTTGTTGGTGCAGAAGCAACATCTTGACAAGGATGTATAGAGTATAGATAGGAGCGGAGAAAGCTTTGAGGACCTGGATCCCTATACCCTATATTAGACATGCATGCTGCCGTGCTCACGCAGGCACACACACAAACACAAGGAGAAATAAATCCAGTAAAGAGCAAGACCTCAAAGTTTACCTAATTTCTCTGAAGTTAATCGGTATTTTGTCTGATATGGTATAAAACCCGCTTATCCTAATTCAACATCGGAACCAGTTAGCATTCACAGTATATCTATGAAAGCATGGCTATGTAACTTTGTATGTTATCCTAAATATTTATATATACGCATTGATTTTCTCATCAACTTTTCTTTTACAGGAAGATGGCAAAAAAAGTGTGCAGTTGAAATCAAACTTTATGTTTGAGCACGATAAAAATGTAATGACTGGCTGATCTTAAGTCTTTGTATATATACATTTTTATTGTAACTAGCTATCCTGGTTTCTGGCCAGAAACTAATATTTGGGAAATGATAATCCATTTTTGTTAGGTTGGAGCAGTCATTGTCGGGCTTGATCAGTACATCAACTTCTACAAGCTACAGTGAGGCTCCAAACATTTTCCATTCCATGTTGTCTTAGTTAAAGATAAGAGATCACCTCCGTGTCCTTTCCTCTAGAATCATCCATGGTTTTTAATATTTCTAGTAAAATCAATCTATCATTATAAACTCAAAAAACAGAAAAATTTTGATCCCTCAAAAAGATGCTCACATGGCGAGCCTTTCCAACATTCACTGTTGCTCTTTTACCTTAGCCATGTCACTATCAATGATAACATTGAATCTGTTCCTAATGTCTCTTTCATAGCTAGGATGCTTAAGTTATTTTACTTTCGAACTAGTTAATGTTATGAGAGATCATTACAGGTATGCAACTTTATGTATCCGTGAGAACCCTGGATGCCTTTTTATTGCCACCAATCGAGATGCTGTTGGTCATTTAACCGATTTGCAAGAATGGCCAGGTAAGATGCTATTCATATAATCACACCTATCATCACAATCTGAAACATTTGGAATGGAGATTGCAGGTGCTGGCACTATGGTAGGAGCCATATGTGGATCAACCCAACAAGAACCCGTTGTTGTTGGTAAACCCTCAACATTTATGATGGATTTCTTAATTGCAAGGTACTTGAGGATTTTGAAATGCAAATTCCAATCTGTTCTCGCTAGTTGATTTTGGTGTTCGCTCATTTACATGTCTTCTCCACCAATTGATTCTTAGCATATTTGTGTTACATCTCTTTGTTCATTTGAATTGAGGGGTGGGGGATGGATGGGGGCAGGACGATGTTGGTTTTGTCCTTCACAACATGATGAGCTTGTAATGTTAGACTCTGCCCTATTCTTGCCATTTTCAGGTATCAGATAGACACATCCAAAATGTGCATGGTGGGTGATAGATTGGACACAGATATATTATTTGGGCAAAATGCCGGCTGCAAAACACTGCTTGTTCTCTCAGGTGCAGCATCTTTTTTTTTGAAGTTAGGTGTAGCATCTTCTTTATATACCTGAATCCACAATTTCTGGCCAAAGATTATAGTGAATAAAATTCTGGCTAATTTAGCTTATCCATAACTTATATCAGTCTTCCTATGTGGCATCAGGTGTGACAACTTTGTCAACTCTGCAAAGCTCTGATGAAATTTGCCCCAATTATTATGCAAGCAAAGTGTCTAATATCACTGATTTGTCCTAGCTGTAACTTGTGTTGTGCCTTTCTCCACTCATCTTTTCAGCTCACAAAATAGCGAGTTCCAAATTCATGTATTGGTGAAAAGTCGATAATCATTGAAATACACAGGTTGCAGATTTGATAACCATTGAAACAAGTAAAATTTCGAAACGATAATCCTTGAAACAGTTAACTGGTGGTAGTTTGTAACCACCATTTTGTGGGCCTCTAATTGCATTTAATGAAGGGCAAATTGCCACAGTGCCTGTACAATGATGTCTTCTGGTTAGTTTTCATTCTTCAATCAGCTAATTGCAAAGATAGCTTTTCATTCTGTGCTCGATTCCGAATTTGCCAATAGACAGCCTAGAAAAGCAGGATATTTCTGCTCTCAAAATTTATCAGGTTACCCGTATGATCAGCATACTACGCTCACACGAACACAGAACTTGTTCAATCCATTATGTAATGAGATCCTCAACATTGTGGGTTTTGACCTTTACTACAATATATCAAAGCGGTTGTTGAGGATTGGTGAGAATAGCTGAGGATGCATGTAGTCACGCTCTTCTCTTTGGTAGGAATGTTTAAGGGTTCATGCAGTTAATCGGTGATATCGGTGGCTGTTGCAGCCTATCTGCTGGGGCCGTTTCTCTGTAAGAATTTGCATTATCTGAATGGGTATAAAAAGGGGGTATATGTAAAGCAAACTCATATAAAATGTCCTGTTTCATAACCTTGCCATTTAGTAAATTGTGTCGTTTTTCACTGCTTGAAGTATAGAAAAAGCTTGTTTAAAAAAAAAAAGTATAGAAAAAGCTTCACGCTTATGTCTAGCAAATGATTGATTAGATATGTACCAAGCAAAGTCCGCAGAACATAATATGCTTAGGGAAACTGACCTAAAGTGTTAACAATAAAAGTTGATTTATTGTAAGGATGATGTATTATCACTTATCAATATGGATGTTATGGACAAGCCTTGAACTATATACATAGATAATATAATGGATGAATTAGTTAATATGTTAGAACAAGAGGCTCCGGTAAGCCATGAATATATTTGTGAAGAATGACATGTATGACGTCCTGGAGAGAGGTATGGTGGTCTTTAAAAAAGTGAAAAAATCAAATACCAGGGGGACATCTACTGTGTGAAATATGCCATTTCTTACTGGTACTAAGCTTATCAATACAAAGATTAGAGGAAACTTAACACCGATAAGTATACCGTTGACGTTTTTCTTGTTGGAAGAAATATCGAAAGGAAAATTCTACCCGGTCGCTTTATTGTAAACGTGCCAGAATTAAGCATTCTGGAAATTCACCCTGAGTCCGCTAAGTCCCGTATGGTTCAGTGTATTAGGCGGTGGAAAAGATTCTAATTCAGTATTTAATCCTAATTCTGTGTTTGGTAACAAACCATCCGACCTAAAAATGCATCCGTCCGGATAGAAATCCTGATAATTAAAGATTAATGAAAAATTGGCTAACAGATGTTTCTTTTAAACACAATGGGGCACACACCTCGCCCACAAGTTCATTTTTAGTAAAACTATAAATTAGATTAGTGTTGATTTGAAAAAAAAATAGAAATATTGCCTCATGTCCTTTGATTAGAATTGTAATCTTCAACTGGATCTGGACATGACTGATTTTCGAATCTGGAACCAATGCAGTTTTGGAGTTGGGTCATTCTATCTAATGTAGAATCAACCAAAAACTTTAAACTAAGAATCAAACTGACCTAGGTAAGATTTCGGTCACTCTATCCAATTTAAACCCTAACTGAATTGTTAAATGTAAAACAGAATTCAACATGAATCTGGGTTTTGATTGATCTGGTACTGAGTCAAATTCATCAAAATTCGAATATATAAGCTAGGTGTGTCAAATTTCTAACCTTTTGTAGTCTAACATAAAGCTGAGGCAGGCCCAAATTTATCCAAACCTGTAACACACATGGATTATAAAAACTAAGACCCACAACTGAACCATATGAGATTTTTGTTTGGTTTATCTGAATCCAAAATCAACATAGATGGATTTCCTAAAACTAAATTTATCTAGGTCGGACAGAATGGAGTTCAGATGCGGACCTATAATTGACGACCAATTCAAGATGAACACATGAAGCATTATGGATTGGAAAAAAAAACCACTGGCAATTTTTATAAGCATTGTAGTTCGAAAAAGAATAGCCTCTTGGACTAGTGCCTCACCCACTTTGATATCCTAACTCCACTACTGAATCTACCAACTCACACGACTTGCAACGATGCTTGTTTTGCTGGCATACGTCTCCGCCGACTCACATGATCCACAATAGCACCCATCGGTGTCTGTCTCCCTGTTTCTTTTAGTGTTGGTCACGTGATCATCACTATTGCGGCTGTCGTTAGAACCACCAGTCATCTCATAACTGTACATATAATTAGGCAGTGTTGTTAACTACATATGCTTCTTCGTAATTTGAAAGAACCTTAACATCTCAAAGTTATGGTTCCGGCCGTGAGAACAATGGCGAGGGCATACATCATATAACATTGTATCATATTTTTCATCTATTACATATTGATTGTGTTTATGCTATTAAGAAACATTATTTTTTGTTTGCTCAAACTTCTTTCCCTTTTTCGTATTTTCTTTTAAAAGAAAGTCGTATAGAAGTGAGCAAGATTTATAAAATGGTAGGGGAAAGAGCAAAAGAAAAATAAAATCTATACAGAAATAGGCCGCCCTATAGAATAAAATGACAGACCTGTGAGACATATATGTAGGATCTGCAATCCACGAAAAAGGAGACATCAGACGAGAAGACCAGAGAAAGAACCTTTAAAAACACAGAAGACGGGAATAAAAGATCCCCTGTAACCATGAACCTCCATATAAGAATCCTGAACGAATAAAAGCTGCAAACATATCAGAGTTTAAAAAAGAAGCAAGCATGTCGATATCTATTATGAAACACTATTAGAAATGTCATTTTGTTAATTACTAAAATTACATTTGTCAAATATGCACTCTTAGTTCAACTTTAACCTTCTCAGTTCAAGAAAGATGTGAATATTAATTCCTATATTACACAGAGTTATCTGAAAAAAAGATGATTTTTCTTCACTTCCTTATAAATATATTTAACCAATGGAGAGGTTGGTTTGTTGCCAACGGATAAGAGCACAATTGAGTGATCATCATATTTCTCACATCATTATAATTACAAACAAAGCATGGACTAGCTGTCGCTCAATGAGTAGTATTCTTGGTCAGTAGGTGCATCAGTCATAGACTAGCTATCGCTTAATGAGGATTATACGGACACTATAAAATATACTATGCAGCGTATGCTATCCGTTTTGTGATTTATCCAAGCACGAGATAGGAAAACCACATCTTGCATCTATCCACATCCCACCACATCCCATCTTTTGTCTCATCCCTTCAACATTCTTTCCTACGAACCCAATATGACTTAAGATCTTCTCCAGAGCTCATGGATTCTTCTTTCTTTGACCGCTATGTTCGTTACATAAAGAAGGCTCAGTATCACTTGATTGTCTTAGGATCTGCTAGTCCCATGTCACCCCCTACTAGATTTATATCATGCGTTACTAGATTCAATCTAATCAAACAATTTTAATTGTATGTGCACATTAAAAGATTAATAAAAGTATAGCGCTCCTTTCTCAACACAGAGCAGCAAATCTAGACTCCACTTGATTATAGTTTTCCTCCCCTCTTTTCTAAATGTTTAGTTTCGCTAGCATCATTAAATAATTGCAGCTTGCATATCCGTTGATTCCATTGGTATTTCCCAACCAGAAAATAGATCTTATAACATGCATGAACAAGTAATACGTGACGATCACAATTAATATGCTTGCATGTATAATACTGATCTAGGAGAAAACACGTCCGAACAGCATAATGATAAAACATAAGTAGCCACAAATCAATATAGAGAAAACAGCACCCTATATCATTGTAAAGTAGTACACTCCAACGAGATAGGAGTGATTCCTATTAGGGGTCAGCAGACTTTGATTAATAATATATTGATCCAATGGTTAATTTCAAATGATTAATTTATCTTGGACAATTTAGTAAATTCGGTTAATTAGGTTAATTTATTTTAGTTAATTGGTTAAACGGTTATTTTTATTAAGAATATATTTTATTTGGTTAACTGAATTAACCAAACAGTCATAATTTATTCAAATAAAATTATTTATACCTACCTAGTTGTACTTTTATTTCACAAAGCCCCTAAATTAATGTACTAATCAAGTTTTTATGAACTATATAGAAGTATTTTTATATGCACTATTACTATAATAATACAAGTGTTCAAAATACATGAATATTTTCATACAATATTATTACGGATGTGTTATTTGGCTAATCAAATTAACCATTATCTGATTTACCGACACTGATTTGATTAGATTAATGGTTAGAATCTCAAACCACAAAATAACCATTTAATCAAACCGAATTAATCATAATTGACTGAATTAATCAAATGCTCACCCCTAATTTCAATGGGATAACAACTGTCTGCAAAAGTGAAACAAGAGTGATTAACCCTAGTAATAGACTTAGCACTTTGATATTAGCATTTGCCAACTTCACTGTGTCAGATGCACATGTTCATACAGAGTAGAAACCACAAGTTTGTTTGGTTCCTATTTTGTTTTATTAGATATTATAAAACCTTTACATCAACATTTAGTGCCATATTGCTTGTTCTTGAAACTAGAGGGATCGAGCTAAAGAGGACTTAAGATCAAAGACCATGTGGATGGCTATATGGACAACACAAGGATATGAGTTCAAGGTTAATCAGACTTGTTTATGTATTGCGCTTTGCCAAAATAGAAACACGTGTATGCGCACGCGCCACTCAACCTTTGTGCCATGTATGACTCAATTCAGTTCCGCGTGTTGTAACACATTTGTGTGACAGATCCTTTTTAAAAACAAAATATTTTTATTTATTTCATCTCACATTATTTTTTATTGGAAATCCAATGTCGCACAACATATGCACAACTTAGTTTCTTTTTTTTGATTATCATCTTAATCGTCTTTGAGATATACTTATTTTCTTTGAGCCACACAAAAAGTTGTCTGACCATTCAATCTATTAATTTCTGTGTATTCAATTGGATATGTTTCATGCAGGTTGTATATGAATGAGTGTTCGATCAAATATAGTCTGTAGCTAGTTGAGTTTGATTGAAATCCCATCAAATGTTTGGTCAGATATGTGTGCGGCTCAGTTGGATACACTATGTCTTTTTTCCTTGTGCGTACGTATTCAATCAGATCATACTTGCTCAAATACACTTGTACTCGATTGAATGTCTTTTTTTGCTAGATCGAATACACTTGAATTTGACCTTATGTCTGGCCTATCTGATCAAATGCACCCATCTAATTTTGACATTAAAAGTTGTTTATGAGCGTCATTTTTCTAGTGATTCATCCATTCTGTCGGTCAAGACCAACACATTTATACTTCTTATAACCTCAAGAGGAGTTATACTAAGAGGGAAAACTAGTTTGATCATGGATTTCTCTTTCTTGTCTTCTTTTCTATTTAGGAGACATACACCTACTCATTTTGCATAGTTAATACTATCAGTCCCATATACAAAATCCAAACTAATTATTGTACAATAGTTCCTACTCTTCTATGATCTCTTCTTCTCATTGCTCCATCTGCCCCATACTTTAGTATATCACCTTCATCAAAATATCCTTCTTCCACTTTTTCCACCTCCCATCTACGGATGTCGCACAAGTGGTGGTTTCTGACGTTTGTTTCTTCACTGACACTTGTACATGGGATCACAAACATTGTGGTTATGATCAATTCAATGCGCCTTAACTCCCAGGCTCCAACATTCTAACTCATTTTTAGTATGTTACTTATTTTTAACATAATTATATTGTTGTTGGTTCTATTTTATAACACGTTTGCCTAAAAACAATAACTATCATGCTATAATTCCAACATCAGCAAATACAAAATCATAGCATTTAGTTGACGCAATAGTTTTATATAAAATATGTTGTTATCTCTTTATGTCTTTATCATATAGATCCTAGAAGTCTTATGAGCATGGACACATAGTGTCCCTTAGGTTTGAGAAATTTATGAGTTTACATTTCCACATTATGATAAAATAAGATGAAATTGTAGTTGTTGGCCATAACTCCATCTGAAGAAAAAGCAACTTCTTATTATTCAATTACGGACACCATAAGTCACCTTATAGATAGCTATAGTGACCCTTCTTCCCTTATATCTCCTATCAACCTATCCAAAGCATTGATTATCTTTATCATGATGGGAATCTCTATATTATCTGATTATTTGTATGACATATATCATAGTTTTCCTACATCCTTTGATTTTTGACAAGCCCTACCTGAAAATTTTAATATGCAAGATGTTGGTGCCATATGATTTTGTTAAATAGCTTAAATATAAGATGGTGGATATCAAGTCGGTCTCCTCTTACATTGTTGAGTATCAAAATCTCATATCTAAGTGTATTGATCGGTCTTGAGCGCGCGTCTGGAAAGTATATGCGCGATCCCAAAGGAGAATCAAACTTTAAATTTATAACTCGAAACCTTCAAGGACCCCCACAACTTTAGTACGAGGTCGAAGTAGATATACAGAGTTGAACACAGAAACATGAGGACCTTTAGGATATTTAAGATATACCTCTTAAGTCAGTTAAGCCAATTGGATAGTTGATAAAAGTACGCAACTAGAACTAGTCTAGCAAAATATCACAAAATAAAATAAACAAAATAAAGAAAACAAAACAGAGGTCGTCAGATTCTACTAATCAAAGAGAATATGTTCCTGGATATGTAACCACAAGTTGGGCAGTCTATGCACCCGATTCTCAGGCATAGACAACCCTCGAACACCTCATCAAGCAATTTACATCCAAACATAGTGCGTACTGTGGTATCTGTTCCTATGGGGGCTCAATCAACTCGCTTTCTCACAATGTGGCTATATCCCATCAATGATACAAACCCTCTCTCGCGGATAACTGAATCAACACCTTAGAATATTCTAGATACCCTCTCGGGTCTAGAATATTCTGAAATGATAGAAATAGATGTGATCTGGATAGAACCAGACATTGGGCCAGGGTGGTTCAGGCTGGGCTCGACTATGCAGGGCTTGGCCCGACCGTGCCCATGTCTCGGGTTCTGCACATACCACCTTGAACCTTCCTCTTTTTAGATTTTGATCCAAACTACCTTCTCTTATCTATTTATACAACTAATCTTTCTATCTAGGCAAAAATAGAAGTTCAAGCAAGAAAGAGATCAACCAAACTAGCAATCATAACCAGAAAGAGAAGATAGAACAGAAAATATACGAGATCAGAAACAAAACTACTTGCTTAAGGTAAAAGTATATAAACATGTCCAAAACTAGCTACATAGCCAAGAAGGAGCTCAACTAACCATGGACGAGCATAGTTGGCACTTAACAAAGATGGAAGAGCATCATTTGTACAAAAACAAAAGAGAATTATAGAAGAAAGGAGAAGAAGAATATATTTAGCCCATAGAGGAAAGATGGCTCTCGCTCCTTAGCCTACGTATGGACCAAATCTTATCTTTGGGTCGTACTCCTTGATCTTCTAAACTCCTTGGCCTCCTTTCTCCTTGATTCTGCCCCAAACAACAACTTCATGGGTGAATGGTGGTGGAAAATGATGGTATATGAAAGCAAACTGAAGGGATGAACGTAGGATGAGTACTTCATCCCTTTCAGACCTTGGAAATATCCCACAAGGCTCTGGGATCAGCTAAACTTTATGGGTTGTCCGAACAGTCGAACCCTTTGCTAGGTAGCAAGGGGTGGGTGATAACACCCAATTTTACGTATTTATACTAAGCATTTACGTATGGTTTTGTGTCACTATAGCCTTAATATGCCTAAAATAACCCATGTTTCTTCTCTTTTAGTAATTTTTATCTTTTCATAGATAAAGTTTCTCAAACTAGGCAATTTTAGGACTTGCAAGCACCGAACCTGAAAAGACATATTTTCTCTAAGATTTCTCCCCAACACACAGTTTTTACAGTAGCTAGGCTTCCATCCATCGCAACCGCGACCGTGGTATCCACCTCAACCGTGACCTGAACTGACGTCACGATTTCAATATTGACCGCGACCGAGGCTTACACCGTGTCTACGGGTTGGCCGCGATCGCAGATTCAACCCAGAACGCGACCGCGATCATGGCTAACCAGATCGTGACCGCGGGGGAAACACCCCTCGACCAAGTCACCAACACTGTAATTGCAGGGGTAGACCGTGACTGAGGCTTACACCGCGACCGTAGATCTAACCTCGACCGCGGTGCGTCTGCGACCGCAGGTCTGCCTTCACCTATAAATACCTACTCCTAGAGACCTAAGAAATGGTTCCCGAACGGAGAGTCCCTAGTTCTGATCTAGAGAGTTTCCACCTTGTGGTTCCGACCCCTTTTGGTTACCAAAGCCCAGTGGGAGAGTTTGAAGGACCTGGAAATGCCTAAGAACTCATCCTACGCCCGTCTCTCCAACAAGCTTCCATCTACCGCCAAGCTTCCCCTCCGTTCATCCATTTTACTACAATTACCTGCCATCTTCCACCTCCACACATCCACCGAGATGCTATTTGGGGGTGGAATCAAGGAGAAAGGAGGCCGAGGAGTCCAGAAGACCAAGGAGGATGACCCAAGGACGAGATCCGGCCCATACAGAGGCTAAAGAGTGAGAGCCACCTCTCCTCTACGGGCTAAATCTCTTCTTCTTATCCTTTCTTCTACTGTTCTTTGTTTCTGTACAAATGATGTTCTTCCATCTTTGTTCGTTGCCAACCATGCTTATCCATGGCTAGTTGAGCTCCTTCTTGGCTATGTAACCCATTTCAGGCATGCTTATGTATTTTTACCTTAAGCAAGTAGTTTTAATTCAGATATAGTATGTTTTCTATTCTATCTCCTCTTCGTGGTTATGATTGCTAGTTTGGTTGATCTGTTTCTTACTTGAACTGCTATTTCTGCTTGTATCGAGAGATTCATTGTGAAAATAGATAAGAGAAGATAGTTTGGATCTGAATATGAAAGGAGGCCGGATCAAGGTCGTCTGTCCCTAACATCCCAGAATACTCTAGACCTGAGAGGGTCTCTAAATATTCTAGGCTGTTGGTTTGTCATCCTTGAGAGAGGTTTCATACCATCGATGGGTTTTAGTCACGCTACATGAGAGCGAGTAGGATGATCCCACAGGAACAAGTACCACGGTGCATACTATGTTTGGATACATGTTGCTTGTTAGGGTGTTTGAGGGTTGTCTACGCCCGAGAATGGGTGCATAGACTGCCCAACTTGTGGTTACTTAGTCGGGAACTTCTTCTCTCTGATTAGTAAAATCCTACAGACTCTATTTTGTTTTCTTTTCTTTGTTTTGTTTTAATTTGTGACAACCCGCTAGACTAGTTCTAGCCCTACTTTCCTAAACTATCGTCTTGGCTTATCTGACTTAAGAACGAAAAATCAAGCATCCTAAACGTCACCACGTCCTTGTGTTTGACCCCGTATATCTACTTTGACCTCGTAATAAAGTTGCGGGGGTCTTCGAAGGTTTCAGGTTATAAATCTAAAAGTGAGATTCCTCCTGAGTCCGCCTCCCTTCCAGACGCACGATTCGAGACTGATCAACTTTTTGGCGCCGTTGCCGGAGACGTGGCTTTCCACGTTTACACGCCCAAGGATTTTGTTCTGTCACTCTTAAGCCCGTATATATGCATAGTTCTTACTTTGTCTTACACAAACTTGTTCATATATACTGAATAACTTTCCTTTTTCTTATACTTTTTCAGTCATGGATCTTGCTTCTGCAAGACAAGTCATCTTGTCCACCTATCCTCTTGAATTTTTTCGTAGTTCCGACTACTAGCAAATAATTGAAAGTTGTGCCTTACAACTCGTCGAGCTATATTCACCCCCACTACCGTCATATGTAGACGCTCCAACAACGGAGACTGCCAGTCAGTCCTCAACTTCCGTGCTATCAAGGGATCAAGAACTGATTAAGACAGTGGAGATGGTCAGAGAAAGTGTCAACACACTCACCTAATTAGCTCCTCATCTCCAAGAAAATGTCGATCCACTCCAACAACTACTAGAAAAGAAGAATCACCAACTCCAAATAGCGACAGATATTGCAAACCATAGTAGAAGCACACTTCAAACTGCTGAGCAAGGATTCATCCAAGTATCTCAGTTTGATACAACGAGTCTACAACATGAGCGCAAGGCGGAATTGACGTGTTTTGGAAGCATTGCTGCCTAAATCCAACAACTTCATGAAAAAGATGTTGCACAAGGCAAGAAGCTTCAAGAGCTCATCAATTTGGCTACCATATAGTTGCGAGCTCCGTCGCCTGACAATGAAGATTTAGGTCATCAAGACCATTCCATTAGGTCTGAAGAGGAGTATGCCTCACCATCCTATTCAGATAATCAACTAGATTCATCGGGATTTTTTATGAAGACCAATCCACTCGGGGAGGCCCTTCATTCTATCCAGATGATTCAGCTGATCAACCAATGAAAAATACAAGCCACACACATGAATGGTTTTATGATGACGATGATGAAGACTATTGTCCTCACTATAATAGCCAAACAACCTCGTAGCCAGAAGGTTGGTTTGAGGAACCTGAGTCAGTTATTGATCCACACCAGAGTGATATCTCTCATATTGAGACTTGTCACTTAGCCTTGAATAGTACGCCAATCATGGTTTGGAATAATTTGTTCGATGAGGATGATGAAGACTATTCCTCTCAATGGAGTGAATATACTGATGACGACGAGTTCGAGCCGAATGAGCTGACATTTACCACCATTCCCTTACAAGGCTTGGTGGACGTCAACAGAGCAAGATGGACAATCCACTAAAACATGGATGTTGAGCATGAAGACAACCTGGACCCCACAAAAGGCAACAAGCCTGGGGTAGAAAAATGACAAACATATTCTTCTGGGGGTACTTCTTGTTCAGAAGATGATTGGATGACTCAGACTGTAAATGAAAATTTATCTGAGAATCCAACCTCAAGTTTAGAGATGGAGAGAGAAGAGACGAGTCCTCCAGAAGACATTCAACCTCTCCTCTCTATCTCATCATGTGTCGACATCCCAGGGCCTTCCTGTTCGGATTCATATCTTGGAAGGTACCTTGAAGATGATTTGCCAAAGAATTCATCTCAGTGCAGTTCAAGTAGATCACAACACAGAGATGACTTCCCATATTTTATTCCTCTTTTCGAGACTCGGAAGGAGCCACCTCTCAGCATCTTCTGCCGCTACATGGTGAGCTCGAGCAATGAGACTCAGGTAACTCAGACCCCAAAACTACGGATTTGGGATCAAAGTGTAAGAGTTGTAGGGCAGCCACCCCCTACTACCTGCACATTTTCTCTTTAATTTTAAGTTTTAAAATTTTGCATAATAAAGTCAATTTAAGTTTTATCTTTCTCCTGACTGCTAGGATTTAGTTTATTTTGCATCATCTAGTTTTCTTTTAAAATTTACAAGCACTTCCATCTCCACACCCTAACAGCTGCCTTTGGTCCCTATCTTGTAAGAAATTAATCGACATACCTTGTTGCTCTTCCATAGTGTTTGATTCAGATTTTATCTTCTAAGGCTTTCCACCCTCATTTTTCCTCGCATGGCAGAACTGAAACCGCGACCGCGATCTGCTAGCTAGATTGCGACCGCAGTCTGAAAGCCAAGACCGCAACCATGGTCAAGCCTACGTCAGACCGTGATCGTGGGTCAATGAGACCGTGACCGCAGATACACAAGGCATGGGTATGCTTTTTCGGCATGACTGACCAACATGTCGGGTTGTCTCCGCCTTTTTGACCGACTGTTGCACTTTTGACCTAGTCTCCGGCCCCCTTTTCCATTTTTTTGCTGCTCTATATGCGGCCTCGAACGATCTGGGGAAAGACCGGAGCTGTGCTCCCGACCTATAAATACCCCCGGGCCGAGACACTCCCCGCCTAACCCCCAATTTCCTTCACCATCGTGCAGTTCTCTACCCGTTTTCCCTCTCCCTCTTGCTTTCATCATTGGCTAGCAGGGAAGGAGCAGGCGCGTAGGCATCTGCAATAAGCAACCATGGCTGGACCACGACCACAATCTTAAAGCAGTAGAGCAGCAACAACCCTTAGCTCTTCCCCACCAACCGCGACCTAGGTCTCAACCCCTGCCCCACCAACCGTTTGCTTCAAGCTGCACCAACTCTTGCAACCTCAGTCGCGGTCAGGATACAGGTCGCGGCCACCTCGATCGCAGTCTCCTCGATCGCGGGTGAATAGGTGATCAAGACCACTTTGGTCGCCACCGCGGTCGCAGTCTTCACCAGGTCGCGGTCACCAGGCCGCGATGTCGAAACCAACATCACGGTCACGATCGCCACCGTGATCACGGTCTTCACCTGGTCGCTGTCCAGATCGTAGGCGAGTTTGGAGTGTCTTGGGGCAGCGACACCAACCTTCACCACAATCGAGCCAATAGGATCTGCATTAGAAGAATCGACACCATGGACGCAATAGAAAATAGCTTTTAAAAAGCTTAAAAAGACTATAACGCGAAAGAAAGGGGAAGGAAGCTCCGCGTCACCATCAGAATATGGGAGCCAATACCCACATCGCACCACTCGAACCACGAACCCGATATATGAAGATGAGGCTATGCTTTATACTCCAGGGTTCGGGTAGCAAGAGACCACTTCAGACTATCACTACATATCCGACACTCCTATGGATACCTATAGTGGTGAGTCAGTCAAGGAAGCCTCCAGTGAGAGAACGTGGATAACACGCCGTGAAGCTGAGCTCCAGGCTTCGACGGGGCATCAGGAGAGCCCATCAGTGTTGCACAGAGCTTCATCCACAGGAGACCAACGTCGACAGTCAGCCGAACGGTTGATGTCTTTACGGCGGTAAACTTCGTCACATGATTCAATTCAAGGGAATAGATGCCACCTCACCCCTGATGGTGTCAACCAAAGTTCACTCCCTTCTCCCCTATTCAGAAGTATAAAGCAAAGGCAGAGTTTTGATACTCTGATTAAAGACAGGTGCAAATTAGTGGGCCCGAGATATGCCGATCCTAGAACACTCATTAGGCTCGGGATACAAGAACATGTTGACATATATCTTGCAATTTTCGTCCTAGACGTCCTCGCATATGCACAATGCAATGCCTATCTGATAACACCCAAATTTACACATATTATCTATGCATTTCATCTATGGTTTCATGTCACTTTGGTCTCAATATGCACTCTTTTGCTCATGTTTTAGTTCTTTTCTTATTTACTTAGATAACATAACTAGCTAGCCAATAAAGTAGCCAATCTAGCCAATTTTGGGACTTGTAGGCACCGAACCTGAGAAGACATCTATTTTCTAAAGATTTCTCCCCAACACATAGTTTTTGCAGTAGTTATCCACCTGCCACGACCGTGACCGTCCATCGCCATGACCGTGGTCTTCATTATCGCGATCACAGTTTTCCTTTCCACGATCGCGACCGTGATCCCTCTCCACGACCGTGGCCATGAACCGTGACCGCGGTCTTCGCCTTCAACACCGTGACCGCGATTTTTCCTTCCACGACCGTGACCACGATCCCTCGCCACGACCGTGGCCATGAACCGCGACCGCGATCTTCGCCTTCAACACTGCGACCGCGATTTTCCCTTCCACGACCGCGACCGCGATCCCTCGCCACAACCGTGGCCATGAACCGCGACCGTGGTCTTCACCTTCAACACTGCGACTGTGATCTTCTCTCGCCACGACCGTGGCCATGAACCGCGACCACGGTCTTCGCCTTCAACACCGCGACCGCGATCTTCATCACCGCGACCGCGGTCTTCCCTCGCCACAACCGTGGCCGACGCCCTCCACCACGACCGTGGGGCCCAGACCGCGACCGCGATTTCCACTCCATGAACCGCGACCACGGTGTTGGCCACGACCGTGGTCGATCCCGCGACCTAATGGCCGCAGTCTGCAGTCTGCCTCTATAAATAGATGCCCTCTCACTCATTTGAAGGGGGGCCTCGACCAAGGACGCTGAGAGGCTGCTGCTTTGAGATCTGAAGGTTCCCAGAGTTCTGTGGGAGAGTCCAGAGGTCTGAGAAGGCCAAAGAGCTCACCCTACACCCTCCTCTTCAGTGAGCTTCTAATATCCACCACTCTCCATCATCCCCCGATCTTCGATCTCCAAAGGCAGAAGCTGAGGAGTGAGAAGACCACGACCTCCATCATCCTCCATCTCCGTTCACCCACCAAGCTGCTGTTCGGGGCGGATCTAGAGAGAAAGAGGACCAAGGAGTCCAGATCTGATCAAGGAGGAAGACCAAAAGACAAGATCCAGCCTATACAGAGGCAAAGGAGCGAGAGCCACCTCTCCTCCATGGGCTAACTCTCTTCTTCTTCCCCTTTCTTCTGATGTGTTCCTTGGTTTCTTATACAATGATGTTCTTTCATCTTTGTTCGATGCCAACTATGCTTATCTATGGCTAGTTGAGCTCCTTCTTGACTATGTAGCCCGTGTTGGGCATGTTTATGTACTTTTACCTTAAGCAAGTAGATTTATTTCAGATCTCGTATGTTTTCTTGTTCTATCTTCCCTTTTTGGTTATGATATCTAGTTTGGTTGATCTCTTTCTTACTTGAACTACTATTTCTGTCTGTATCGAGAGATCTGTGTAGGAATGGTTAAGAGAAGGTAGTTTGGATCAGAATCTGAGAGGAGGACGGTTCAAAGTCGTCTGTTCCTAACATCCCCAGAATATTCTAAGACCCGAGAGGGCGCCTAGAATATTCTCAGGTGTTGATTTGTCACCCTCGAGAGAGGTTTGACGACATATCATGATGGGGTTTAGTCACGCTGCGTGAGAGCGAGTGGGATGACCCCACAGGAATAGACACGATAGTACATACTATGTTTGGATATAGATTGCTTGTTCATGTGTTCGAGGGTTGTCTACGCCCGAGAACGGATGCATAGACTGCCCAACTTGTGGTTACATAGCCAAAAACTCCTTCTCTCTGATTAGTAGAATCTCACGGACTCTGTTTTGTATTCGTTTCTTTTCTTTGTTTTGTTTTATTTTGTGACAACCCGCTAGGCTAGTTCTAGCACATACTTTCATCAACTATCACTTTTGGCTTATCTGACTCAAGAGAAAAATCTTAAGCGTCCTAAACGTCACCACGTCCCTTTGTTCGACCCCGTATATCTACTTCGACCCCGTAATAAAAGTTGCGGGCGTCCTAGAAGGATTCATGTAATAAATTTAAAAGTTCCGACTCAATTCTGGGCCGATCACTATCATAGACTCACCTGTGTGTTTTATGCTACGCTAGGGGCACTAGAGGACCACCAACACACTGCCATACATTTTCACCTACTGAACCAGCCCCTTGAAGTTACTATGGACCAACTCAATAGCTGGTTGTCACGCTCTACTGAACACTATACTGAGATGTCCAGCGGCCGACTGGAGACATGGGACATCGACTTTAATGCAGCTCAAGCATGGAAAATGATTACAAGGGAAGATAGATATGTTGTGAGAAGCACCAAAGCTTCACACATCCACAACCCGACACTTCATTATTTGCATCGGGTGATTTTGAACTGCGTCTTGGAAAAACAAGACAGTCAAGGGGCGCTCAACGCAACATACCTCTACATCTTGTGGTGTGTAGTAGTAGGAAAGAAAGTGAATGTGGGGAATTTCATTATCCACCACTTTCACAACTATTTCAAGAATAGGTCCAATTCATGCCGATGACGGGAATTATCACTCTTATGACACGCCATCTTGGAATTGGAGATGGACAATTGGCACTTATGCAGGAACAAGCCGAGTGGTCCAAGTTGGACTTAGACCACTTGATCCGCTCATGAGTGGTAAAACAGTGCAACACATGATATCTTTATTCCTTCGGATATAGAAAGCACATGATACTACTGCCAGCTAATGCAGAGTTCGCATGTCGGACGACATTCATGGACGCCTCTCTATTGAACGCCCATGGTAATGTTCATCATACAGGCGGAGCTGTAGGAGCTTCTACTTCAGCACCACTAGTGCCATAGGCTCAGGAGGGTGGATAGCAGACAGGGGCAACCTTCCAGGACATACCGTATCAGGGAGGACCCTACATAGGAATGCCTACTATAGATTACATGCGACCTCCTCAGCAGGAATAATACACCCCATACCCCAAATTTTGGGGAACCTTTATGAGTTCATGAATGATTTCTGGGCTGACTCAGGCAGACGGTTTGACACGCTGGAGGAGGATGTACAATATCTTAGATAGAGGTTTGACATAGTCTTTTCCCCACCGCCTCAACTGAATTTTCAGCAGCCATTTTAGCAACCCCTTCAGTCTTTCTACCAGCCAGCCCAGGACTTCAGACAGTCATTTCATTTTCAGCAAGATCTAAACCAGAACTACAAGAACACATCAAGTGGCTTAGACGATCTGGATCAGTTTATAAACAATGACTACCAATAGAAGCTGCTTTTCTTACCATCCAAGTCTTGAGATTTGCTCGAGGACGAACAAATTTTTTAAGCTTGGGGTGGTAGTCAGGGTGTATCTTCCGCCTTTCCCTTTTATTTCTTTCATAGCATGCATGCATTATTCTTCTATGTCCCTTGCATTTAGCGTAAAATTTAGCATAAATTTTTAAAATTTCAACTTTGTAAGACTTTGTTTCATAATTTGTAGCTTTGCAATTAAGTCTATGCAATGCAAATGCTATATCTAAATGCTTATCCTTATGCCTAAAATTTTTCGTCTTAAGCTGTTTGATCTTTTGCTTAACTTGTTCATTGACTCTTTCCTTACGTTTGGTAATAAATCTAAGGTTATGTGCCTTTTTCATAACTTAAAACATTACTCCCTTGATCTATGTTGTAAATGACAAATCTAAGGTATACAACCATTGGAAAGAGCTAAAGCATGATCAAAGACTCCTAGCTGTGATTTCACAAGCTTGCCTCTATTCTAAGGATCCTTGAATCATAATTGCTACTTTTCACACATGTGTCAAACGAATTGTGATGAGTTTTGAGCTGTAATCAAGTTGAAGTGTTTTCCTTGATGGAATATGTGCCCTCTCACCTTAGATTGAGTCAAAAAGATGAAAAGTTAAAAATATGCAAAAGAGGCTTGGCCGCCCACAAAATCCCAAAAACATTAAAATAAGTTCTCACACTAGCCAATAAAAATTAGAATGCAGATAATAAAAGCCTGAGTGTGAATAAATGAGCGCTTGTTTCCTCTTTCGGGAGAGTTGAGGATGATGCCCAGCCGGTGTATGACTACGCTCATGAACGTGGGTATGCCATGCCTGGTAGTATCACTCCAGAAGCTCATTAGAGAGTCACTAGGAACCCGTAGGAGACCTATGGGATCATCCCAGTAGCAGGGTTGGTTCGAGAGCAGTACGAAGAGTTCGTCTCACTACTCTGAGCCAACTGGCTTGGACTACAGGGACTGTTGCTCGTTACATGGACTTGCCTGACACAGATCAGGATCCTTAGAAGTCATTAGAGTCTTTTTACTTTGCTTCTTAGGACCTGAATAAGTGAGAGGCGCGTTGCCCCTGATTGGTCTACATGGATACATGATGATGGCTCATTTCTCATCACCCGCGTGATCGTCTATGTGACAATGCTTTGATGTTGTATAATTATGATTTAAACCCTCATGAGTATCGACATGTTACAATGGACTAGCTTAATCTTGCCTGGTTGCTCTTTGATCTTACTTTGGCATGATTGTGCTCGATTGGTGGGGGTTTGCTCTGAAACAACGTGGATCAGGAGAACTGATGTTTTAACTATTTTTCTTAACCTTAACATTTACCGTCAAGCTTAATTTGGATGTTATCTTTTTATTCTTTGAGCACATTCTTACTTGAGGACAAGCAAATGTTTAAGCTTGATGTGGTTGATAACACCCAATTTTACGTATTTATGCTAAGCATTTACCAATGGTTTTGTGTCACTATAGCCTTAATATGCCCAAAATAACCCATGATTCTTCTCTTTTAGTAATTTATATCTTTTTATAGATAAAGTTGCTCAAACTAGCCAATTTTAGGACTTGCATGCTCCAAACCTGAAAAGACATATTTTCTCTAAGATTTCTCCCCAACACACACTTTTTGCAGCAGCTAGGCTTCCATCCATCACAACCGCGACCGCGGTGGGGAAGACCGCGGTCGAGGTGAGCATGACCGCGACCGTGGTATCCACCTTAATCACGACCTGAACTGATGTTGTGATTTCAAGATTGACCGCGACTGAGGCTTACACCGTGACCGCGGGTTGGCCGCGATCACAAAGTCAACTGAGACTGCGACCGCTACCACGACCATGGCCAGCCAGACCACGACCACGGGGGAAACACCCCTCGACCAATTTACCCAACACCACAATTATAGGGGTAGACCACGGCCGAGGCTTACACTGTGACCGCGGATCTAACCTCAACTGCGGTGCGTCTACAACCGCGGGTCTACCTTCACCTATAAATACCTACCCCTGGAGACATGAGAAATGGTTCCCGAATGGAGAGTCCCATGTTCCGATCTGGAGAGTTTCCACCTCGTGGTTCCAACCCTTTTTGGTTATCAGAGCCCAGTGGGAGAGTTCGAAGGATGTGGAAAGGCCTAAGAACTCATCCTATACCCATCTCTCCAACAAGCTTCCATCTACCACCGTGCTTCCCCTCCGTTCATCCATTTTCCCATAATTCCCAACCATCTTCCACCTCCACACATCCACTGAGCTACTGTTTGGGGGTGGAATCAAGGAGAAAGGAGGCCGAGGAGTCCAGAAGACCAAGGGGGATGACTCAAGGATGAGATCCAACCCATACAGAGGCTAAGAAGCGAGAGCCACCTCTCCTCTATGGGCTAAATCTCTTCTTCTTCTTCTCCTTTCTTCAACTGTTCTTCTTTGTTTATGTACAAATGATGTTCTTCCATCTTTATTCGGTGCCAACCATGCTTGCCCATGGCTAGTTGAGCTCCTTCTTGGCTATGTAACCTGTTTCGGGCATGTTTATGTACTTTTACCTTAAGCAAGTAGTTTTAATTCATATCTAGTACATTTTCTATTCTATCTCCTCTTCGTAGTTATGATTGCTAATTTGGTTGATCTCTTTCTTGCTTGAACTGGTATTTCTGCCTGCATCGAGAGATTCATTATGGAAATAGACAAGAGAAGATAATTTGGGTCTAAATCTGAAAGGAGACTGGATCAAGGTCGTCTGTCCCTAACATCCCATACTACTCTAGACCTGAGAGGGTTTCTAGAATATTCTAGGCAGTTGGTTTGTCATCCTTGAGAGAGGTTTCATATCATCAATGGGTTTTAGTCACACTACACGAGAGCGAGTAGGATGACCCCACATGAATAGGTACCATGATGCGTACTATGTTTGGATACAGGTTGCTTGCTTGTGTGTTTGAGGGTTGTCTACACCCGAGAATGGTTGCATAGACTACCCAACTTGTGCTTACTTAGCCGGGAACTCCTTCTCTCTGATTAGTGGAATCCTACATACTCTGTTTTGTTTTCTTTTCTTTGTTTTGTTTTAATTCGTGACAACCCACTAGACTAGTTCTAGCCCTACTTTCCTAAACTATTGTCTTGTCTTATCTGACTTAAGAATGAAATCTCAAGCGTCCTAAATGTCACCACGCCCCTGTGTTTGACCCCGTATATCTACTTCGACCTCATAATTAAGTTGCGGGGGTCTTCGAAGGTTTTGGGTTATAAATCTAAAAGTTTGATTCCTCCTGAGTCAGCCTCCCTTCCAGACGTGCGATTCGAGATCGATCAGTGAGTATTTATAGGAGAAGGTGGATAGTATGTAATAAATGGTCTCTACATATTCAAAAGTTGCTACACAATTTGAAGTTGTCCCGACATGACCATGCCAATCCTAACGGTCGCAAGTGTTTCCTCTTGTAGCGGTTGCTATAGATTCAAAGTTATGCTGGGCCCGATCGTGCCAAGCTAGGTCTGATCGGGCCAAGCATAACAGTCGTTTGGCGTTGTAGCGATCAAAACGGATGGAGACCATAGAGATCGCACAGATGTAGCGGTCGAAACAGATGTAGCACTCGCTACGGATGGAGGTCTTAGCGGTCTCTAGAGTCGTGGTTGTAGCGGTCGCTGCTTTCTCCTCTCGGCCTGACTGTGTCGGGCTGGGCCCGATCGTGTCGAGCATAGCGATCAATATGGTTTTGGCCGTCGTAGTTGTCACAATGGATGTATCAGTCAAGACAAATGTAGCGGTCGAAACAGCGATAGAGGTAGCAACCAATGTATCAGTCGCAACAACTATTGTGGTCAAAACAGATGGATGTCGTAACGGTCGTCGACGTTTTCAGCTGCTGCAAAAAATCATGTGATGACCCCCTACCTGGCCGTGCCGAGCTGGGCCCGCCCGGGATACAAGGAGAAATCGTGGAGAATCGATGTCTTTTCAAGTTCCGTACCCGCATGTCCCAAAATTGGCTAGTTTAGCGACTTTATCTTCAAAAATATATAAATTATGAAAAAATAAGTATCTAAAGTTATTTTGGGCATATCAAGGCTATAGTGACACACAACCATAAATAATTGCTTATCATAAATGCCTAAATTTGGGTGTTACCAACCACCCCAAGTTTTAAAACCTTGCTTGTCCTCAAGCAAGACTGTGCTCAAAGAACAAAAAGATAACATCCAAATAAAGCTTGGTGATAAATTCTAAGGTTAAGAAAAATAGTTTAAAACATCAACTCTCCTGATTCGTGCTGTTTCAAAACAAACCTCCATCAATCAAGCACAATGCTGCTAAAGTACGATCTAAGAACATCCATGAAAGATTAAGTGAATTCACTGCAACTTGTTAGGATTCATGAGGGTTTGAAGCATAATAATTCAACATTAAAGTATTTTCACATAGGTGATCCCGCGGGTGATGAGTAGTGAGCTATTATCATGTATTCATGTAGACCAATCAAGAACAATGCACCTCCCACTTATTCATGTCCTAAGAAACAACAAAAGTACGAAGAATCTAATGACTTCTATGGGTCCCAATCTGCATCAGGTTGGTCCATGTAACGAGCAACAATCCCTGCAGTCCGAGCCAGTTGGCCCAAAATAGTGAGATGAACTCCTCGTACTGTACTCAAACCAACCCTACTACTAGGATGATCTCATAGGTCTCTAGGGGTTCCTAATGACTCTCTAATGAGCATTTGGGGTGGTACTACCAGGAACGACATACCCATGTTCATGAGCGCAACCATACACTGACTAGGTACCATTCCTCAACTCTCCTGAAAGAGAAAGCAAATTCTCTTATTCACACTCAGACTTTTATTCTCTACATTCTATTTGGTAGGTTCGGGTGGAACTATTTTGAATATTTTGGGATTTTGTGGGCGGCCAAGCCTCTTTTGCACATTTTTTTTATTTTTTTCATCTTTTTGACTCAATTTTAGGTGGGAGGGTGCATTAACCATCAAGGATAAACAAACCTACTTGATCATAGCTCAAAACGCATCATTATTCACTTGATACCCGTATGAAAAGTAGTATTTATGATTTAAGGATCCTTAGAGTGGAGGCAAGTTCGTGAATAATGCAACTTGGAGTTTTGATCAAATTCTAGCTCTTTCCAATAGTTCCAAATCCTGGGTTTGTCATTCACAACATAGATCAAGGGAGTAGCATTGTAAGCTATGAAAAATGGGCATAACCTTAAATTGATCACCAATACTTAAGGAAAAACTCAAAGAGCTGATCAAGCAAGAGATCAAGCAATTTAAGATGAAAATTGGGCACTTAGGTACATGGATAAGCATTTAACTGTAAGATTCACATCACATATCCTTAATGGCAAAGCTACAAATTATGAAACAAATCCCTACCAAGCAGTAAAACTAGGCTAAAGTGTAAATGTTTTTCAAAATTTATACCTAAATGTGGGAAGTAAACATGCATGCATGAAGAATGAAGAGACATAATGGTGAATAGACCTACCACCCCAAGCTTAGAACTTTTCTCATCCTTAAGCAAGACCTAAAATCGAGACAGTAGGGAAGGAATGCATGGATGTAAGGGGAAGAATCTGATTTAAGTCCAAAAATGATGTATGTATGCAAATATATATTTAACCGGTTAGAGGAAAGAAACTATCTAAGCAAGAACATGAAAACAAAATTTATTTAACAAAAAGAGAAAGGAAAGGTGTAAGAGAAAAGGGGGTGTCTGCCCCACGATACCGATAGTGGGATCTCAAATCCTAAATTTTGGGACCAGTGTTACCTGCGTCTTGCCGATTGGATCCACCATGCATGAGAACAAGAGGCGGATATCTGGGCCCTTTTGAGTCGAAAGTAGAGGAATATAATATGATGACTCAGTGAATTCATCCTTGTGCTGGAATTATCTTGGACTGCACTTAAATGAATTCATCAACAAATCATACTCAAGGTACCTTCCAAGATATGAATTCCAACAGGAAGGCCCTAGGATGCCGACATAGGATAAGATGGAGGGGAGAGACTGAAAGTCTTCTAGAGGACTCCTCTCTTCTCTCTCCACCTATGAACTTGAGGTTGGATGCTCGGATAAATTCTGATGTACAGTTTGAGTCATACAATCATCTTCTGAACAAGAAGTTCCCCCAGGTGAATCTGTCTATGGCTCTACCACCCCAAGCTTGTCACATTCTATGGGGTCTGGGATAACTTCATGCTCAACAACCATGTTGTAGTGGATTGTCTGTCCTACTCCTTCGATGCCCACCAAGCCTTGTAAGGGGATGGTGGCGAATGTCAGCTCATGCTTCTCCAGCTCATCATCATCATCATCATCATCAATATTTCACTCCCCCAATTTGAAAACTCATCATCATCATCCTCCTCAAATAGATTATTCCAAACCATGACATGCATGCTGGTTGAAACAAGGTGACAAGCCTCAATGTGAGAGGTATCACCATGGTTTGGGATGAAGGTCAAATCAGGTTGCTCAAACTAATCCTCAAGTTGTGAGGTTCGTTGGATGCCCTGAGGAGAGTAAAAGTGATCATCAACAAACCATTCTTGTAGGTGATGTGTATCTTCCATTAGTTTCTCAGTTGAATCATCTAGATAAAATGAAGGGTTTCCCTGGATGGGTGAATCTATCTGTGGTTCTATCACCCTAAGCTTGTCACATTATATGGGGTCTGGGATATCTTCATGCTCAACAACCATGTTGTAGTGAATTGTCCATCATGCTCCTTCTATGTGCACCAAGCCTTGTAAGGGGATTGTGGCGAATGTCAGCTCATACTGCTCCAACTTGTCAATATATATATATATATATATATATCCCCAATTTAAAAAGTTGTCATCCTCCTCCTCCTCAATTACATTATTCCAAACCATGACATGCATGCTGGTTGAAACAAGGTCACAAGTCTCAATGTGAGAGGTATCACTATGGTTTGGGATAAAGGTCAAATCAGGTTGCTTAAACTGATCCTCAAGTTGTGAGGTTTCTTGGTTGCCCTGAGGAGAGTAAAAGTGATCATCAAAAAACCATTATTGCAAGTGATGTGTATCTTCCATTGGTTTCTAAGTTGAATCATCTAGATAAAATGAAGGATTTCCCTGTATGAGTGAGTCTTCACCAAAAAATCCTGGTGAATCTAGCTGATAGCTTGAATAGGATGTTGAGATAAGTTCCATATCAGGTCCAATGGAATGATATTGATGACTGATGTCTTCATGATTGTGATTTGGCGCTTGTAATCATGTGGTAACTATATTGATGAGCTCTTGAAGCCTCCGGTCCTATTCAACATATTTATCATGAAGCTGTTGGACTTGAGCAACAATGCTTTTAAGATCTATCAATTTTGCCATGCACTTCTGCTGGGAATCTACTGTATCAAATGGATGCTTTTGTATGAACCCTTGTTCAATAGTTTGAAGTATACTCCTACTACGGTCTGCGACTTCAGTGGCTACTTGGAGATGATGATCCTATTTTCCTAGTAGTTGCTGAAGCAGGTCAATGTGTTCTTGGAGATGAGGAGTTGAGGAGGAGATTAGCGAATTAACACTTTCTCTAGCTAGCTCCACTGCTCTAACCAGTTCTTGATCCCATGACATTTCTGAGGTCGAGGGCTGATTGGCAATCTTCCTTTCTAAAACATCTAGTAGTGATGACGACAAGGGTGAATATAGCTAGACTAGTTGTAGCACATGTCTTTCAATTATTTGCCAACAGTCGAAACTGTAGAAAAATTCAGGAGGACTAGTAGACAAGATAACCTGTCTTGCGGAAGCAAGATCCATGGATGTAAAAGTATAAGAAAAAGGAGAACTATTCAGTATATATGAACAAGTATGTGCAAAGCAAAATAAGAACTATGCATTTATATACAAGCTTATGGATGACAACAAAATCTTTGGGCGTACAAACATAGAAAACCACGTCCCTAGAAATGGTGCCAAAGTTGATCGGTCCCGAGTGCATATGGAAAGTACAGGCGCAATCCCAATGGAGAATCAGACAATAAATTTATAACCCGAAACCTTTATGGACCCCCACAACTTTAGTACAAGGTTAAAGAAGATATACATGATCGAACACAGGGATGTGGAGACGTTTAGACTACTTAAGATCTTACTCTTAAGTCAGTTAAGACAATCCGATAGTTAATAAAAGTACGAAACTAGAACTAGTCTAGCAAAATATTATTAAAATAAATAAACAAAGTAAAGAAAATAAAACATAGTCTGTCAGATTCTACTAATCAAAGAGAAGGACTTCTTGGATTTGTAACCACAAGTTGGGTAGTCTATGCACCTATTCTCGGGCATAGACAACTCTCGAACACCTCAGAAAGCAGCCTACATTCAAATATAGTACGTACTGTGGTATCTGTTCCTGTGGTGGTCATCCCACTCACTTTCACACAATGTGACTATATCCTATTAATGATACGAAAACTCTCTGGAAGATAACTGAATCAACACCTTAGAATATTCCTGATTCCCTCTCGGGTCTAGAATTTTCTAAAATGCTAGAAACAGATGTGATCTAGATAGAACCAGATAGCAGGCTCAAGCAGGTCAGGACGGGCCCAACCATGCCCAGATCTTGGGTTATGTACAGATCACTTTGAACCTTCCTCTTTTTAGATTCTAATCCAAACTACCTTCTCTTATCTATTTCTACAACTAATCTTTCGATCTAGGAAGAAATAGAAGTTCAAGCAAGAAATAGATCAACCAAACTAGCAATCATAACTAGAAAGAGACAATAGAATAGAAAACGTACCATATCTAAAATAAAACTACTTGCTTAAGATAAATGTACAGAAACATGCCCAAAATGGGCTAAACAATCAAGAAGGAGCTCAACTAGCCATAGAAAAGTATAGTGACTGAACAAAGATGGAAGAACAAAGAAGAATAGTAGAAGAAAGGAGAAGAGGAAGAGATTTAGCCCATAGAGGAGAGGTGGCCCTCACTCCTTAGCCTCCATATGGGCCAGATCTCATCTTTGAGTTGTCCTCCTTGATCTTCTGGACTCATTGACCTCCTTTCTCCTCAATTCCGCCCCAAACAGCAGCTTGATGGGTGAATGGTGGTGGAAAATGATGGTAGTTGGAAGCAAACCAAAGGTATGGATGTAGGATGAGCATTACAACCCTTTCAGACCTTGGAACTCTCCCACGAGGCTCTGGGATCAGTTCAACTTAATGGGCTAGCCGAATAGCCGAACCCTTTACTAGGTTGCAAGGGGTGGATATTTATAGATGAAGGTGGATTGTATGTGATAAGTGGTTGCTACACCTTCGGTGGTCACTGCAAAATTTGAAGGTGTCCCGACCCGACTGTGTCAAGATGGGCCCCACCGTCCCGAGCCTAATGGTCACTTGCGTTTCCTCTTGTAGCCATCACTACATATTCAAAGTAATGAGCGTAGCAGTTGTTTGACATTGTAGAGGTCAAAACGGATGAAGGTCGTAGTGGTCGCCACGGATGTTGCGGTCGCTACAGATGGAGGTCTTAGAGGTCACTAGAGTTGTGGTTGTAGCGGTCACTGCTTTCTCCTCTCGGCCCAACCATGCCATACTGGACCCGAACATGTCAAGCATAGCAGTTGATACAACCATGGTGGTCGTAGTTGTCATAATGGATGTAACGGTCGAAACAACTATAGTGATCGCAACCGATGCATCAATCACAACATCTATTGTAGTCGAAATAGATGGAGGTCATAATGGTCGATGACATTTTCAGCTACTGCAAAAAATCATGTGATGACCCCCGGCCCGACTGTGCCGAGTTGGGCGCGCCTGGGCTGACGGGGAGAAATCTTGGAGAATCAATCTCTTTTCAAGTTTGGTGCTGACAGGTCCCAAAATTGAGTAGTTGAGCAACTTTATCTTCAAAAGATATGTAAATTATGAAAAGATAAGTATCGAGACTTATTTTGGACATATTAAGGCCATAATGACATAAAAGACATAAATAAATACTTAGAACAAATGCCTAAATTTGAGTGTTATCATGTATCACTTGTGGTTTTGAAGTTTAGAAGCATATGCAAATAGTAGTCCTAATAAAGGAGAACCCGCCATCTAAAAAGGCCTTCACCTAGTCTCTTCATCACCTACAAGAGAACTTGATCATGTATATAGTCTTATTAAATCCTCAAAAATATAATGTCTTCATTGAATGTAGATAATAAAGACCAACCTTCTGTGAAACTTGTTGAAAATGTCATAACTAAGAAGAAACCTAACAAGTGCCACCTAAATAAAAATAACATTTCAGAAAGATAAGCAACCCAATAAAAAAAAGAACATTAGTTTTGGTAGTCAAAACATTTGCTATATGTGAAACAAGACTGTTCATCTTACAAACATTTGCACAAATTATAGGGAACAAACAAAGGAATTGTCTAATAAGAATAAGTGAATATGATCATTGTGGGGACTAACACTCTTTCCTCTAAAATATAAGTGTAAAACATAGATTTTTTCTTATTTCCTAGTGATCTGTAAATTTTAGAATTGATCAACATAACAGTGTTTTATTTCATGGATATAGCAAAATGATTGAGGGACTTAACTTTGTATTTACATTTAAGTTCATATAGGCCAATTTAATAAATTTAGTAGACCATTTGCATAAATAATGACATCTATCATTTCTTCTTGGTGAGTTATTGACTTCTAGAGATATGCATGAATTCTCACAGAAATAAGAATGAGTTAATATCATAGATTAGCTATTTATGATTTCAAACCATGTTTAAGAAAACCAAATCTATTTTGTGGTTTTTATTTTCACATGTAAAATTTGTTTGCATGTTATAATTTTGAGTGGTTAATGGAATGAATTTTTTACTTGCGCTCCAATTGCCTAGTACACTGAGTAGGAAATGAATAGGTCAACTAGATAGATGTTAGAGTTTTAGGGACTTTGTTGTGATTTTGTAACATACCAGAATCTGAGTGCCTAGCTTAACTCTCCCTTTTTCTTCATTTTCAGTTAGGCCAGTATGGATCCTTATTCTTTTGAATTTGGGTATTTAGAGCCAAATAAATTTTATGTTTTTAACAAATAACCTTTTAAATAGGTTTAAATATACAGTAGCTAATTAAGACTTCAAGTTAATTAAAAAAATCTACTAGTTGACTATTTTGACCCTTAATGAGCACTCTAGACTCACTCTAAGTCTATTTGATGAAATGAATTAAAAATTATACATAAAGATGAAAGAATGTATCAAATTGAGCATGACAAATATTATATACATTAGTTTAGTACTTGATCTAAAAGTAATGAAATCTAATATCACAGATTTTTGAAATGTAAAATTGATATCAAATATGTATTCTTCACATCATAGTTAGTCAACCTAGCAAATTTCATACCATTTGAGCAACACTTAATTAATTGAATTAATAAGGAAAATCACTAATTGACCTATGTTTTAATTAACTAAATCAAGTGTTATATTGTGTAAGTAGATCCCCACTCAAGTTATCCAATGTATGCATGACTCCTTCCTAATTCACCGAATGCACTTTCTCTTCTCCGCAAAGTGCGATGTGGACTAAGTCCAACCTTGATCGACGGCTTCCCCCCTTCTTCTTCTCCCCCCATTCTTCTTCTTCTTCTTCTCTTCCTTACTTCCTCTCTTCCCCTATGTCTGTCCATTCTCTTGAAACCCAAGAAATGAGTTCCCCTCTCTCTGGTGTCATCGACCATGACAGGAGACTGTCACCGCTTATTTTCTTCCACATTCCACTAATGAATGTCGAGTTGCAGCCGCCATAGACCCCCTTATGCGATGCCGACTGACTCTCAGCCTGAGGTCTGGTGTTCTACCTCCTTCCTTTACATCTAAACTCGCCACCACCATAGGGTTTTCTTCCAGCCGCCTCCTCCATCCCCCTGGACGTTGTAACACAACCCTTATCATATGCTAGGATGGCCATCGATAGACATGTAGATCACCGACAACATAGTGCTCCTCCCGCATACACCCTGTCCCTCTTCTTCCTTCACCGCCTAACCTGTCATCACTGGAACTCTCCTCCCCTTCACCCCTGACACCACCGCAACATGCTCCAACGCTGCCAACACATACTGGCACCCACAACGGTGACACCCTCACTTCTTCTCCACCACATCTCCTATTGGAAAAAGGATCACTACCTCCTCCAATCTTAGTAGTCTTCTAATGTACCTATGCCTGGGTGGAAGGGAATATTGCCCAGAACATAGGAAATAAGGTCTAGGTCAGCAAAAGCTGAGTATGTACATATAATAAACACTTTGGGCATTATACGGTTTAAAAGAACAAAATAAATGTTCCCACAAGAAGGGGTCTTTTTGCAATTAGGTAAGTTTACAAGAATTATAACAAGATAAATGAGGCATATCAAATTCCACATTACAACTATGGGAATAAAAGTGTCTTGCCGTAATAGTTATCAATAATCTCATCATAAAATAATAACTTCTGCATGGGTAACAATGTAGACTAAATATACTTAAAATAGGGCCATAACATCATAGGATCATGGCTTAAAAGTAGGGTGGAAATGCACTCCCAAGGCGTACTATGTGTGCCCTTTATAAGTATGGTTGTACATAAGTACTATTATTCTAGATATTCTAGTCAAACATGTAGCATGCATAAAATAGAGAGACAAGACTAGCATTTTAGTCAAATTTTTCATAAGAAGGCAATGATAGCAGGTGGGGTTCAAGAACCCAAATGAACAAAGTATTTTAACAACCACTGGAGTATAATGTATTAAGATCAGGAAACATAAATGTCCAAGCAATTGGATTTTCAAGTAGAATAACAATTCAAGATATGCCACATTAAATGTATGTAGGTTTTAATCAAATAATACCCAAAATAAAATAGAGAATATACATACCTGGACTTCAAGACTAGTAACTAACTCAATAGGAATATGCTTGGTCTAGAAATTCAATCTTTCACCCTACGCACACATTGGGTATGTTAGGCAAAGTAAAGTGAACATGTGTATACATTACTAGTATTGATTTTCATGTTGTTCTTATCCTAGTGCTGATCACCTAGACAAATTAGGGTTTTAGTATTAAGTGTATGTATGATTCATTAGGTATTTATTGTTCTAATATCCATCCTAAGATGCACATTTCTAAATATTTCTCAGTTACATATATGCATTTGGAAACAATTTACGTTCATTTGATTTAGGCATTGTAGTTTTATTATCTCTATGTTAATCATATGGCTCAGGTTTAGTCAACTAGGGTCGAGTATACATTGTGCATTAGGTACATTTAGTAAGAGGATAATATTGAAAGAATTTATGGTTCAAGTCTCTCATATACTTATATTCTAAATACATGAATTCCTCCCATTATGGGAAATCAATAGTATAGGTATTTATAATACATTTTGATGCCAATGATTGGTCATATTACACATGCTCTTGCTATCCTATATGATTTTATTCAAAGTACACCAATTATAGATAGATATGTATCTACATTCTTATTGTGGTTCTAGTCACCTTTGGATATATGTCTATACTTATAGTATTTTAGTGCATAATGAGAATGCCATCGGTATCTAAGATTTGTTCAATAGTATTTATTGATTAGTTTGTTACACATGTGCTACAAAATATTCTTGTTTATTATGATCCATATAATTAGAACTTACGTAAGACATCAAATAGCCTATCTTATCAACATGACCATTTCTATATTGTATGTTCTAATTATTCTTAGGATCTTTTTATGATATAATTACTAGATTGATTCTCCAAATTTGGAGTTATATAATAAACATACTGATCATTCACGAATGTAAGCTTTAACATATCATTATTCAAAATTTGGACCCTTACTAACTGACATACAAAAAGCTTTTACTATATTATGATATATTAATATCAGTACTTGTGTGTCTACGTGTGTATTCCATGTTAGATGATGTAGACAACCAGATACTTACTATGATTATCTAAATCACCAGGAGTATTACTTGAGTATTATCTAATTAGCCACGTTAACTAACTAAAATTAAACCTGTAGGAAACTAGAAACTTGTAGATAGGATGTTCCTAGAACTGTTCCTTGATTGATCCTCAGTTGCATGTATTGGATATTGTCCCTCTCTTCGATCCCATCAGAGGTATTTCTCCATGGTTTTGAGGTTCTGACAGCTCCATGGAATTCTATAGTTCTGGTCATACATACTAGGACAAAGGAGAAGAAGAAGTAGGCAAGTGGAACCAAACCCTACTCAAGGTCAAGTTGTTGGCACCGTCATTAGCAGATGCTGGCGGTAGTGATATTCTCTGGTGGTGTGAACTGAGCAACAAAGAGGGAAGGGGTGCAAACGGTGACGATTCTTGCACAATGTTGAAAGAATGATGAAGGATGGGTGCGATGGTGTCAGTGACACTGATGGAGAATGCAACAAGGATGCATGAATATCATATACTGGGTATTGGACCTAAGAATAGCTTGAAATGACCAAGTTTCCCTATGTAAGGTCTTGCATGTGATTAGATTTATTAGATATGTACCATTTTACTTTGTTATACCACCTTTTATGGTGATAAACAATTGTAAATGAACCATGATGTAACTTCATAATAGTTTATGTTTTTGCTATTTTATTGTCACATGGCTCTTGTATTGTACCATTTGAGTGGATCCCCTATCGGATCCCACTCTTTACAAAATGGTATCAGAGCCTAAGCAGTTGGTAACTTGACTATTTCAAGTTATAATAGGTTGAACTTTAATTAGATAGGTGACCATTAGAGGTTGTTGAGATACTATTTCGTAGTAATAGAATACCAAATATGGTTTTCAACTCTGTCAAAATTGGTCACTTCCATTACCCAAACAACCTATGTAGTTGAGACATAGTCTTGATTAATCCCAATCACATAGCCTTTTATGGAAGTAAATATGTCCCTACGTGGATTGACTCTGGTACATGTGATTCATATCCATATATTCAAGAAAATTATCTTGAGAACTATGAAGTGTAGGTGGACTTGAACACTCTTAAACCTAGTTACCTCCCCCTCTCTATAGAGGTGGATTAGTCTACATTGAATACCCACAACTAGACCACATAGTTCCTGAGGTGCACCCTTTTTCTTGGGTGCCTTGAATATGTCCACTGTAGGATTGGACATTCATGGATAATAAACCTAGAATCTGACTTAAGTTTTAGAAGGGTTTTGATTTCCCTGGTAGTATGTGATGACCAAACTAGCTATGTTATGGACATACATGCCTTACCTTCAACATGGAGTATCTCAACATAGATATGGACAAATCCATCTATCTAAGGGATGGATACCATCCACATTGAGCTTGTTATGCCTAATACATGAGAATTGATGAATGAAAGATATATGTTTTAGTAGATATACCTAAGTCTTCACCTCCCAGATTTGCATTGGTGTGCTTGGTTTATCTAGTAACTAAGATGAGTAGGTTGACTATATAGGTTACCCTACTTGTAAGAGCACTATGGTTGTAAAACAGCTAGTGATGGGGAAATGCTAAATCTCTTAATGTGATGCTAGATGATTTTATGACTCCCCTATGTCATGATAGGAGGTAGCGCAAATTATATGTAGAGTGAAATAGGGAATGGTGGATGTCGCTCCTTATTAGGTTTTGATGGAAGTTGACTGTACTAATAATAAACCCTTCCCCCTCCTATGCTCATATATTAGAAATGTGGTCATATGCCCCTTTTGGTGTTTGAAGAATTAGACCCTCTTAGTTGAATGAAGTGATGTTAGAATAATAATATATGTGTGGTATTATGGAAAGAGGCTGACTTGGTTCTCAGAATGATTTGGAACCCATTTTGTATTTTCATCTCAAAGTTTCATCATCAAACTTATTTTCATTATTAAATTATATGTACAAAAAGGAAAAGTTTTTGGATTTGATCGACGGTTTTGGGACCAAGTCACCACCATAAGAAAGTTTAAATAGTAGATAAACCTTTTAGTGAAGAAACCCTAGACTTGCATGATCAACCCTGAGACCCTAGGCCCAAGTGTGGCCTAAAGAGTGCGGAGAAGGTGTTTTGAACTTATATAAGACCTAGTTGATCCATTGTTTCCCCCTTTGGATGATTAATTAAGTTATAGATTAATTATTTTAAGGGGGAGTGTTGTCACTTTATCCTTTAGGAATGTAACTTAACATAGGACTATCTGAGGTGAATAATGTAGTGGTTGTAGTATGTAATACATGAGTAACTTTCAATATTAAGGTCATACATATGAAACCACCACTTAACCAGGGTATATTGATAAGTCTTACAAAATTTACCACCATAAACACTAATTACATAATTATAACAATTTCCAAAATTTGTCTTCCTTTATATAAAAAATGGTCAACACAAGTAAGGTAGGATACCAAGCAAAAAAAAAACAATCGTGATAATATAATTGAAGTAATACTAATCAAGATATAGTGGAAGGTGTAATCACCTTAATAGTGAATACTATACTATTAAGACAACCCCATGTTTTGGTGTAATTTCCTAGATCAACATATTGTACGAGAAGACTAATGATGTCTTGACAAATGGAGTGATATAGTTTCACCATGGGATTGGACTATAGGTGTAACACATGATCATGTATTGTGACCCATTATGTCATGTGAATAAGTAATATATGATTAGCTTGGAAAGCATAACCTAGTATGTGTACTTGTCTAGAGATGGAAAAATTTCAAGGAAAAATCCCTTTTAAGGGGTGGAGTGTTGTAACATACCCAAATCGGAGTGCCTAGATTAACTCTCCCTTTTTCTTCCTTTCTAGTTAGGTCAGTATGAATACTTATTCTTTTGAATTTGGGTATTTAGAGCCAAATAAATTTTATCTTTTTAAAAATAACCTTTTAAATAGGTTTAAAGATACATTAGTTAATTAAGACTTCAAGTAAATTATACAAATCTACTAGTTGATGATTTTGACCCTAAATGAGCACTCTAGACTCACTCTAAGTCTATTTGATGAAAGGAATTAAAAATTATACATAAAGACGAAAGAATGTATCAAATTGAGCAAGAAAAATATTATATACATTAATTGAGTACTTGATCTACAAGTAATGAAATCTCGTATTAAAGATGTTTTATATGTATTGGTGTCAAATCCTTATTCCTCACATCATAGTTAGTCAACCTAGCAAATTTCATATCATTTGAGCAACACTTGCTCAATTAATTGAATTAACAAAGAAAATCACTAATTGATATATATTTTAATTAACTAAATCAAATGTTATACTATCTAAGTAGATCCCCACTAAAGTTATCCAATGTATCTGTGACTCCTTCTTCCTAATTCACTGGGTGTGCTTTCTCTTTTCTGCAAAGTGTGACACAGACTAAGTTCAGCCTTGATCTACGACCTCCCCCTTCTTATTTTTCTTCTTCTCCCCCTATTCCTTGTCTTCTTCTCTTACTCACTTCCTCTCTTCCCCTCTGTCTGTCCATCTTCCTAAAACCCTAGAAATGAGTTCACCTCTCTCTGGTGTCATCGACCATTACAAGAGACTTTTTTTGCTTATTTTCTTCCATGTTCAACCAATGCAGGTCGCGTTGCAACCGCCATAAACCCCCTTGTACGATGCTGGCTGACTCTCAACCTGAGGTACGATGTTCTACCTCCTTTCTTTACATCTAAACCCACCTCCACCATAGGGTTTGCCTCTAGCCTCCTCCTCCATCTCCCTGGATGCTATAACACAACCCTTGTTATCTGCTAGGATGGATGTCGAGCGACTTGCAGATCACCGACAACAGAGTGCTCCCTCCTACATACACCCTGTCCCTTTTCTTCCTTCACCGTCTAGCTTATCATCATAGGGACTCTCCTCCCCTTCACCCCTGACACCACTATAGCATGCTCTAATGCTGCCAATGCCTACTAGCACCCACGATAGTGACACCCTCACTTCTTCTCCACCGCATCTATTGCTGGCAGATGGATCACTACCTCCTCTAGTCTTAGCGATATTGCATTCTCCCTCAGTGCTGCCAACACCATCACACCCCTCCTTTATCACTCTACCAATGCTGTGCAAGCATTGTCACCACCTGCATCCCCTCCCTCTTCACTACTCAATGCACACTACCAGAGAACGTCACCGCCACCAATATCAACTAATGACAATGCCAAAAACTTGACCTTGAGAAGGGTTTGGTTCCTCTCGCCTACTTCTTCTTATCCTTCATCTTGATGTGCAAGACCAAAAATACAGAATCCCCTGGATTCGTTAGAACCTCGAAGCCATGGAGAAACACCTCTGGTGGGATCAAAGAGAGGGACAATATCCAATACATGCAACTGAGGATCGATCAAGGAATACTTCTAGGAACATCCTATCTACAGCTTTGTAGTTTCCTATAAGTTTCATTTCAGTTAGTTAATGCTGCTAATTAGATAATACTCAAGTTACACTCCTGGTGATTTAGATAATCACAGTAAGTATGTGGTTGTCTACTTCATCTAACTCCATGGATTACACAATTAGACATGCATAAGTACTGATATTAATATATCATAAGACAGTAAAAGCTTTTTATTCGTCAGTTAGTAAGGGTCCAGATCTCAAATAATGATATGTTAAAGCTTACATTCGTGAATGATCAAGATGTTTACTATGAAATTCCTAATTTGGAGAATCAATATAGGAAGTTATATCAGAAAAGATCCTAAAGAATAATTAGAACATACAATACATGACATGGTTATGGTGATAAGCTAGGCTATTTGATGTCTTATGTAAGTTCTTATTATATTGATCGTAATAAACATGATTTTTTTTAGCAAATGTCTGACAAACTAATCAATAAATCCTATTGAACATATCTTAGATACCGATGGCATTCTCATTATGCATTAAAATCCTATAAGTATAGACCTATACCCAAAGGTGACTAGAACCACAATAAGAATGTAGAGACATATCTATCTATAATTGGCCTACTTTGAATAAAATCACATAGGAGAGCAAGAACATGTGTTATATGACCAATACTTGGCATCAAAAAGTATTATAACAACGTATACTATTGATTTCCCATAATATGAGGAATTCATGCATTTAGAATATAAGTATAAGAGAGACATGAACCATAAATTCTTTCAATATGAGCCTCTCACTGAATTTACCTAATGCACAATGTATACTCAACCCTAGTTGACTAAACCTGAGCCATACGATACATATAGAGAGAATAAAACTGCAATGCCTAAATACATATATTTTATTGAGAAATATTTAGAAATTTGGATCTTAGGATGAATATTTGAACCAAAACAAATACCTTATGATATATACATCCACTTAAGACTAAAACCAGAATTTTTTAGTAGGTTATCAACACAAGGATAAGAACAATACGAAAATCAATACTAGTAATGTATACACATGTTCTCTTTACTTTTCCTAACATACCCAATGTGTTGTTAGGGTGAAAGATTGACTTTTTGGATCAAGTATATTCCTATTGAGTTAGTCACTAGTCTTAAAGGTTAGGTACGTACATTCTCTATTTTATTTTGGGCATTCTTTGACTGAAACCTACATACATGTAATGAGGCATCTATTGAACTATTATTCTACTTGAAAATCTAATTGCTTGGACATTTATATTTCATAATCTTAATACATTATATTCTAATGTTTGTTGAAATAGTTTTTTCATTTGGGTTCTTGGACTCCACCTGCTATCATTGCCTTCTTATGAGAAATTGACTGAAATGACTTTCTTGTCTCTCTATCTTATGCATGTTAATGTTTGACTAGAATATCTAGAATAGTGGTACTTATGTACAACCATACTTAGGAAGGGCGTACATATTCTGCCTGGGGTGTGCGTTTCCACCCTCATTTCTTTTAGACCATGATCCTATGACGTTATGACCCTATTTTAGGTATATTTAGTCTACATTGTTATGCATGCAAAAGTTATTATTTTATGATGAGATTGTTGATAATTGTTACGACAAGGCAGTTTATTTCCCATACTTGTAATATGGACCTCATTTCTCTAGTTATAATTCTTTTGAACTTACCTAATTGCGAAAAGCCCCCTTCTTGTGAGAACATTTATTTTGTTCTTTTAAACCCTTTAATGCCCAAAGTGTTTATTATATGTACATATTCAACTTTTTCTGACCTACACCTTGTTTCCTATGTTTTGGGCAATGTTCCCTTCCACCCAGGTGTAGGTACATTAGAAGACAAGGATGCATGAATATAATATACTGGGTATTGGACCTAAGGATAGCTTGAAATGGCCAGGCTGCCCTCTGCAACGTCTTGCATGTGATTAGATTTATTAGACGCGCACCTTTTTACTTTGTTCTACCACCTGTTATGGTGAGGAACAATTGTAAATGAACCATGATGTAACTTCATAATAGTTTATGTTTCTGATGCTTGATTGTGACATGGATCTTGTATTGTAACATTTGAGTGGATCCCCTATCAGGCCCCACTCTTTATAGATTTTCTCCAATTAGTGAACTGAGTGATTCATTTATTCATCTAGTCATTTGGATTTTGCTTGTTAGCTTCTGAAATGTCGACTTCCCATTCAGCTGATTCAAGGGTGATCATCTTGATTGTGATTACTATTTTGTAGTCTATTTTAGGCTTTTTTATATCAAAATATCTAGTATTTGCATGATTCATGCACCTTTTACCTAAATAGCCCATGAAGCTCTCATGCATTCATTTTATCTATTTTTAATGCATTTAGTTTTAAATTATTGTATTTTATTAAATCCTAATGCGTTTCTTATTTCATTGCAGAAAAAATATCATAAGTTGAAGGATGTGGGTTCTACTGACATGTAATAATGAGGAGGACATTTCATGGAGTCATCTTGGTAGCACCAAGATAGGACTCGATACTACTGAGACATCAATACCATTGACAACCGACTCAGTGGTCCTGACATCAAAGATCAGACTGCCTTAAGAAAATCTCGATACCACCAAATCTTAGCTTGGTGACACGTTGCTTGAGGCAAGCAATGAGTTAAGTCGGTGGTACCAAATTCCAATTCAATACCACCAACATTTCCCTTATGGTCGCAAGTAAGAGAAGCATCATCCAATGATTTGTTAGATAAGTGATGTTTTTGTTGTTTTGGTCAAAACCTAAGAGGATAGCCAAAAAGAGGGCATCAACCATTTTATAAGAAACCAAAGATAGAGGAGACAGAGATGTAGATCAAGGATCATCTCAATATCTCTAAGGAGTAGTCTGATGGCCGAAACACTATCTAGTTGTAACAATCTTCATAGGAGATCATCCTCATGCATGTCTTCAGGGTTATTTTTTCCAGTATTTATGTTATTCTTCTTCAAGCCTTCTTTTTATCTTATGTTGAGCATGACAGGTTAATCCCCACATTGTCAAGGACCCGAGAGTGCTCAATGTTGATTTTGTGGATGATTATCTTTGCTTTAATATAATTTTCTTTACTTCATATTTTGATAATGAAATTTCATTCAGTTTACCATGTCTGTGCTTGATCACCATGAATATGCGTGATTTTCATAATCATTACAAGAGAAATATTGATAATTTAAAAAGACATTAACAACTTAATCAATAATGCACAATGAAAACACACTAACCATTGTGAGGTCGAGTGTCCATGGTAAGTTCTTATTGTTTAATATTTTATGTTGGCACTGCTAAAGTGGGTTAGTATTTAGGTTAAACAATGTAGTACGCTGTGAGAGCGGGTAGTGCAAAGATACCTTATGTTAATTCAAAAGAACCCATGCAAAAAATCACGCTTTGGTAAAACTAGCTCCTAGAGATCCTATTCTTCTGATTTTAAAACCAATTTAATTCTTTATTTTCTACTTTTAGTTCTTAGTTTATTTAAACCAACCAAGTTTTTTCTTAGGTCTAGCTAATTTGTTTTAATTAGTAGTAGTTTCTAGTAGTTCCAAGTTCCTAAGATTTGTAACTCGAGCCTCTTTGAGCCCCTTACTACTATGACACATACACTTGCATATTACATGCATGATCAATTCATATCATGTCTATATCAGTATACATACTTTTTATAGGTAATTAAATCACACATCAACCACTTTTGAAATGCCCAATTTTGAGTTTGGACATGAATTGTAGAGTCGGTTTAGACCTACTGTACTTTCTAGTCAGTCACCTATGAGTGTGAGATGCTCACTCCAATTTAGTTAGGGAGGGAGGATAAAAAAATATTTGATTAGTTTTTTTATGTGTTTTCATGGATGGATAATAAATTATTTCTTCTACTTGGATCAACTTGCAAATAAAACATTAATATATTAAATACCAAATAAATGTCATGAAATACTAACAAATATAACATGTGAAATATCAAGTGAAAATGCAATATAGACATGCAAATCCAATTCCAAAATGGCATCTGAAAATATGATGAATAGACATTCATTAAACAACGCCGAGCTTGAATGTTGCTAGTACTCGAGTAACACAATATAAAACACTTTTCAAATAAATATTATCAATATATATATATATATATATATATATATATATATATATATATATGCCTCATCTCACATCTTGCTTGAATCCGTACCACCAATATGATCAAGCTACTCAACCTCCTAAGATCAATGAACAATAACAATCATTACCTCCTTCCCGAATTTGGTTCATGACTCTACTTCCTCACCACATTCCCAATATCACACATTTTTATGAATTTCATGAAAAATTGAGGATTCCTACATAATCACAAGTATGAACACTATAAAACATTGGGGTACATCAAATTGATATCAACGAGTAATGCACCCTTAGGTGAAAAATAGAGTGACTGGTGGTATGGAAGGAAAAATACATATCTTTCCTCTATTTGACTTGAGATTTCATTTTAATTCTTGAATATATATATATATATATATATATATATATATATATATTGCAAATCTTTTTCTTCTTCTTTTGTGCACATTGGCATCTTTACTTTATTTTTGGTGACACGTCCCTATTACAAAGAGAGGGGTATGGAAGAAGCTACTATAGAGAGAAGGGAAGTTGACCACCCTGAACTTAGGGGTTGGCACATCTTGAGGATATTTTTCTTCTTCTTTTTAGTGGATGGAAGGTAATAATATGAAAGAAGAAGTGTAGACAAGTGTTTGGATCATGTGAAACACTTATTTATAGATTAAGTACATCAGACTATTCCTCTAATTTACTACACTAAAATAATCACATAATAAGTGGATGCATGGAAATTCCATATAGATGATTTACTAATCAGTAGGAATGCCTTGTTTGATCCTTATCTATTCCTCTAACACCTCTCATATTTTCCTGGGAACATGATGCTAATATTCTTTGGATTTTTTCAGAAATCACTTGTAATGATTCTATGACCTTTAATTAAGCTTAGAAAAAATCAAGAGCACTTAAATTGAATATTTAAGCTCTTCTATGGCACTTACCAAAATTCATCACAGGCACCTTTATTGGCTGAGTTTCCTTATCATGAAAATCGACTGACAAACTGTGTGGGTCTTGATAACAGCCAGGGTCGACTGAATTTGTCCTGGTGACAAATTGACTGACACCCTACACTTACAAAACAATCTTAAACCGTCAGTCAAGTTTCATCAAGGATGAACTCAACCAGCAACTCAAAATTATTTTGTCACATAGTTTCATCGGTCAAGTTTTCCAAAAGTAAATTCAGCCATCAACACTATACAGAGAAGTACTGAAAAGTGTTTCTAGCCATTGGAGGATTGCAAAACTCAATAAATATATCCGTTGCAACACTCAAAATGGATATAATTCGTTCCTAAGTGTCTTTACTGTCTAGTAGGTAACCTTAACTATAAATAGGACACCTTGGGCTTCATTTTATTGTTTTCCAAGCACTATGAAGGTCTCTATACTATAGCTGAATGCCTCCAAGAGCCTCCTTCCACTCTCAAGCTCAATTACTTGCTACACTCATTAGCGTGAGTAGAAGATTTGTAAGAGAGCTAGTCCTACATGTATATCTTGTGAGGCTCTCACTTCCTCCACTTCCTAATCTCTCTTTCTACCATGAGGATGAATATTCACTCTCTTGGCTAAGATACATGAAGAGTGGAAGGAGTCCCTTGGTGAAAGCTTCTCCATGGTGAAGGTGAGGCAGAAGATCCAAGTAAAGAGTGGGTAAATCCTTGAATGCAGAAGACTTGTTGTAAGAGTGAGCAAGTCCTTGGAGAAGGTGTAAGACTCGTTGCAAAAGTGGGTAAGTCCTTGGTAAGATAGAAGACTCTTGGTCATGGATAGGTAAGTCCTTTGTAAGGTTAGTGGCTCCCTTGTCATCAAAGGGAAGTCTAGGTATCCTAGTCCTAGAAAAGGAAGGTCAATGTTGTAACTCTTATAACGGAATATAAGAAGTGAGACATGGTTGAAAATCCTAGAGCTTGACCTTTCTAGGTAGTGGACGTACATCTCCTACTTTGGAGTTTAGAACCACTATACATAGCTTGTGTTACTTGTGCTTGTTCAATCTCTTTCTCCCTTCCTATGTATGTTTAGTTGCACTCAAAGTTCATATAATCAACCTTATCTTGTGATATAATTTGATGATCTAATGAATTTGATTGGAGTGATTATATCTCTATTCACCTCCCTCTAGAACCCATCATTGATCCAACAAATGGTATTAGAGAGGGTCTTCTCCAAGTAGTACTTCCACAACTAGGAGAAGATGGCTGATTATCAAGGTGGGAAATACTCCATAAACATTCCAATCTTTGATGGGAGCAACATCCTATATTGGAAGAGAAGGTTAGAATTCTACATCCAAGGATCAAGCCTTGAGATATGGAGAATGTTAGATCTTCCGTACAAGCTACCAGAGACAAAGGTAGAAGAATGGGCTGAGACTACTTTAAAGAAAGCAACCTTAAATGCTAGAGCTGCCAACCTTTTCTATACCTCTCTTTCTAGCACTGACTTCAACTAGATTTATTCTTGTGAAACAACCTATGAGGTATTGAGAAAGCTATGTGTCACTTATGAGGTGAAAAAGCAAGTGAAGGAAAGTATAGTCTACTTGCTCAATGGTCTTCTTGAGAACTTCAAAATGGGAAAGAAGGAAAGGGCAGTTGAACTATACTCTAGGCTCAACACCATTATAAATGGTCTTGCTGTCCTAGGTCATCCTATGGACTGAGGAAAGATAAACTCAAAGATCCTTAGGTTTCTTCCTAAAATGCGGGAATTAAAGATGACTACCATTGAAGAAACAAAGTCTCTTGGCAATATTCCTATTGAAGGCTCATATGAAATCTTTAAGCTTTTAACATCCTTAGATCATCATCTAGGATCGTCTCTCCCCCTTCTCTCTAGGATCGTCGCTCCCCCTTCTCTCTAGGATCGTCACTTCCCCTTCTCTCTAGGCTCCCGGTGGTGCCACTGGGGGAGGGGAATGTCTCCCTCGGCGTTTTCCTCCCCCCTGGCCTTTTCGCATCCACGGTGAGTGTGTGTGAGGCCAGGTTCAACATCCTAGAAAGGTTAGAGATAGAAGCCATATCTATGGTGGCGGCGAGAGGCAGGGAGGATGTTGGGTCTCGACCCTTGTCTCTCTAGGTCGTGGGGTTCTTCTCCATTGGGTACATCAGAAAATTGACGGGGAGAGACCAGATGATAGCTGCTTGCTTGGACTTGATATGGAGGGTTAGCGATGAGCCGATTCAATCGGCCTCCATCCAGTTCATGGGTGACTGGATGGAGTGAAGCCACCCTTGTCCAAATCTGGTGACATGCAAGGATGACTCTGTCGCTGGTGACCCGAGTCCCAGTTCATTATCCACTCCCCCCTATCCTTTCTTCCTCGACAAAGCTGGGGATTCTCCGACTAGATCTATGCTTGTTCTGGCCGTTTTGATTAGGGCACGCTTAGCCCTGCCTTCCGCCAAGTCAAGATGCCTCATTTGTGAGGGTGTTTTGTACCCATTTGGGATATGTTCATCGACACAGGGAAATGCCCTCGTGGTCCTTGCGGCTCTAGGTCATTGCTAACTCCGACCACTTTGCCGTGTTGTCATACGTGGCCTGGGATAATGGGGGGCATGACTTTCTTCTCCTTCCCCTTGGTTTCTCTACTGCCATGTGAAGGATCTCACTTGGCATTTGACTGAATGCTTCTGAGAAGTGTTCAAGCATGCACATGGGAAGTCGGGTTTATGGGGAGAAGATCATTTTCAAGCCTTCTCCTCCTTGGCCCCTCTGCCACTACTGTGAAGGAAACACCTCTTAAGGTGTTTGATGTTATGCCGCTGTGCAAATAGCAACATTTGCTTATGCTGGATCTTCCCCGACATTATTTTTTTGCTGTGTAAACAACAGCTACCGAAGATCAAGGACCCTTATAAGTTAGCAACATGGTTGTGTGGTGGGATGATAGTTAGAAGGATATCCATAATCTTGGCATAGTACCACACTTTGTGGGTACTCTAATAGATAGTTGGTGTTGTGCTAAGCATGAATGAGTGATTTGGAGTTGTTTTCCCTCCCACACTCTATTGTTATAAGCGCTGGTTCTTGCTTCTCTTATCTGGCTTGCTCAGTTTCTTGTTGATCTGATGCTAGGGGTTCCTTTTTGGGTGATTTCTCCATTTAGAAACCCGAAGTTATGATAGCTGAGATGGTCAATAGCTTCAAGGCTAGCTATAGGAAGGAAAACTAGTTTTTGTTCTATGTCAAGCTGCTGTTACTACTTGTGGGTACACTGGATGCATGTAATAGTGGCTTGTAAACAATCTTCTTCTAGTAGGAATGCTTGGACCTATCTTGGTTAGTTAGATAGGTCTTCTTAGTTTTGTCTCTTCGTTTAGAAATCATATGTTCCCCCTGTGTGGGGATTTTGATCATTGTATGAACTTTTAGCTCCTGTCGATGTAATGGGGTACTTAGTGCCCAAAGTTTTTTGGTATTAATAGTAACACACATTTTTGACCAACCAAAAAAAAAGAGGAAGAAGAAAGATAAGAAGAGAAAGAGATTAAGAGAATGAAGAAGGTTAAAATCGAAGCCCAAATTGAAGGTATTGTTAGTCAAGCTTCTCCATCCTTTCAAGTTGAAGAAGATGCTAGGTACTCCAAAGGTAAACTTCACAAAGGCAAGTCTTCTTCCTCCACCCCATGCTTCAAATGTGGAAAAAAGCGTCACTTCAAGGAAAATGTCCGCAAGGAAAAAAGACCCATCATCATAATAGAAAGGAAGAGAAGAAGGAGAAATGCCTCAAAAGCTCTAGTGACTCCTTCAACTCAAGCACAAGTGAAGATTCTGGATGATCTAGCTCAAGCTCTAGTGAAGATGGAGAATGCCATTTTTATCTCATGGATATTTCAAATAAAGACTCAAATGAGGTAAATCTGAACTCTTTAGATAAAAAATCATTTATTGCCATTATTCATGCTACTCGTGCCTCTCTTAAGTCTACTAAGCATAAAAGGAAAAAGCTTGCTAAGATTGTTGATAACTTGAATGAAAAAAGCATGATCTTGAACATGCTAACATTTTCTTGCAAGATGATGCTAATGACCTTAGAAACTTTTTTCTAGAACTAGATTTGAAATTCAATAGTGTTGATATGGAAAACAATGCTTATCTTAGTCAAGTAGACTCTCCTAAACATGAAAATGCTAACTTGCTTGATAAAATTAGATTTCTAGAAGCTCAACCTCTTATGCCTAGTTCTAAAGAAGAGCATACTAAAATTGTTAAATCTCTCATTCTTGATATTAATGTTCTAAGAAATAAAAATGAGGACAAAGACTTTGTTATGAATGGAATAGAATCTAAAAATGTATTTATCTTTCTAAAATTGATTTTCTTGAAAAAAAAGCTTCCTTCCTTGCTAAATTCAATGTTTTTGAATCTTTTTCTAGTTCTACTAGTATAGAGAATAATGTTATGGCTCTTCGTATTGAAAAATATTCTTATATGACAAAAGCTCTTTTCTTAGAAACTGATCTTTTGCATGCTAGAGATGATATCAATCAATTGTCTTCTACTATTACTTCTCTAATGCCTGATGATCATAGTTTGAGATCTTCTATGCAACAATTCTTAGATGATAAAAAGAATCTTAATCAAATCCTAGATCATACTACCGAACAAATGGGTAGAGATGGTTTTGGACTTGATATTAGCCAAAGGAACAACAAATATAAAGGTCCTTGAATTTTTAATGGAGAATCATCTAGTTACAAGGCAATGGGCTCATGTAATCATTGAAATGAAATTGGTCATTAAGCTACATATTGTCCTTTGAGTAAATCACCCAAGAGTAATAGGACTTGGGTTGCTAAGCTAATCCTCCAGACCTAAAAACATGATTGGGGACCATTTGATCTTTCTTCTTGTAGGTCACTTACAAATGGATTGACATGAGCTATTGATTTGTAATTTGGTTTCTCAATCTTCATAAAAGAAGGAAGGTGAGATGTGTATGGGTTGGCAACAAGTGGAAAAGAAATGGTAAGAATAGAAGTATATCCAATCATGGCTTGTTTTTACCAAGTTAGTATGCACTATACATATGGTTTTTGAGTTTTGATTGGTATTTTGTGATTCTCATCACTTTCTTGCTCAAAAACTACCCCTAATGCTTTCATAGTGCATTACTAACTTGCTAATAGAAGTTGGGATATGGTTTATCTTTTTATCATGCCGTGAAATATACATTTTTTATGAAATATATGTCTTTTCTAACAGCAGCTGTTGTCGACCGAGTCTGTCCTAAAAGAAAATTGACATACAAGCACTAATGGGTGTGCCAGTGGTTGTTGTCGATCGAGAAGTTCAACCCAGAAACTCAACTGACAATACTATGCACATAATATACATATGTCTTTTTGGAATGAGAATTTCCCTCTCAACTAGACTTTCTCAACCACTATCCTTATTCTATCGCACTCCATTTGGTAATTTTATGATATGCATACTTCCATGCTTTAAATTTCCTATCTTGCATGTAACTCTATATTTCTAATTGCTATAAATTGGCACCTATATATCTTGCAATTACCCATCTTGAGTTGTTATGCATGTTTTGATGACGATATCTTTTAATCTCTTGGTTGTGATCTAAATTTCTTTCGTTGTGCTCTAACTTGATACATCTATCTAGTTGTATATTTTTTGATGCAACCTTGAGTTTCTTATAGGTAATCATCTTATAGTAATGATGCATATTTGCTAGTGAGTAATATCCTTTCATACTTCTAAAATTATGTATCTCTTTGTTTGGATATATCTCTACATCTACTCATAGCTTGTTCTTTAACTTGTGCATTTTTTTGCTATGATCTAGATCCTACTAGTAGTCCTAACTTGATATCATCTACTAGTAGTCCACATACATATAGCGCTAGCCCTGTTCCTCTTTTGATATCTAACACATCAATTGGTATCCAACTATATGCTATGCTTGTATCTAGTTTCATATATTCTCAAGCTTGTTCCTTGATTTTCATACTACTATCTTGAGTTACTTGCTTGCATAACATTGCCTTAATATATGATAGAATTACATCTATGGTTGTTCTAAATGCATGTCTTGATTTGCTTTACATATATTACTTGAACAAGCCCTTAGTTTTTGCTCTTTTACACTCCCTATTATAACAAGTTGTGTTCTAGCTCTTCAAGACCCTCACTTTTTGAAATGACAAAGGGGGATAGACATCTTATGTAAAGGGGAGAATACATATATGTAGAACATATATCAGTAGAAGACATAGTTTCTATAAATGTTATGAAAGCTAACCATGTAGGACAATTAGCATCAACTGAGGGGGAGTATGTGAACTTTATTAGCACCAATTGAGTGGGGGCATATGAAATAAATCCTATTGAAACCCCAAGGTTTCTCCAAAGGTATAATTTTACTTAAATGCTTTCAATACATTTATGGAATGGGTTTTTATCTTCAAAAAGGGAGAGAATATTGACTCAAAGTCTAATTGACTAAACCCTTTGTTTGATGATGACTAACCATTCCACTTATTTGTATATAATTCTTCTACTTGAGTGATTTCAAATTAGGTGTAGACACACTCCAAATGCCTAAACTTGCACATCCTAACATGGAGAAAGATAATTCAAAATCAATGCAAGTGCACTATTGTGGAACAGACCTTAAACCAATTAGAATCATGTTGTAAATCACTTTTAATGACTGTATGACTTATAATTAAGCATAGAAAAAATCATGAGTACTTAAAATCAAACATTTAAGCACCTTTATGGCACTTACTAAAATTCATCATAGGTACCTTTATTAGTCGAGTTTCCTTCTTATTAAACTCGACCAAAAAACTGTATGGGTCTTGAAAACTACTAGGGTTGGCCAATTTTGTCCCAGTGACAACTCAATCGACACCCTATACTTACAAAACAATCTTAAGCCATCAATCAAGTTCCATTAAGGATAAACTCGACCGACAACTCAAAATTATTTTGTCGCATAGTGTCATTGGTCGAGTTTCACAAAAGTAAACTCACCCGACAACATTATACGAGAAAGTGTAAAAAAGTGTTTCTAGACATTGGAGTGTTACAAAACTCAAAAATATATCTGTTGCAACACCCAAAATGGCTATAATTCGTCCATAAGTGTCTCTACTGTCTAGTAGGAAACCTCAACTATAAATATGACCCCTTGGGCTTCATCCCATGGTTATCCAAGCACTATAAAGGTCCCCATATTATAGTTGAGTGCTTCCAAGAGCCTCCTTGCACTCCCAAGTTTAATCACTTGCTACATCCATTAGAGTGAGTAGGCAATTTGTAGGAGAGCTAGTCCTACATGTATATCTAATGAGGCTCTCGTTTTCTTCACCTACCAATCTCTATTTCTACATGAAGATAAATATTCACTCTCTTGGCTAAGAGAGGTGAAGAAGAAGAAGGGAAGGAGTCCCTTAGTGAAATCTTATCCTTTGTGAAGGTGAAGTCAAAGATGGAAGATCCAAGTCAAGAGTTTTTAAATCCTTGAAGATAGAAGACTTGTTGCAAGAGTGGGTATGTCCTTGGAGAAGGTGGAAGACTCATTGTAAAAGTGGATAAGTCCTTGATAAGGTAGAAAACTCTTGGCATGGATAAGCAAGTACTTTCTAAGGTTATTGGATCCCTTGTCCTCAAGGAAGACTAGGTATCCTTGTCTTAGAAAAGGAAGGTCAATGTTGTAACCCTTATAATGGAATATAAAGAGTGAGACACAATTGAAAATCCTATAGGTTGACCTCTCTATGTAGTGGACGTACATCTCCTAGTTTGGAGTCTGGAACCACTATGCATAGCTTGTGTTACTTGTGCTTGTTTAGTCTCTCTCTCCCTTGATATGCATTTTTATTTGCACTCAAATTTCATATAAGCAGTCTTATCTTGTGATATAACTTGAAGGTCTAATGAATTTATCTTAAGTGTTTATACATCTATTCACCCTCCCTCTGGAGCCCATCATTGATCCAAAAACATTGAATGATGAATTCTATATACAATGTAAATAAGAATGTAAACTAAGACAACTAAGTAATGGCTTCAATGAACATTGCAAGAAGTAAGAATTGAAATACAAATAGTTTTAAGCTTCATGCAATGCAAGTAATATAAATTCAAATGATACATGTAAATCTAACATGTGGAAATCAAAATAAGAATTAAAAAATATATAGGTGTCGAAAGAATGGAGTACATACCAAAAACCTCCACCTGAGCTTATAAACTTTCTCATCCATGAGAAAAATCTAAACCCATGATGGAGGGGAAATAATCCTCAATGCTCTTCTAGGTTGCCTAGAAACTTAATGAATATATGGCTAAAAGGAATATGAATAAGGGATGAGACCTTGGACATGAGAGCTCTATGGTGAAATATATAACTTGGTAGTAATGAACTTTAAGGATGGTTGAATTGACATTGCTTTTACCCTGTAATCCATCCAAAAAGATCTACAAATTCACCTCCATCATTAAAGGTAATGTAACAACTAAGTGTGGATCTACATAATGAGCCACAAAGTAGGAGTGGTTCCTTGCTAGTGGCCTTACAATTTACTCATCTGTGAAGGTTGGAGTTAGACTACCTTCTTCAATGGATAAGGTAGTATGTAATTAATCCACAACTGGTGCTCCCAACTATGCAAAATCAGGTAGAGAATCTGGCTCCAGCTTCTTCTCATCACCTAGAACTGCATGCAAAAGATGTAATACTGGCATAGGAGGAGTCGTCTCATCTATATAATTAGCCTAGAAAATATTTAAAGCATTGTAACTCCCATGTTACTGCTAATTACAACATGCCTTATCAATATATTAATATTTAGTATGTATCCTAATACTAACCCCCTAAAAGGCAATATATTGATCTTTAGCATGTATCCTAATACTAACCCATTGAACATGGTTGATTAAAGTTCAAATCATATATTCTTTTGAGAAACATGACAATTGTACTCAATATTGAGCCTCTGCATGGCTACTTTACCTTGTGGAGTCACTTCATGGTAGCCTCAAATATTATGATTGAAGGACCCCTCTCTTATACATTTTATAGCCTTCTATTCTAACTAGTCCATTTAAATTGAATGTCTAAAAAATAGAAAAAATGACCATTATGCTTAAGAGAAAAATAGTGCAATGAATGCAAATGGAATTGTATTTTCTTTTGAGAAGAGGGAAAACAAGAAATTATCAAAATCTAAAAGAGATAACAACTAAAAAAATCCAAGGTAGCTAAAATAAATTATAAAACCAAATGAAAAGTTTAAAAAAACTAAGAATCACAAACATATACCAAGGAATTAAGCAAAGTCAAAAATAAAAAAACCAAGAAATTACAAAACAAACTAAGGAATTGAATTATAACAAAAATTATGAGGAAGAACTAAATTACAAAAGTAAACAAAATATAAAAAAAATTAGGAAAGAAAAACCATTACTTTATTTTAATAGTCTAGGAATCCAAAGAGTCATGTTGTTCCCAACAACAACACCGAAATTTGATGTGTATGATCATAGCACAAGAAATTCACCTAGAGAAGATCCCATAGTTTTTTCCTAATATACATGCAATAATCACCACATGTAAGTGGACAAGTCTTATCACAATATAGCTTTAGGATCATACCCAACAACCCTTTTAAGAATGTTTTGGATTTCTAACCTAGTTTAGAAAAAACAATTAACAAGGATAACTGGTTGATGGTTTGTTTAATTAATTAAACCAACTTAGTAAGAAAATAAATTTAGTTAAGCAATATTTTTTTCTCTTTTTTGTGATAATAGTACTAGGGTTATGGGTTTCACCACCATTATCTATGTAACTATTCTAAGAATTTCTTCACTCATTCACTACAGGATTACAGACAAAGAACTTCACATCCTTTCAAAATATTAAATCCACATGAATTGATCTCCGCGTAGGCTTGATGTCTCATTATTTGTGACACTCGAATCTATCGCCCTAGAGAACTCTCTTCTGTCTCATCCACAGTTCAACAATATCATTTGGTGTTCTAATATTAGACCTCATGGTCTCTACATATATGATTATGACAATGATGCAAGATGTATGATCATGCTATTAACATATCACTAAAAATAAATAGTTAATGTAGAGGTTCATACAAATAACTATGCAATACAGAAAACATAATAGGGGCAACAAGGCTATAATTTGTGCCCTAGTAAGAGATATACTCTCTACTCATGTTCATGATATAAGAGAAAAGAGAGGAGATAGTGTGTGGTAGGGAGGATATGTGGTCTTCTTCACCACTCCTAAAAAGGGATAAAATATCTAGTCACGATCTCCAATAGAGCGCATCTTCATGTCAAGCTATTGACTTTTATCTCCAAGTATCTCCAATGAAGGTAGAGTTGTGGATGGGAAATATAAGTTGTAAATCCCTATCCTAGACATCTTTTAGGTACTTTTATATCCATCCATGAAATACCAAAGCAAACAAAACCAATCCAACAATCATTAGTTATTTTCTACATATATTTAGCATAGGTGAGTCTGGAATGTTGTGCTTCTCCAATGGGGCAAATAGATATATTGGTGAATGTACTCATTGTGTAGATAATTGAATTATGTTTCCAACAGATAATGAATTGCCAAATTCTAACATTGTATGTGAATCCTAGTCGATTTGGTTATTGCATATGCTTCCCAACTAGACAACTGAGTTGGCAAACTAGGCAACTCTCTAGTAGTAAGACATATGCCCTAAGTGCCGAACCATTCTACTGAGAAATGAACCAAACAAATAGATGTTTGACAAAGTTTTATGAACTAGATTGTGCTTTTTCTTCAAATAGTGAACATACCGATTCATTTATCCAGTCAGTCGATTGGATTTAGTTGTTAGATTTTAATATGTATAACTTCCCAATATTCCATCTCAAGAGCTACTTGGTCTATTGGTTGTATTAGTATATACACTTATTTTATAGGTAATTAGATCTCACATTTTTTAGAATACCCAATTCCATTTTGGATGTGAATTTGAGAGACATTTTATTGAGCCACTGTACTTTCTAGATGCATGTGAGTGTGAGTTCCTCACTCCAATTTTCAGAGTTGGGGAGGGAGGATATGCGATATTTGATCATTTTTTTTATATTTTTCATTGAGGCATTAATATTTTTTTCTAGTTTCATCAACGTATGAATAAAATACAAAAAAATTTAAACAACAAACCAATTTCATGAACTACTAAAAACCTAAAATAAGTGAAATATTAGATGAAAATGCAATATAAACATGTAAAACCAAATATAAAATATAAAAACATGATGAATAGACATTCGTCAAGAGGCTCTCCTAATTGCATGTCATATGGAGAACCATATACCTTTCATGCATAGAGATAAGACTCCTAGTGAATTTTGATAAATGTGAAACATATTTTAAGTCCTAAAAGTGTGAGGGTTTTTGACCTAAGTTAATATCCCTAAAAACAATAAAAAGAAACTTTGTTCCAAAACTATAGATACTACTTTCATATGATATGTAGGAAATAAAAATGCTAATAGATTCCAGTTTAAGAGATTCATATTCTTGAAATCAGAATAAACTCCATACTCAAAATCATCTTCTAGATATTCTATACTATGGGAACACTTTTCATTTTAAGTCTAGTGTTCCTCGACAAGTTGGTAAACATCCTTCAAACTCTAAGCTGCGGAAATACCTTTAGGTTCAATGCTCACTATTGAAGAGAATGAACCCTTCAACCTTTCCACAACTAAGCCTCCTAGTGGCCTTCATCAGATAAATGATTTAGGATACATAAAATCTTTGAAACTTACTTCTATACCTTCGTAGTAGAAGAAGACCTTAAGACCTATGAGGATGCCATGAAATACATACATATTTGTTTATGGTAGAAGGCAATTGATGCTTTCATGAGGGTGTGGAAGTTCTTTCAATTCTCAATAAACATTCTGACTTAAGTATGTATTCCTTATACCACTCATATTCCTCGTACGACATGCATCTTGTCCCATCTCTCACACTCATAACAAGATGAAATAAGCATTTAGCTGTATCATCCCATTCCAAGAGTAGAGAAGGTGCATCAGACATTACCATCTTAATTCCAAATTTAGGTTGAGTCATTCTCCACCTTCCACCATTCCCTTAATTCCACGTATACACATATAGGAAGACTTTTCTCATAACCTTTGAGTCTGATCATAACTCCTACTTGCAAACCTTAGTCATTTCCTCAAGGTCTCTAGGGTTTCAGTACTTTTGGGGTGATCTTACCCTTATGCATCTAGGGAGTGGCTCTCACATTCACCCCTCAGGCCCCATGAACACATGAAGGTGGCCAAACTCCTAACCCATGGGCTTAGGGAAAACATAGCCGTTACCTCCCAACCCTATGGTCTGGTGCATTCAGGTAACAATCAACTCCTACTCCCATCGGTCTCATCCCTTCTTGACCTTATGATTGACTTAGGGTTTTATCATAACTTTATTTATTTTATCACACATTTTTCTTGTGGTTCCTTTCATGATATTCAAGCACATTATATCCTTTAGAATCATCACCCTAATTTCCTTTATCTCTCAGGGCACTCATAGTTTTCCCTATTTCCCTTCATGGGAAACATGGTGACCTACCCATATGGGCCTGGACCCATTCTACCCTTCACTTCCATAGTGACTTTTCTTCATGGCCCTTAGAGATGGTCATACTTGGGTCTAAAGATTCATACTCAAACTATGTGCTTTTGGGATACATGCACTTAATCTCTCAAGTTCTCCTAAGTGACCTTTAAAGTTACCACAATTCTTAAACAAATTTGGGTACTCACTTCTTTAGGAAGGGTCCTTTCCAAGGACAGGAGAAAACTATCACGTGATAGTACCAAGGGTCACAAAAAAATTTCTTGAATCAAAGTTTTATATAATTACATATAGGCATATATCCTATCATTCCACCCATGCATGTGGCTAGCAAGTAGACAACTTAATAAACCATTTATAAGTTTTCCACCATGTCGTACTTGTTTGTCATTTCTCAAGGTTGGACCAATTTCATACATACATATGGCACCAACTTGTGTGAGTGGCTCATCAAGCATATACCTCAGTCCAAATGGGGTTTCCTTTTTATCCAAAACTTGAGGGGGTTCCATGCTTAATCCCTATGAACTCACTCAACCTTATGAGCATTATATGCACTAGATACCGCTACTTCCCCTCTTAGGTCAAGGAAACTCATACTTACCTCCTTTACATTAGTTATCTAAACTGCAATACTTAGCCGCTCAAGCACATAGCAAACCAAAACATGATATGGAATATTCTTCCCAACTTTCTCTTCCATGTAAACAACCCTCAAAGTCCTACACAAGGACTACCAATCTGAGTTTGAGGCTTAACAACTGGTTACTATTCCATACCTCTCTAGGATCTTGGAACTCTCTTTCCCATACCTAGATGGTAGGCATTCATATCATCTATACATATGTATAAGAAGCCTCTTTATCTTTTCTAGGGTTTGGTCCTTCTAAAGACATCTAGGGTATGACAAGCCTCTAGAGATCATGCATGAAGCAACTCAACTCATCCACTCAGGGTAGTCTAGTCTAGGACACATCATACAAATCTTTCTCATGATTCCTCATGTCTTGCAGTCTAGGTTCCCAACCTTCTCCTTCTAGGCCTCACTCTCTCCTGAGTTAACCATATAACTGGTCCTAACACTAGAGGCTCCCTCTTAATAGAGGAGGTTAAGGCTCCTAAAGATACACCTCATATGATCACCTAGCCTACCTTATATGATGAAGTGTACATGTTTGTATTATAAAATCTTACGTCCAACATTAAAACTATATCAAATTCTCAATTCCAACTGACGTCATCATAAACCATATTACATAATTACATAACACAAAGCTTCTCATTCATTTCCTCCAATATGCATGTCTCATAATCCAATAGGCATTACCATTCTGCTTGGAACTAAATCTTGTTTCCAGCCTGGATGTCACTCACTTCCACATAGGTGCATGCCTATCTCCTATTCATATCTGAGTGGGAACACACTCATTAGGGTTCCTACCTAGAGGAGTTTAAATTTTTTGGTCACCACTAACCTTTTGATTTATGGTGTTATATCTCTCTTATATCTTTTCTCCTTTTTAGGGATGACCCATCTGAGGTAGGATCACCAAAGCCAAAAGTTGCATTAGGGGTCATGAAACCACTTATTATCTATGTTTCCCATGCATACTCTAGTCATGCACGTATATCATGCATGCCTAACCTACATACTTGCATGCATGTACAAACTAAAGTATCCAATTTATTGGGTTCTCTCTTTTTATCACTATGTCCACTTCTATTATTTGGCGGAGGATGCCTTAATCCTTAACACCCTTATCCCCATAACTCAGGAGGAGGTGGAGAGAGAGAGACCTTAATCACTTAAAGTTCATGCAGTGAAAGAGGGTAAAGAAAGGATGAAAGTAGACGAGAAATCCTAGAGGTATCTAATTTCGAGTCAAGTCCTTAGATTTTGGCCATGCAGTCACACAAATTTTAGGAGTCCTCATAAACTAACTAGCGGGTGGAGGAAAATCTTGCCAGCTCCCAGATTGTGATCCTTTTCTAAACACCTCCATCTTTGAAAAATTCTCTAATAACTCCCTTTGGGATCTAGAAATTCTAAAATTTAATAATTATTAGAGATTATATGGAAAACATGGCTCTGATACCAAATGTAACAACCCCACTCCTAAAAAACCCCCCAATTAAGGAAGGGAAAGAAGCTAGAGTCATTATCCCAAAACAAGATCATATGGTTTTGCAAATAATAAAAAATAATTAATAAATTCTACCACAACTAAGCTTAAAGTAGGATAAAAAAATTCCTTTCACATACCTTTCAAATATAGTATTTTAGAACTTTCCTAAGGAAAGAAGTAACTATAATACTCCGATAATTATTTGGCCTTGTTTTTTGAAAGTCGCCCTTTATTGAAAATTCACTTTCGATAGCCGTAACTGCATGTTTCCCTAAAACGCAGACAACCAAAACATCGGTTAGTATAATGAATTATACTATTATGTCGGGGAACCAAAAGCTTACATCTATCTATAACATCATGTTGCAACCAAGTTATTGCTTAATAGATCAAACTTTATGTTTTAAACATGACTACTCAATCCAAACATATCTAAGCCTATGTGATGTCCCTGCAGTGGACATGGATCCTACCTTTCTCATATGGTAGATCCCAAATACCCCCGTTGGATCCTACCATAAAGGTAGACCGAGACATAGAGCTGTGTAGTCATATGTTCCTACCCAAAGTTAGACCAAACATCAACTTATGATAACCTGATGATCCTACCACAAGGGTAGACCAATACCTAGGTCATCAATTTCACACATATGCTCAAATCTACAGAGGGGGACTAGGATCTAAGGTAGTCATGCATATTTTTATGGAGATAGCCATTGTCACTTTATAGTTGCAAGAATTAAAGTTCGTCTAAGTAGTTTTTTTTTTGGTGAAGTCAGGGAGCTCTTTTATTCATCCCGCCTCCCTCAAGCAGGCTAAAACATTGGAATTCATACAATTCATATTAGAATGCTCGGAAATAAACATGGTAGTACTACTACCATTACATATTTCGGAACTAATGATTTTCATCAGCTCCTTAGGGATGGTTCTATAGGTTAAGAGTCCTTCCCGGGTTTTTGGGTGGCATTTAGCCAAGGTATCCACAGCCATGTTACCTTCTCTTCGAGTGTGAGTCACCTTCCACTCTTTCTTCATATTTCTCCTGATTTCAGCAATCCATGCTGCCATCCTCGGGTTTTCTTCAGGTTGCTTTGCCACAGCTATTCTAGCTTCAGAAGAATCTGTTTCAATGGTGACAGAAACTATATTTAGATCCTTAGCTATACTGATGGCAAGGTTGATAGCTTGTACTTCTGCCATCAGAGCATTGTCGGCCGAGATTCTTTTACTCCATCCTCCTTCCCACTGTCCCCCGCTATTCCTGCAAACTACAGCAATACTAGCCGTTCCATTTTTGTAAGCTGCATCTACATTGAATTTAAGCTCATTGGGAGAAGGTGGGCACCAGCAGGCATTCATGCTTTTAGGCTTCTTGGGACTGTTAACCTCCGCACGCACTTCTCCATTAAAGAGAGCTTCCGATCTGATTTGGTTAACTTGGAGACTCATCGGCGTTGCTATCTTCTCCATCACCTCTTTGTTCCTGTACCTCCAAATGTAGTGACACCCTATGATTATCATGTTGGTTACTTTTGCTTCTTGTGTCAAACACCATTCCAGCCACTTCCACAGATTATCCTCCCCGAAGAAATGGTTCCAGTGATTTCCTTCTAACAAGTCCTTCCAAATCGGGGCCGCTTTTGCGCAGTCTCTCAGCGCATGGAGTATGCTTTCCTCTTGTCCGCCGCAGCGATGACAACTACTGTCATTGGACATGTGCCGAGCTTTTCTTTTGCTTTTTTTTCAGTAAAGCATTATGACCTACCAACCAAAGGAACATCCGCACCTTTGCAGGGGCCTTAGCCTTCCACACCAGGTTCCATTTTCCTTCTACTTTGATATCCTTCAAACATCTCAATCTTTTGTAAGCAGATTGGGACCGGAATTGTCCATCATCTGTATGCGCCCAGACGATGATATCCCTCCCATTTGTTTTATTTGGTACCTTGATCTTCAAAATTTCTTTCAGGTCCCCCTCTATCACGTACTCTTTGAGAAAATCCTCATCCCAAGCACTATCCAAATTGACAAGGCTTGCAACTTTAAGGTCTTCGAGTTCTGGGGGAATCCGTTTGCAGGTCCTCTCCTTCAAGGTATGATTCGTGCCCCACCATTTATCTTGCCATACGTTGAGAGACTCACCAGACATAGGGTTCCAGTAAGTGTTTTCTTCCATGAACTCTTTACATTTGAAGGCTGCATGACCCAGTCTTGATAGGTTAGGGATAATAATACTACCTCTATTTTTCAACAACCTATTCTTCATGCTTTGACACCAGATATAGTTTCTTCCTGCCATGACGTCCCAACAATGCTTACTAATTAGAGCTAAGTTCCACTCTCTCATGGCCTTAATGCCCAATCCTCCTTCTTTTTTGCTCGACGTCATCTTATTCCATGCCACTAATGACACCGGGTGTGCCTTGTAGTTGCCACCCCAGATGAAAGACCGGATGCTGCTGTCGATTCTATCGGAGATCTTCATTGGTAAAACCGAGGTCTGCATTATATAACCTGGAATAGCAGTTAAAGTTGCCCTCGCCAAAACAGTTCTACCAGACAGAGATAAGCTACGTGCTGACCACGCATTGATGTTGTTGCTAAGGCGGTTAAGGATGTCCCCATACATTCCATGGTTCACTCTGCCATGTATCAGTGGCACTCCCAAGTACTTTCCCAGGTCCTGTACTTCTGGGATGCCACTTCATCTGCAGATTCGTTTCCTTGTTCTTCTGGGTACAGCTCTGGAGAAGTAAATGCTCGATTTTGCTATAGAGATTGCCTGCCCCGACACAACCCCAAAATCCTTGAAGCATTTCAGAATAGTGTCCATTTGGGTTTGGTTGGCCTTGGCGAAAAGAATCATGTCGTCCGTGAAACATAAGTGAGATATCCAAGGACCCCTAACAGATAGTTTGCTGGGTGTCCATTCCTTCTTCGCAACCTTTTCCTCAATTAGCTGGCTTAGCCTTTCAAAACAGAGAACAAAGAGATATGGAGAGAGTGGGTCTCCTTGCCGGAGACCTCTAGTTGCCTTGAAGCTTCCTGCTTTTCTACCTTGCCAAATAACAGTAGCATTTCCTCCAGAAATCGAATTAATGATGTAATTAATAATACTACCCGGCATCCCAATCTTCTCGAGAGTATCAGCAACAAACGGCCATGTCATCTTGTCATATGCCTTAGACAGATCAATCTTGATAGCCATAGAAAGTGGTGCATCTTTCCTGCGCATGTTGAAAAGGATTTCCTGTACAACTACTATATTGTCCGATATTCTTCTTCCAGGGACAAATGCGCTTTGGGCTGGAGATATCCATTGCGCAAGATGGTCCTTAATCCTCCCGATAATTACCTTAGATGTTAGCTTGAGGGACAAATTGTTTAACGAAATTGGTCTTAGCTGAGCGCAGTACTCCGGATGCTTCACTTTAGGAATTAAAACTATATTTGCATCACACATATCCTCAACCAAAGCTTCTCCTCTAATAGCAGATCGAATAGTTCTCAGAACAGACTATTTAACTGCATGCCAATTAGCAAGCAAGAAGGAGCCGTCTACCCCATCTGGGCCACAAGCTTTATATGGATTTGTAGACTGTAAAGCTTTGTAAATCTCATCAAGTGAAGGAGGTGCTGCTACCTTGTCTTGATCGGGCTCACTAAGTTTGTTAAACTTACCACAGAACTCCTTGATTTGTTCTCCATCCACCACATGGTTCTCTGTAAAAATAGTCCTGAAATGGTTGACGATTAACTCGTGTAACTCCTTTTCACCAGTCGTCCATTCCCCATTGCTCTTTTTTAACATAGTGATGGAATTATTTCTTCTTCTTTGTTTTACATAAGCATTATAAAACTTTGAGTTCAAATCCCCTTCTAAATTCCACTGCAGATGGAACTTCTGTTTCCAGTCTTCCTCCTCCATTTCGAGAATCTTGTTATATTTCTGAATAAGCTCATTGCAGAACCTGTCCGTGGTGTTATCATACCTCATAGTGAGTTGTGTTTGCAGACTATTGATGCTTCTTAACAGCCCAGCCTTCTGTTTCCCTAGTTTCGAATCGAAACTATCTGCCCAATTGGAAATGCAAGTCTTCGCTTGTCCTAGGGCTCCATGAAAATCCAATTGATTATTCCATCGTTGTTCAATCAGTTTTTGGAAATCCAGGTTCCTAGCCCACGAGCTTTTAATCATGAATCTCCTTTGCTCTTTGCCTCGGCTTCTTTTAGTATTGCGAACAAGTAAAGGACAGTGGTCTGACCATACTCTAGGCAGGTGCTCAACCATAAAGTTAGGATAAGAAGCAATGAACTCAGTATTACCCAGACCTCTGTCAATACAAGTCTGTACAGATCCATGGATGTACGTAAACTTCATGCCAGAGAACCCTAGATCTGTCAAGTTAGCTTCCATGAGCGTATTATTAAATAACTCAGCCTCGTGGTAATCAAAATGTTTACAGCCGCTCCTTTCACAAGGGTTAATGGTTGCATTAAAATCTCCTAGTACGAGCCAAGGCTTTGTGAACCTTCTCCCCATAGTGACAAGATGCTTCCATAACAAGTTTCTGACCCGGACATGTGGATTAGCATAGACGAAGGTGATGAACATGTCCTCATTCACAGAACACGTGATGAATTGTCTATGGCTATTGATGATTTTGATATTGCAGTCCTCTTCATTCCAACAGACCCAGATACCTCCGGAGAAGCCTCTTGCTTCAACCCTGTGCGACCTGGAGAAGCCTAGCTTGCTGATTGTCTTCTCTGCGTCTTCACCACTGATTCTCGGTTCCAAGATAGTCACCAGTTTGGGTTTATGTTGTATGATCATGTCTTTGAGCACTCGGCACGTATCCTTGTTGCCGATGCCCCTCGTATTCCAGCAGATTGTATTAATCATTAACAACAGTTTCGAAAGGGTGCGGTTCACTAGTTCCCCACAAGTGGTTCCTGGTTCTCCTTCCCAACTTCTTCAGCCGCAACAACTTCATTTTGGAGTTCCTGTTCTGGAATCAGGCGTGAACTCCTTCTTCTATTTTCATTTGGCGGCTTGAATCTTGTATTCTTCGGTTTTAGAACTCCTTCCTTGATCTTCCTTCTTTCCGATTTCAGACCTGATGTTTTGTTTACAGAGCTTTTCCTTTTGGTAATGTCTTCCGCTTCCCTTGTTTCCACAAACATGTCCTCGCTCCTGTCGGGAGGGTCTGTCTGCTTCTCGTGTAGTTCCCCATCAGTGTTGTGTATCTCCTTATTTCCACTCATAGTGACGGGTTCGTTTCTATCTTCTTTCTCTTTATCTTCGTTGTCTTCAACGTTAATGACTTCCTCCACTACTTCGTCAAGGTCAGGATTTACAGTAGTATGCTTAGGATTACCTTCACTATGCCTTCGGTGTGTCCCAGTGATCTCCTTCAACACCTCCCTTTTGTCATCAACACTTTCTACTCGCTTCTTCTTCCACACTTTTCCACCTTTTTCCCCATTGCTGTATGTCTGCTTCTGCGATGGTTGGATTTCTTCATTGCTTTTCGCTTCCTGTCCTTCCTCTCCTACATCTTCCTCGTCAGGCTCCATCAACTTAGCAAACTTATTGATGCTTTGTCCTCCATTCTCTTTATTGTCATTGTGGTTCTTCTGGTTATTCCGTTGTCTGTTAGCGGGCACCTTCCTGCGCTGTGTTTACCATTTCCTTTTTTCTACCTCCTCCTCACCCATACGTGCATTATGTCCTTCTTCTTTATTACTGCTCTCAGTGTTCCCTTCGGCCTTAGAACACTTCAGCCTGCTGTGACCAAGCTTCCCGCAATGGCAACAGGATTCTGGAAAGGCCTCATACTCCACCTGGTAGGTGTTGTTATTTATTTTAATGGTATGGACCAAGGGTTTTGTTGTATCGACTTCGACAGCCAATCTTGCAAACTTGCTCCTCGTGCGTGCCATAGTGTGACCGTCAACCTTGGCCAAACTTCCTAAAGCAAGGCCTATGTACTCGAACATAGTAGGAACATACAGGTGTAAAGGAAGATCAAGGATTCTGACCCACGTAACCAGATAATCAGGAAGGTCTTCTGATGGTTTGAAGGATGGTTCCCATTGCCAGACCGCTAAACAACAACCAAACAGCTTCCATGGTCCTCCTGTTAGTGCCGTATCGAAATCCCTTTCGCATGAGAACTGAATCACATAGTGGCCAAGGTCCACCTCAAACATGTTGAATCTTCCTATCAGCTTCCATAACATCTTCAGCCTATCCCTCATCGTCATATATCCGACATCAGTACCTACTAACCTCGCTACCACGGTATAACGCCATGGTCTAGCCAGGTTTTCTTCGGCGTCAGGGTTTATGGTTAGCACCGGCCCACTGTCCTCCACGTTCAATTGTACATCCGCTAGGGATAGGTTAGTCTCATACAGTGACTCCAGGAAATAAGTCTCCTTTTGTTGTTTGCTCGTCGAACCCTGATCTGGTTCCATCAAAGGATGAACATTTGCTTTGCCTTTTTCTCCTGACCCCGCCGTCTGCTTATTGGCGATGTCCGTTTCCTTGTCTTTTCCATTAGATCCTCCGTTCAGGGGTGGAAAATTGTTATCCATCTCTATATCCCCTTCTCCTGCAGCCTTGCGTGCCTCCTCAATGTCTGACGATGTGCCTCCCTTCATACCGGCGAACTGAAACTCAATCCCGATATTCGGGATTGAAACCCTAACGCCGCCTCTCTTCTGTCCTCCTGGCTCATCTTGTAACTCTGGATCTTTCCAGGATTCAGTTCCAGTATATGGGAAGTGCTCTTCCTCGTTTCCATCTCCATAGTCACCATAGGCCTGTCCCCCTCTTCCCCCGTTGGATCGGCCACCGCCGCCGCCTCCTCGACCCCCTCGACCCCCGCGTTCCCCTCGTCCCGCCGCCATCTGGTTTTCAAACTCTAATTCCGTTCGTCTAAGTAGTTGATTTCAAGAAACTGATAAAACCTCAGAAATCATCCTGAAACTAGAGTGATTAGCCATAAGCATAACCATATACTTGATTTGGTAGTCTCAAAACCAAGCAAGAAAGCTAATCCAATAAAGAAGTCCAATCAACCAAGCCAAGAAATAAATCAAGCAACTTGATCTTGAAAATTATTTATAACATCTAATTCTTATAATCTCATCCAAAAATCCTTTATTGACTTGCAATTCGATTCTAGGGTTTCTGAGCCTTATTAGGGTTTCCTTAGTGTTTCTTGGTTTCACTTTCCAATTTTACCCTTTTTAGGTCAACAAACCCTAAAAGCTCTTTTCTACTCATGAAAACCCTAATTATTCAAATTAAGAGTCTTTATTCACAAATTAGATTACGAACATCATTTTCCTGTCTTCTTGATTGATTACCATAATTAAAACTGTTAAACCTCACAATTACCAAAATTAGGGATTTTAAGTCCATTAATGTACTTTTATCACCATGGAACCCTAATCAAGAAAATTATGCACAAATAATATCCATTTATATCTAATCCATCCTTTTTATTTCAACAGGTTAAACTTTACTCAAAATAATTAGGGAACCTTGTTAGATTTATTTATCGTCAAAACTTTAGGGTTTTAAATCAATTAAAACCATTAAAGATAGAATCTTTACATACTTTTCGAACTACAAGTAGATTCATGCCTCAATTATATTATTATTGGATTCTATGGATTTTTCTAATAAAAAACTATATATAACATGTCCCCATTGGGTAATCCTATAATTAATTACAATTTGATCAAGAAAATCATTTCTTGACCAATCATATGTTGCCGCCTGGGTCACAGACACCTGGACCCGCTCTTCCCATGTTGTTGGGCCAAGCCAATGGGTTCACACCAACTCATCTTTGCTCACACACGTGGATGCACACTTGGATAAGAAAGAATAAATAAAAGGACATAAGTGCCCTTCCCAGTACAAAAGGATAGTCAGGGTATGAAGGTATTTTCACCGCGAGCCTTCTTCTACCTCGGTTCACTCCTTCTCATTCAAATAGGAGGTCAACCCAATAGTTGACTTCACAATCTAGGCCTTCCCCTCAAAAAGCAAGAGATCCTTTGCCTTCGCCCTACTTTGGCAAATTCAACAACACATTCAACTCCTTTAATGGCGGTTGGAGTCGACTAGACAGTAAAGAGGATTTTTGACGAGGAAGTAGGTTAGGGTAGATGTGAGGGACGAGGTTAGTATAGAAATTAGAGGTATAGGAGAGAGTTTAAGATCACATAAAGTTTTGTGAATGTCTTTATGATTTCACAGAGGGTTCTTTGGCCCCTTTTATAGGTCTGGGTCATGGGTTGGCCGGTGAGGAGTTAGAAATTTGAGGAAATCTGGATATCCCTTGATAGGTGGCAAAACCTAGGTTAGGTAAGATTGCGTTAATCTCACGAATCGTATGGACTAGTTTCCAGATTCTCCCATGCACTGAGTAAGCGAGGAATCAATCGGGAAAGTCCATGTCACTTATCCCTATTTCCTTTTCCCATTCAGGGTAGAAGATGGTCTTAATATTGTCAAATCATCATCCAATAGTTGACATTTTTCATGACATGCGCATGGGCCGAGCTCATGTTATGGATTCTGAATTTAAATGTGACAAATCACATATTAATTAGTTAATTTATACACTATAGGGAAACTCAATAAATTCATACATCTTTTCCCCTTTATCCAAATAACCAAAAATTTTAAGAGAAAGTTTATATTGACTTATACTACTTGTGTGCCAAGTTTGAAACTAAAAATAAAAAATAAAAGATACTTTTCTTCATAAGCAATTCATCCACTTATAAGGCATATAGTATGCATTAAAATTCATAATTTTCTCTTTCTTCCTTTTCTATTTTCTTTATCATGGCTATTATTTCCATTATCACTCATATGCAAATGAAAACTAAACCTTTGTGGTCATCAATGCCACTCTCTAGAGGATTCTACATCTTTGTTTTAAGCACATATGTTTATTATCTATTTATTCTTTCCTTTTGGTTATTATGGGATTTTCTTTTATCATTTTTTTTCATTTTCATCCATCCCTGGATTATTAAAATAGTATAATTCGTGAAATCATACATCAAATAGAAATTTGTAAAGAAAACCATTCTTTAAAACAAAGCACCCGAATTTCAAAACAAGTATTTTTTATAGAATAATTGCATTTCTATTATTTTAATACTAATGAAATTTGATGTTATACTAGTGCTCCACCTTCTCTCTAGGGTTCTTCGCTCCGCCTTCTCTCTAGCATCCCCCCAGCAGCCGCCGCTGGGGGGAGGGGAGTGTCTCCTCAGAGCTTCCCTCCCCCTGGCCTCAACGATAGTTAGCTAGATCCGAAGGCTGCTGCACTTTCCCAGGAGTGCCATTCGAGCCGATGCCCTCAGTCGATCTGTAGAGAGCCCTCCTCGCTCACCCTGGATCGATGCAGATGGATGCACCGTGAGCCCCAATAGGCTGATGGATTGGCGTCGACCTCATCGAATCTTCTCCGTTCAAGAGTGATGGAGAGATAGGAATCAGTCCTGGTCGTATTTTGGCTCTTGTGCCGCTGCTCTGCGCTGGTGAAGATAGGTGGTCTCTGCACCATCTACTCCTCTAGAACATGCTCGTCCTATGGTTGAGGATCCTGATCCTAGGATGTAGGCACCTCATCGGCTTGACTGGATAGCGAAACAGGTTCCCTAGTGGATTGGAGGTGATGGGGTTCTCTCTAAGTGGTTGGGGACTTCTCTATGGTCTGCCTAGTGATGACCCCATATTCCTACTGGGCCTGGTGACAACGCCTCCCCAGTTTGGCTCACTTTTGATGGCCCTGGCCATGGTTGAACTCAAATCCTCCTCTGGTGGATATGGAGGTGGCGGGTCTCTCTAGGCGGCTGGGGTTCCTTCTCTGGTCCACCTAGTGATGACCCCTCGTAGCTACTGGATATGGCGGCAACGCCTCCCAGTTTTGGGTTTCTTCCCCGACACGACAGCAGTCCTCAGCCTGTCAGTAGTGCTGGCCCCTCTAAGGGGTTCTCGTCAATGAGATCTAAGGTGATAGGGCTCCCCCTATTGGCCCTGCTGCTGCGTGGGGGTTGTCCTCAGGATGTTCGATGATATGCTTATATTGGTGTTGGCCTTCGGCCACATGAAGGATGAAGTACAAGAATGCAAGAGGCATGGAGCTTCTCTGCTTGTTGATCTACATTCTAGTGGTTTTTTTGAAGCCAAATAGGAGATAGCTTCTAGGTGCACATTGTGGCTGTCAAAAGCTAATTGCCTTTTGTTGTATGCGGATGTCTGCTAGGTGACCATGTCCACTCTTTGTGGGTGATCTGAATGTCATGGCTCCATGGTTGCCTGCCTTCAATTGTAGAAGTCTATAGGTAATTTTTGTTGGTGCCCCTTTGATTTAGTTAAGGTTTTCTATTTGGTTCCTTTTTGGGTAAAGTATTGAATCATGTGCAGATGATCCAGTACTTCAGGGAGGAGGCAGTGAGTGGCAGTCCTATCTTCTCCATTTTGATTCCTTTGTGATCCAGTTGATATCTCGCTTGGAAGGTGGGACAGGGGATGGATTTTCATTTTGATTTGGTAGGTGGGTTGTAGTTTCATATGGGCGTATTTGTGGGTGTTTCTAATGGTCCTGTATACAACTCCTTCTCCCTACTAGGTCTCTCTGGTTTGTTATTTTTCCTGTTTCTTCTTCTGACTTGTTTCAGGTTGGAGTTTTTTTGTTGGGTTGATCCCTTTTATATTCCCCTGTGTGGGGATTAGGGATCTAGTTGTATTCCTTAGGGCTACTTTTTGTACCCAAAGTTTTGGTTTTATAGTAACAGAATTTTTGCACGACCAAAAAAGAAATTTGATGTTATAACAAAGTATGACATCTACAATGTAGTATCCCTCACCAAATATAGGTTTCTCCTCTAGGTTTCTCCCATGTCTCCTTGATTGTGACTTAGCTCAAGAAATCATCGATAAAATTTGATGAAAACATTTCTCTTTGTGGATATAATATTATAAAGAAAATAACCTTTTTTGATGGAGAAACATTTTGATGCAAAACTAAAAATGGCCAAAATCAACATGATGACTTAGTCACAATCATCTCTTGTCAACATTCACTATATTACTACTTGACTCAATAGTGAAAGGAATATATACATGTAACCTAAGGGTCATTAGGGTAACTTCACTAATGATAAGAAGCATATTGTTTTCTAACAAAATGGGATTCACAAATTCAAAGTTAGGGTTTCTAATCACACTATTCATCTTTCAACTGCTAATTTTCTAATAAATGAAATCGCATGTCCTACATATTTTTTGTATCCTATGTTGAGTTGAAGATTATGTCTAGGATTTATAGTTTTTCCTAAGCAGTAGAACTTGCCTTGGCTAAGTCGGTATGAAGAGTGATTAAACCCCGCCACTAACTAAGTGGATCGGGAATAATTATGCAAGAACCTTTAATTGACATCCTCCCTTTGACACTTAAGCTTGTTCCACTTACTTGGTAATGTCATCACATGGTATATTAGACGTATAATTTCACCTATGGTTATATTTATATTTTAGGTGAGTAAGGATAGAAAGACTAGGGTTGGTTGTAAACTACTTGCCTAAGTTCTAAGTGTACTAGTTATTTACCCTAATTTTCAGAAGACATGCATGAATGTCAACTGTTCATTACTTTAATACCATGTTGTAATGACCTGACACATACAATCAAATATTTACAAAATGTATCAAAAGTAGAAACAATCTTTATTATGATCATACTTTTACATCAGAGTTATGTAATCCTACAAATATGATCACAATGTTTAAGAATATGCACTGACTCCTATCTAGTCTTCAATAGGGGACAAAACATGCATGTCTCTTATATTCCATCTTTGTATCACCTTTCCATGAGTTTCTAGAGGAACAAAACCACACATGGACCCCATGAAGGGAAAATATAGGTCAGCTAGGCTGGTAGTAAATTCAATTATTGAGCTATTTAAAATAAAGATTCATGTCATCAAATATAGGTATGTTTTGCTGGTGGACTTTGGTATTAAAAAGAGGATAGCTACCATTCTAGTTTTGAAAGTGTAAAATATTTCAAATGGCAACTAGAACAACAAGGAGATTCTCAAAATCAATATCAATATTTCAAAATGAAATGATTATTCTTAGAACTAGTATCAAGATATCAAATTATCCAAAATGAAATGATTTATCATTTGACACAATCAATCTAATATTTGTCTTTACCAATGGATAGGTGCCTGCAGTTCTCCCCTCTATGAGTGACGACACTTACGCCTATGGCGGTAACTAGTATTGGGGGACCTCTAGTTATCAATTATCCAATGTGCAGGGTTGGGATTTGACTCGACGAATCTAGTAAGATAAAGCTCTTTAGCCAATATTTTGAATTTTTGTGCCAATATCGAAATCTTACAATATTTCAATTTCTTAACATTTCTCAACATTCAAATTCAGTCATGGTGAAATTCAACAAAAGGGAAAAGCTAATAAAATTGGTTCTCTACTTCTACAATATAACACATATAAAACACAATAGGGAAATATATAGTTCAATAAAGAATCAATAATTTAATATATATTCCAAATGAGAATTTCCAATCAAGATGTCCACAGGACTACACAATGTCAAATGTATCATGAATCTAGAAAGAGAATGTACTAGAGTTATTTAATGCTTCTTGTCTTGGGAATCACTCCCTAGATTCTTATTAGGTGATATTATCATTTTCCCCTTACATGATTTTGTATTGGGTAATCATTTTTGGTTTTCACAAACTCTCATATTGAGTTCATTACTATATTAGTCATCTTTATATATGTGGTCATATATGATATTCTACTCATTACCCATTCTTATAATATATATATGATTCATAAATTCACCTTTATATGCATATAATCCTCATGTTAGAGTATCCATTAAAATGTGGGATCAATAGGATTATATCCTTATATATACGAGGTTCTTAGAAGTAGTATGTGTATGTATTGAAAGCATATTGACTTTGAGTTCTTGTATTTATCCCTTAAACTACATATCTTCATGCATGTGTCCCCTTTTAAGGTTGAGGTCTTCATTAAATTAACCATTAATAAGAATAGTCAACTTTTTTCAATTATCGTTGAAGTCGTGGATTATATTGGTCTTTAATTCATAACAGTACATATATTTTCTTATATGATTATCTAAGACATACCTATACACATATGTACTAAACTAGACCAAAATACATCTAGATCATGATTTTCATATGTCACGATGGTTTCCATGCAGATGTAGCTTTTATTTTGTGATATTATGGTCATGTTCCTAACCTTATATATGGAATAAAGATATGTATAGTTCATGTTTAGGTGTTTTTGATATTTAAGGGTAGGCTATGATGTATACTAGGCTATTCACATCCTGTTAGGTGAATATAGATAAATTATTATGATGTAACTTTATAGGTTACCATCGATTCATCTAAGTTCAATTTATCTAAAAGGTTAGGAAGTGATCAAAGAACCAGAATGAGGGACTGAAGTACCTATCAATTGACAAGAGGAGTAGGGAGTTGTTGCTCCGGAAGTCCGAGACCCACGTGAGGCTGTGTGGTTTCTAGGGGAAGTAGACTCAATTGAGGGTTTGTGCAGTCTGCATTGGATTCCTTGGACGGCCAAGGTCCCAGTGGTCGTGACCCAGTGAATAAAGATGGAGGTTATGCTCCTCAGTTCCATTACTGGGATGGTCAAAGGTGGCCTTGCTACCGAGGAGTCGATCAAGCTCTTTAGTATTGTTGCATGTATTTGGTTTGTTGTAGGTAGACATGGTGGCAGATCACAACAAGAAGGATTTGGGCAGGTGGATCCAGAGACAATCGAGGGCAAGGAAGTATTTCACCATGCGAGGCCTGCACTAGACAAGTTATAGGTTTGTCGTGACTAGACAGAGTCGAAGAGTTGAGCACTACAGTGGATCAAGAATAGACTAATATGTCTGAAGATGATAGTAGGAGATTAGAGTTACTGGTTACTGGCCTTTGATTGGAGGAGGAGGAGGAGCAACTACATACCCCAAGATTTCTTATGGGTGGCTGGTGGAGAATGTATTCCACATTGATGTTGAAGGAGGTGTACGTCACTATTTGGAAGGTCGTGAGGGTTTGCAGGCGACACTCCCTGACAAGGTCAGGTAGCTTCATGACAGTGGAACACAGAGGCAGGAGGGGGGTTAGCTGGTGTGAGAAGTCTAACAAGACGACAACGGTAGATAGCAATCTCAAGCGTTCGGAGGAGAGGAGATCAAGATGTGAATTATTGGGTCGCAAGATGGGTTTTTGTAGGTGGCTGAGTGGTCATAATGGGGTGAGAAGGAGCAAGGGAGGAACCAAAGAGGGGGCTGTCTAGGTTGAAGCCCCCATCCAAAAAAATATTTTTGTTGTTACTATGATGTTATGTAAAGATTTGTATTTTGTGAAAATATATTATTACACCACATAAAATTTGATTTTAAGTCTTATTATTTCAAATAATTCTATCACCTTTCTTTGTGTGAACTACTTAGAGGTTACACTTATTATATTCAGTTATCATGTGCCTCACCCCCTCAAAAACCATAAAATTTATAGTTCTAATATAGATGTCAGTTATGGGTTTAAGAAATAACATATTTGATTCTTCTTCTAGCAAATTTTGCTTAATAATTTCATAGCAGTTGTGTCAGGATTTATGCAAATTGTCCCCCATACTTAATAGAGGAACTCTATAGGGATTAAGGAGCTCATATTCCCTTAAAATATGGAAATTAAATATATAATATGAAGCTTATAAAAAGATACCATGCAACACATTGATTAATTAAAATCTGAAACAATGTTATTGAATCATTATTTAGAAATTATTATTAATTATAACTTGAGTCAGTGCACTCAATTATAATTGTACGCCATTGAAAAAAATGATAACCATACATACATAACTAATCACCTATTCTTTAACTATATTTCTTTCAAACTTTTATTAGTCAATCACTGTCAAGTTAGGAAAAGATCCATGTACTATTTAGAAATAGATCCAAACAATACTTAGTGTTACATGGTATTTCATGGACTTTTATTTGCATAATATTTAAATATTATAAGGTTAATTCAAATAATAGTAATTACAAATTTACTAGAACTTGGGAAGATAATAAAAATTATATATCAATAAAAAAGCAAAAAGTTAACAAATAAATTTCATCTTTGGCATAAGGTAAAAAAGAGTCGGGAAAAAATAACATGTGGTTTAAGAAGGAGAAGAAAAGGTTGAAAAATCCATATTTTGGATATAATTTTAATCGGATGGAGAGATAAAAATAAGGATCACATATAAAATGGAAGTCAATAAAAATAATATAATTGCTTCTCTCATATCCTATCTTTTTCTAACTTTTAAATAAAAAAATATATATCCATTGATCTTTCTCCTTCGTTCTCTTCACTTTTCTTTCCTCAATTTCCTTTTCCATCATTTTTTATATAACCACATTTATATTTTTCTTCTTCTTTCTTTGTAAAATTTCCTTCATACCAATCGTTTTGTCAAGTACTTAAAATAAATTGGCATTACATAGTACCTTATATTTATATTGTCAATAGTTTAAGATTTGATTGCTATACATATTTTTGGATCTTCCAGTATGACACCATCCATGAGACGGTCTCATATTATATCTTGATGCTTTCTCTCCATGAAAAAGATGAGTTTGTTCCCATTTTTTGTATAATTGATATTTTTCTTATGCATTACTAATTTTATATTGGTCAAGTGGTCCTGAACTATGATTATATTGTTGATCATGTAATTGTTTAATCCAGAAGACATGGTTAAATAGTATATTATTTGAGATGGTAGACATCTAAAGAAATACACTACTTTGATATGGTGAATTATATCGTGTCATTTATTTTAGAATTTTATTTTTTTAGAAATAGATTATGTTTGTATGTTGGAGGTAGTGAGACATTGTGTTAGGTGTATTTTTCTTTAATTTTTCTAGATAAGTACCTGTCTATATATATAGTCAATATTTTTCACTACACATAGTAACCCAACCCCCTGTATGGTAGATTTCTGGATCCACCACTGAGAAGGAGAGTCTGAAGCACGTTGGTCTCCTCATGGCCATTTTGCTGATATGTCCAGGTCGATAGAATTCATTGAGATGGGAGCGATGTTGCATTGGCCATAAAGCACGGCTCTGCCTATTTTCATGTGTAATCGTCGAATAGAACCCCTAGAAAGGAGGAAGGTGGGGTCGGGGTTTTTTTGGGACATTGTTAAAGTGGGATCAACCCATGTCTCTTTTAATGCCAACGTATATCAAGTCAAGTGGGAGAAGTGGTTGCTCTTCTGTGTGTAATGGTCATCAACGTTGGGGTTACATGTTTGAAAAGACAATGTCTTTTAATTTCTATGAATGTTATGACCTAGCCTATTTGTTCTAAAATTCTATAACTCCCACACTTATAGAGTTAAATGCATTACTAATTTGACCATGTATTATGTTCTTAGAAACCCAACAACATCAACACCTATAATTATTTGGCCAAGACTCCAAGCCATTGGTATGAAAAATGAGGGTGTCACATGAGTGTGAGGCTAAATGGAGATATCTAGGAATTAATTATTCAAATCGACATCAACATGATCAATGAAGCCATGTTGAGGGACTAATTTGCAAATTTATCTCAAATGAGGAGAATACCTATATGTAGACAAGCAAAATTCAATTGAATAATAATTTTAATCAGAGACCATGATAATTTCGTCAAAATATTAATTAGTATTTGGAATGAAGGACAAGATTGTAAATAAGCTCATGATTGAGGAAAATAACAAAAAATTAAACTTAGTACCAAAATTTTAGTATATTACATAATAAATCCTAACCTCTCTCATAGTTTAATCGACCCCATCATCATATGTAATGCTCTAATAGAATCCTCATTTGGATAATGCATTCTAGATTCAAGACTACCTTGGGGTTACAAGCCTCTACTCTAACGATCTTAAGATGTTCTTGACCAGACTTTTTCAACAGTATGAGGACCTAGAGAATACGCACACTCATGGCCGAATTGTTAGGTTCTTTACCCGTTGCAAGAAGTCCTACATGTTGGATATAATAGCTGTTAGACATGTATCTACTTAGGTTAAGCCAAATGTAGTGCAGCTAGTATATAGTGGATATAAAGGAACATAGTTTTGACTCTTGTGTAAATGGGAAGAGGGTTTTATCCCAAATTTCTCATCCCTAGAACTTTGTGGTCCTTATATGTAGAATTACATGTGAAACTAGTATATAAAGGGATCTAGGAGAGACTACTATAACACATGGGGTGCGTATGGTGATCAAAATACACATGCATGCATCTGAGAACGTGTTATGCCTCACCTTGCTTGGCCTGGTCTGGCCAGGCCAGGTACGGGCACAGACTTGAGTTTGTGATTTGTGGGTTGTGGATTCCATTATGGGTATAAGTAGATTGTGTGATCTTATCTTATTGAAAGTAGGATGTGGGGTTTTGAGAGGGTTATACATAATTGTTTGGTCATTAAGATTAAACACAATATCAGAACAATAGTCAGTGTCATTTAAGTGTGAGAAAACCTAACCAGGACTTGCCTCCTCCTCTTCTATCACTCTAGCTGTGCATGTTGTTCGTTGTCAAAAACGTCTTCTGCTTCAGGTTCATGAGTGGATTGACTAGAAGAGTGGAACTCATCCAAGAGTATTTCTATTTGCTAATTTAATTAAGTATTACATCATGTTGCGCAATGGACAATATAGTCAGGAGTGCCTAACTCTATTTTATTTTCTATTCCCCTATTGTGTTTATTCTATGTATTTCTTAGATTCGGACTTAAATTGTTAACTTAATTGTAACTGTTATTGTTGCATGTCACAACCTAAAATTTACAACCAATAGTCTTAAGGAATTCATATCATATTCACTAGTTGACAATGGCCAACCGTAGTCTTGGTACAAAAACTGACACATCCAACATGCCTGAAAATTTTACTGGTTATAACTTTTCTCATTGGAAAAGTAGAATGAAAATTTTCCTAAATATGGAGGGTCATGATCATTTTCTAGAATAGGACGAACCTAAACATGATGAAACAGTCCCTGACAATGCAAATATAATTTCCAATTAGAAGAAGGTTGTGTGTCAAGGGTTAATCTTGTTTGCTTTAAATAACTAATTCTTACTCTGAGCCACCTTTTATCACTTTTAAGTTTTTGTAAGGTTCTTTTGAAACAAAATAATATGGAAAATTAGGGTGATAAAAGGTATAGTATTTCTAAGTTTCTTAAGTTTCAGTCGGTAGAGGGTAAATCCCTTTCTGACAAAACTCATGACTTTCAAATCTTATCTCACGGGATCAAAGATGTGAGCATGAGGTTACCTGATAAGTTTTATGTCCATCATAAAAAAAATCCCTAAATCCTAGAAGTCATTTTGCATGAGTCTCAAGCATTATAAAGGAGACATGTCAATGAACGATCTTATGATTGACATTAACATACAAGAAGAGCACTTGAAAAAGAAGAATGTCATGTTACGTATTGATGTAAATCCCATTATCAATTTTTGTGTTGCTAAAAGTAATGATAAGAAATCCAAGATTGAATTTATATGTAAGGCTATGATCTAGAAGAAATTGAAGAACAAACCCTGTTGGAGATGTGGATAGGTAGGCTACTAGAAAAGGATTTTCCATTGAAAAAGACAAATAAAGTTGCCACATCTACAACTAAGGAGGTTGTACTCAACATGATGACTACTTCCTTGTAGCTCAATGGTAGGTATGTGTCTATAAAACCTGAAAATATTGTAATTTTTAAATCAGTTTATTGGATCATTGGCTCTAGGGCTAATGTACATATTTGTGTTGGCAAGTCCATATTTGCGTCTTACTTGGCCTCAAGTCAGAAATTTGTAACTTAAGGTGACTCAACCTCTGTATAAGTCAAAGGTGAAAGACGGGTGGACTTGAAGTTTCCTTTGGGGAAGGTTCTAACACTTCTAGAGTTAGACATGTACCATCCATTCTGCGGAATATCATTAGTGGTAAGAATCTTGTTATGGATGGCTTTCGAATAGAATGCAAATGTAACAAGGCAACTTTTATATGCCGATGTATATTTTTTTTGTCAAGGTTTATTTATGTGACATGGAGAACCTCTTTAAGATTTATTTTTGGGAGAAGTCAGAGGCCTTTTTATTCATCTCACCCTCCTCTTACGAGCTGTTCAAAAATATTACTACAATCTAAAGATGTCTGAATAACATTAAACTTGGCAGTACTACTGCCATTACATTCTTTATTTACTAATTGGTTGAGGCATTCGGTGGACGGATGTAGTGTGTCCTCCGTAGACCTTTGGCGTCAGTTATTTAGAGCCTTTAGCATCGGTTTCCAAGTGACACCCAAGTGGGCGTCGCTAAAGGGCGACACCTTCAGCGTCGGTTTCTAACCGACGCCATAACCCTTCCCGCCACCGAAAACACGCCAACAAGGGAACTATAAGCATCAGTTCTTAATGAAAACTGACTCAATATCATGATCAAAGATGTCAGTTATTAAACCAACACCGACGCCATAACCCTTCCCACCACCGAAAACGCGCCAGCAAGAGAACTATAAGTGTCGATTAGTAAAGAAAACTGACACTATATCATGGTTAAACACGTCAGATATTAAACAATAACCAATGCCATATCCCTGCCAGCACGGCTGTGCTTCCCAACACGACCGTGGTACCTGGCCACTATAGGCGCCAATTCTTACATATAACCGACACTAGCCATGGAAGAGACGTCAGTTTTTTGCTAATAACTAACGCCGTATGTCTTTGGTGTCAGTTTTATACAAATAACCAACACCTATGTTCTGATTTTTTTCTTATCAGTTTGCAGGCTTGCTGTATGGCTGGTCAACAGGATGCAAAACCTGCAGTTCAGTTCTGAACAGTAGGTTTACAACATCCATTGATATCAGCCAACAACAGGCCACAAATCTGCAAAGTCATTCACATTCAGACACATGTATTGATCATATACATGTAGAAACCTCTACATTCATTTACATTCACATTCAGTTCCATTCATTTCATCTCTTTTCACATTCAGACATTCATGTATTGATCAGAAAAAGTCATTCACATTCACACATATGATAATTCAGAAAAAGTCATTCACATTCACACAAAAATAATTATGAGAACAAAGTTTAGAAATATCATTATTTATTCATCATCGTCATCATTGTCATCAGAACCCCAATTATATTTTAAAATTCCCACTACTTGTAGGGCTTTTGCCCATTCTTCTCTTACAACATCTAATTCCTCTCTCGTATAGGGAGTATGTACATCTAATAACCTTCCACCTGTGCTAAAGTCAGTTTTAAACACATGCAAAGATAATGACGTATAAATATAATTAATAATATATAATAAGATTGATATATATCATATTATCTAATGAGACTATATATAATACCTTCTATATAGTATCGATTTCCATTGCGACATATTTGATGATTAGGTCCATGAATCACATCACATAGTAGGAACATGCCCAACTGTTGTCTTGTATAGCACACTATAAATCGAAACATACAAAATATTCAAAATTACAAATAAGCACAGTTCACATAATATATAAATTAGAGTCAGGAAATTGCTTTCACATTCTCCCAAATTAGTGGCTGATTCTTTTTCCTGGGGACCTTTCCTCCAGCTTTTTTGAACTCCTTTAAAGCCCTACATGTTAATGTAACACATTAAATTGCATAATTAAATAGTAATGTAATAACAAATGTTAATGAATATAAAAATATGAAATATTTCTCACGAGAATAATGACCTTTTCATTGTGTTTCCATATAATGTATTCAATTCATTCCCCGCATGATCTAGATAATAGACAATGAACGTCTTGGGGACAATAACTAGTAACTCCCAATGCCTACCACTACAGGTAAGAAAGTAAAAAATTAATAACTCAAAATCCACAATAAAAATATAATTTTCTTAAGTCCAAATTATAAGCAAAGTAAACTTACTCGACATTGAATGGAGATATTATCACCGTCTTCTTATTTTTACCAAAATATTCAAAAGCATCACAGCAATATGAAGTAACCAAAGAAGGGTATGTATCTACAAGACTAATCAAAGATGGAACCAAAAATCCCACATGGGAAAATCCAAAATCTGTACATATCGTGTGTAAGTGGCTGCAAAACATGTATTACGTATGCATTAATATATAAGAAACCAGATCACCATATATAAAACAAGGTATACAGATGTATAAACAAGATTTCACCATATCCACAACTCTATCATAGATGTGCTTATCCAATCATAACAAAACAACTCCAAAATATCTTGTATATATAGCTTGTTTTCATATGATTGACCTGCATTAATACCTATGCATTAATATGTATGAAAAACTTGTATAAATAGATTGTTATCGTATGATTGACCTATATCATCCTTTGGAATTGTAACATTCGTAGGGCAATTTCGATCATGTTTGCTGATCCATACTGCCATACCCCTACAATTAGGACCTAAAGAGGCGTGTAGGTCCCTTGGAAGCCAACTTGGTAGTTGAGGAGGTGGACGTAGAGGCCAAGATGTAGCGGGTGTCGTCTTTTTGACCTGTATATATAATTTCAGATCATTGACTCATATATACACACTAAAAAATTAACGTAATGTAAATTTACCATACAATATTAGTATAGACGACATCCACTTTGGGCCATATTATCACTTCGCCTTCTGCCTCACCAAGCGTTTTAGAATTTGGATGGGCATATGGCAGTTGAAGATCCCTCCAATCAGGGAGTATATGTATCGGGCTCACACGATCCACACCAGCTGGTATTGGAGTCCCATGAAACATCTCCCCTAGAAGGGATGGGTAAGCCTGTGCCCCTGCAACGATATATTCTTGACTTTTTAGACGACATGGCTTCAACCCCTACAAATTTACATAAAGAATGTTATATACATATATACATAAACATATCATATTGAAAAGACTAGCTACTATGTCATAAAAATACTTACATAGGATGTGCTAGGTGGTGGGTCTATAAGATTACTCCCAACCTCTACAGTAGGAGTAATAGAAGCGCAACACATCACATGTACCATCTGAGTGGTCGTCTGAGACGCATGCCACTTCACCATTGCTTCTTAGACTTTCCTCTCAATTAATTCATCTACCTATACATGGATAAAAGAAACATATCTATCAATTATTGAATTCTCTTTCACAATAACATTCTAAAAAAAGAATAAGTTACCTCAACTTGTGAAATTCCCGCTTTTGGGACAGGTTTGTGCTGGGATGGCCCAAAGAATGCTTTGATGCCCATACCAGCGCCTGCACCCCTAATACGTCTAGGATGCTCTAGGTTACCTAGAGCAACTGTCAATTCATCCCTTGTGCCCTTAGGGATGAACTTGTAAAATAGAATTTCTAATAACTAGTATCCTAAAAATTAGAAATCTATAAAAATAGAATTGTAAATAATAATAACTCACACATAGTTCCTTCCGTACTAAGTCTTTCTTTCCCTTAGGAACTTTATACCAGGATTCAAAAATAGGACTACAATGGCTGCGAGTAAGAACCCCAAGATATGAAATAAATGAGTTGTGGTTCACTCCAACTGGATTTCCTGCATGATCGAAATCCACAGCCAGTTTGTGTCGATTGCCCCTTTGTTGTAGTAACTTGTTCATCATTGTGATGCCCCTCACATTCTCAATTTTTTTTGCCGCTCATCAAGTGCCCCAATTTCTTCAGGGGGTACATCACCAACCTAAAATTTGACAAAAAAACACACTTATAGGATATACCTATAAATGAACATATAGATAGAAACCTCAGGGATATATTTTAAAACTTACATTGTGTGGCGGCGCATTGACGTCCTCAGCCTCACGGTAATCATCGACATGGTCATCAAGAGAATGCTCAACCATCTGAAAGTTCACATTCACATTGTAAAGTTCACATTATAAAGTAATTCACATTATAAAGTTCACATTCACATTGTAAAGTAATTCACATTGTAAAGTTCACATTCACATTGTAAAGTTCACATTCAGAAAAATAAAACATATAAAAAAATATAAACATGCATGCCTCTAATATTGCGATCTTTTATCAATTAACAATCCTTCATTGTGATCTCCGCGCACATACAAGTCATCATTAGCTTCAACATTTGGTGGTGTTGGTAACCCAACTAAGAATGGACTGGAGTCATCATACTTATCATAGTATTGTTCTTCATCTATAGGATCTTCAATGAACTGTCTTTTATCATGAAGAAAAACTGACCATTTATCATTTGTAGGATCATCGATATAGAACACTTGGTGTGCCTGTGATGCCAATATGAATGGTTCACCCTTCTCGCCAATCTTTTCAAAGTTCACTAATGTGAAACCCAATTCATACACTATAACTCCTTTGGTGTTATCAACCCAATTACATTTAAAGAGCGGAATTCTAAAATCGATGTAGTCAAACTCCCATATGTCTTCAATGACACCGTAATATGACATTTTAGCTTCACGTGGACTCTTATCCTTTGCACTTGCAAAAAATAATGAAGACACTTGAAGGGTGACCCCACTGTTTTGGACGATACTCTTATCATCTTGACACTTTGTGTAATATGAGAATCCATTTATGTCAAACCCCTCAGAAGACATAACATTCAATTTTGGTTTAAAGGCGAGGAACTTGATAGTTTTAATAAAATTATCTAGTGTTTCAGATAGTTGATGTAAGACTTTATCTTCAAATCACTTAATAAATGTCTTGTTATGCTCTCTAGCAAGCCACATTGAATGGGCTCGAGGGTATTGTCTCTTGATGAAATTGGTATGTTCCTCGATATAAACACCCGCTTCCTTGATGTTGTGTAAAATATACAAGTGACCTTGTTCCAACTACTCACGGCTGATTACTTTCATCTGTGATCCCAAAATTCCTTTGCCAAAATGCTCCTCACTATTCTTGTCATTAACAGGAGCGTCATTACAACTCAGAAAGTCATTGCAAAAATTCATAACCTCTCTCGCCACATAACCCTCAATAATACTCCCTTCAGGCCGATAACGGTTTCGAACATCACCTTTAAAAATGCTCATGTATCGTTCAAAGGGATACATCCAATGCAAGAAAACTGGTCCCAACATTTTCACTTCCCTAGTCAAGTGGACAACAAGAGGTACCATGATATCAAAGAATGAAGGATGAAAATACATCTCAAGCTGACATAGGGTAACAACCACTTCTCTTTGCAATTTATCGAGAGTATCAGGGTCAATAACTTTGCTGCACAGACTATTGAAAAAGAAACAAAGTCTGGTGATTACAAACCTTACATGCTTCGGCAATATAGATCAAATTTCCACGGGTAATATTTGTTGCATGAGATTGTGACAATCATGAGATTTAAGACGTATCAACTTCAGATCTTTCATTGATACCAATGTACAGATGTTGGATGAGTAACCCAGTGGCACCTTAACATTTACCAAGAATTCACAAAAAGCTTTCTTCTCCTTTCTCGAAAACATGTAACAAGAGGGAGGTAAGTATGTTCTCCGATCGCTACTAACTACTTATGTTAATTCTGTCCTTATTCCCATTTCACGTAGGTCCATTCTTTATTTTTATCCCATCTTTAATCTTACCTAGTATATTCAACAGAGTACCGATGATGCTATCACAAACATTTTTCTCAATGTCCATAAAATCGATACAATGCCTGAGTGCCAAAGAACTCCAATAAGGAAGATCCCAAAATATTGACTTCTTCTTGAATAAATATTTGTCACTCCGTGTAGCCATCATACATTGTGATCTTTTACCAAATTCATTGGCAAAGTCTTTTACTCTTTCATAAACATCCTCCCCTGGTATAGGTTTAGGTGCACTCTGTTCCTCATTCCGTCCATTGAATGCTTTGTGCAACCTACGATACGGATGGAATTTTGGAAGAAACCTTCGATGACCAATATATACAGTCTTGCTGGCGTGTTTTAGTCGTATTGAATCAGTGTTCTCTTCACATATAGGACACACTTTAGATCCTTTGACACTATATCTAGACAAATTCCCATATGCTGGAAAGTCATTCACAGTGCAAAACAACATAGCGTGCAAACAAAATGTCTCTCTTCGTGAAGCATCATAGGCCATCACACCTTCACCCCAGAGTTTCATCAAGTAATCAATCATAGGTTCAAGATAAACACTGATATCATTTCCAGGTTGTTTAGGGCCCGATATCAACAATGACAACATAACACATTTATTTTTCATACACAACCAGGGAGGAAGATTGTATATAACAAGCATAACTGGCCAAGTGCTATGTTGGCTGCTCAATGTCTCGTATGAATTAATCACATATGTACAATGCCCAAGTCTTAGATACCTGACTTCTTCACTGAATTTAGGGTATAATAAATCGACCTTCTTCCAATGTGGGGAATCAGACGCATGTCGTAGGATCCCATCATTATTTTTCTTAACATCTGCATGCCACTTCAAATTCTTTGCATCTATCAGATTGACAAACAAGCGTTGAAACCATGGTATTATAGGTAGATACCACATCACTTTGGAAGGAGAACCAGTTTTGGACTCCCCTGAAGTCGTCAATTTATACCTTGATGCACCACATTGGGGATAATCTTTCAAATCCACATAGTCCTTTTGAAATAATACACAATCATTCGGGCATGCGTGTATCTTCTTGGCCTCCATTCCCATTGGGCACAACAATTTCTTTAACCGGTATGTTGAGATTGGCAGCTCGTTTCCTTCAAAAAGAATTTCTTTCAATAAAGACAACAATGATGTGAAGCTTTTGTCGCTCCATCTATTATTAGCTTTCAGCTTATATAATCTCAACACAACGCTAAGCTTCTAAACTTACAACTTGTGTATAACGGTATCTCAGCATCATGCACAATATTTCTAAACATGGGAGGTGGATCAGTGTTCTCTACCCCACAACTATCGATCATCGCATCAACGATGTCTACTAGAACTGGTTCGTTCACATCTACGTCATTGGAGGCAATTTCTTCTTCTACACAAGCACTACTATCAACATCCATTGATTTTAGGTTTGAAATCTCTCCATGCCAGTGCCATTATGTATAGCCTTGTATAATCCCATTGCACATGACATGACTTTTGATTTCGTCACCAGTGCTGACTTTTAAGTTGTTACCGCAATGCCTACATGGATAGTAGAACCTATCTCCAGGTTGTTTCCTATGTTCCTTGACAAATCTAATAAACTGATCAAGACCAAAAATAAACTCTGGGGTGTAGCGATTTGGAATGGACATCCATGATCTGTCCATTCTATGATCAAAGAGAAAACAAGTATATATTAGAACCAGGTTAGGGTCTAGGGTTAAAAGATTAGAGTTTTTGGTTAAAACTTTAGGGTTAAAGGTCTTATATATAATAAATGTGTACCACCTATCCCATTCTTGAATATCTAATCTCACTATTAAGTGTATAATGTGTATTGAGTTTTCAAGAAAATTTTGGCAGCATTTTCCCGCTGTTCTCCAAGTACATATGTACTTAGAGAACAAATGGAGAAATGCTACCAAATTTTTTTTGAAAACCCAATACACATTATACACTTACATCCTAAGTGAGATTAGGTGTCCTAGAACAGTCCTAAACTGGGGACTATCCAAGATTTACTCCTAATAAGTAAATCTTGGGCGGGTTTCTAGGCCAACAAATACATGTGTTGTCATTCTTATACCTACAATCCTAGTTTCATCATTCATATCCTAGTTCTTCAAGTTAGGGTGATTATTGATGTCTTTAGAAGCATGATTGGCAATCTAGGGCAAAGTTCATCATTTACATTCCAAGCATGTCACGTGAGTGCATTGGTATTTCCCTTTTACTAAAACCAAATTGGTGTATTAGTGAGTCTTCAAATAGATAAACACTCGAAGATGACTCAATGAATCTTATGAATAGTCAACTCAACTATAGCTTGTTGGTTCTCATTCATGACTTGCATAATATTTTGTTGATCCTAAATAGAAGAAAAATTTTACATGCCCCATATGACCCTAGAATGTTGACATGCCTAGGTTTAAAGCACTCATCGATCTTGAATAATCTTGACATGCCCCATAATAGGGAAAAATCAAGATGAGTTCAATAAAAAAAATCATAAAAAATGGACTGCATAATGAAATAATTGCTTAGTAATAATGTATATTGCAAGATAAATAAAAGATCAACTCATTATTTTACAACCAAACATTTTTTTCATGCATCTTTCATTACACATTTATGGCCATTATTCATCTAGTGACTAAGGTTCTAGATTGACTTTTACTACTTGCTACTTAATGATTATAATGTATGGTTGTTGTACAAGAATCACGGAATATAAAGTCCATGAGGATAAACTACTATTTGGGAATGATAATGTGGCTTCTCTATATTAAATCTAATCTGTCTTTCTTTCTTCTTCTCTATATTTAATTATTACATAAGTTGTGTGTGAACTTTGAGCTATTTAGGGGCAGTCACACTAAATTACTTTATCATTGTCTACCCAAGCAATGAGATTGGATTGATGAAATAACACTTCTATGACAGTTGGTATCAAAGACTAATACACTATGCATCTATGTAATTGTGAACTTAATTGTGAAATCCCTCATTTTCCTCTTATCAGGATTTGAACTACTATTATTTTTGTAATAGTAATCATCTGGTTCATATACAACAACCACGTTTGGCTATTGTTAGGGTTTGCGTTAACCCACAGGGCTACACAACTATTCCAGGTGGAGATAGAGTGGATATAGCTAAAAAGGGGGTTGGAAGTCAGCGGCGATGACGAGCTCAGCCGGTGGAGAAAGGTACCTGTCCAGCGGCGGCGAGCTCAAGTAGTGAGCGGTAGGCGGCGGAGAGCAGTAGGGGCGGTAGGCGGTGGCGAGTAGCATCAGCGGCGGGAAGCAGTCCGGCGGTAGGCAGCGGCAAGCAGGAGAAAAGAAGGGACAGTGGCGGCGAGTAGGAGAAGGGAGTGGCGAGCATAGCAGCAGCGGCGGCGAGCACAGCAGCAACGACATCATAAATCACTCAAATTGCCAGACTTAAGCGGAGTCCGCATTGAAACACAGAGAAAGGGGAAGAGTCTGCTTTGCACAGGTGCTATTAAGTTAGCAATAGGCGTCGGTTATTAAAAACAACCGACGCTTATAACAATAGGCGTCGGTCACCACAAACAAACCAACACCTATGTTCAATGATAGTCGTCGGTTTCAACTAGAAAAATCAACGTCTATCTACATATGCCGACAAAAAAATATATTATCGAATTATGACCATTATCGTTGGTTGTTGTAGAAAACCGACGCCAAAGGGGGGTGAAAATTTTTGCGGGGACATCGCACGAAAACACATCGGCGTCAGTTATTGCAAGAAAATCGATGATAAAAATGGACTCAATTTTTGTCTCGCGAAAAACCTTTAGTCGTCGGTTGATTTGTAAACAACTGACGACGACGACGTATGTTAAATTTTGGATGTATTTTTTTTCACTGGAAAATTTGGATTTGGTGGTCGATTTTAGGCGTCGGTTGCTTATTGAGGAACTGACGTAAAATAAAAAGCGATACACGTGTTCTGCCGATCTTCACATGTAGATGTCGGTTTGTGTTTTCAACCGACACTGTAGGGTTTAGGCGTCAGTTTCGTGTATACAACCGATGCCTGTAAATGTGACGTTATAAGCCATTTCTATACTAATGGCTGCCCTCTCTCTTCACATGAGTAATAGACCAATCAGTCAACATCATCTTCCTAGCCTTCGTAATTTCTGTAGTAAATCTAGGTGCACTAGACTGATCCTTCAGGAGCAACTAAGCAACAATTTTACAGTCTGAATCTATTATTACTTTGTTCAGGCCTAACCTCGTGGCATCTTCCATAGCTAGAAGAATGGATTACACCTCAGCCTCCATGACGTCAATCAAATTCCAGTTTAGCTCCTTTACCAGCTAGCTAGTCCCCTATCCAATTGCGCAACATAGGCACAACTCCCTTCTTTCTTCTTGAATGTTGCATTGACGTCCATCTTGATCCATCCCTCCTCAGGCATCTCCCATTGCTCCAGTTGACATGTGTTGATGATCGTCACTTCTGTGTCCCAGGCTATTTTTCTAAGATCAACATCCTGCCTAACCTTCATCGGCAACTGGACGTGGTTAGAATGTTTACCTTCTATCACCTGATTGTTCCGGCTATTCCAAATATGCTAGCAGCCATACATGAATCTCACTCCATCATTCTTGTTCCTTAGATTTGTATGTACCCAGGCATCTAGATTAATTTTGTTCAATGAAGAAATTCTCGGGCATCTAGATTTGTATTTGTAAGGATCGGTCTCCTACATTCTCGGGCATATTGGCAATCCGTCAATGCATGGAGGTCATCTTCCTTCACTCAAATTACTTCTTCCACACATACTGTTATTCGTCGTCTATCGCTCTGACCTCCTCTTGTTTGTTAGAATGGCATTGTGGGATAGAGTCCACATGAAAACTTACCCAGGATGAGGTTTGTGCTTCCTAGATGGTTCTCCATTCCCCTTGTCTAGTATGCTCTAGTCCTTGTATGATAGCTTTGTAAGCTGAGTTTGTAGAAAAATATTTTGTGTTACTGTTCTTCTATACTCTCATATCTCTTCCAGACTCCCTCCTAGGTGGAAGGATCTTCAAAATCTCAGTAACACAGCCCACTGGTAACCAGTCCTCTAGGAAGCTTACGTCCCAATCCCCATTATCTAGAACAGCACTGCTAACTTTCAGGTCGTCAATCTCATCTGGAATTGGTTTTGTTGCCTCATCTCTAAGACATCTTCTATTTTTCAACCACGAATCGTCCCAGAAGCTGGTGTCTCTGCCTGTAACCAGATGTATATGAGATTTCATTATAATGAGGTATTTCCCTTCTAGAGTATCCTTACCTAGTCTAGAAAGAGTCGAAACACATTTGTCCTTGTGCTCTTTATACCTTTTGTTCATCAGCTGGCACCAAATAGTAGGCCTGTTAGTAGCTACATCCCACGAGTTCTTAGCTAACAAGGCCTTATTCCAGTCCCGCATGGTCTTTATGCCCAGACCTCTGTTAGCTTTGGTACTGACCACCTTCTTCCACGCAATGAGAGATATAGGACGTTGAATATTGCATCCACCCCAAATGGACACTACTAAAAAGCAGTCTGTTGGTGACATCCAAGCACGTCACCTATGACTTGAAAGATTACGTACTTAACAATTGTCTATGTAATGAACGTCATCTTTCAGCCGTGCCCTATGTAGTATGTAGGCTCAAGTAATGCACGTCACCTATACTTGGATTCTACATTTTAAGAACTCACAACAGGTGACATCACAAACAGTCATTTAATTAATAAGAGATTACATATACAACAATCACCTTTTTAATGAAAAACAACAACAGAAAATGTCATCTAATCAGTATAAGCTGACATGTATATACGTACATCATATATGGAAACACATAAAAGATAATTTTCTATACTTTTGAACGAATAATGATACTTTAGCAACATTTATATTACGCTGAATCACAATATGAATATATGTATAAAAAACTATAACAACTTTGAAATCAGAAGTGATATTTGTATTTCACGCAAACATGATTTACAAGGGGAGGACATTTTACCTTGCCCCAAACAAAAATATACAAACTCAAATTGCAAAAATGCTTCTTGAGTACATATTACTTTAGCTGTGAAGTTGTACGTATTGTAATTTTTCAACACAAGTTGATGCCTAAACCACTCAACCACTGACTTTGAGTGGGCTGTGGACTGCTGTAAATGCTTGGTGGGTTGTTTAATTACATAACAACACACCATATCACTGCACGGTTCAGTCCATTGGAAGAAAGGCACACCAGTCAACCACTAACTTTGAGTGGGTTGCTATAAATGCTTGGTGGGTTGTTTAATTAAATAACAGCTCACCATATCACTGCATGGTTTAGTCCACTGGAAGAAATGCATGAAGTCACGCACAGTGAAGACCAAACAGACCAAGCGAAACGGAAGTCTCTGAAGCAAAAGAAGTCACCAGAATAAAGGAAATTTCTATGACAGATAGAGAAAGAGAAATAAAGCCACGAGTGAGCTATTCAGTTCTCCCACCCTTCTTCCTTGCATCGTTCTTGATCTCAAACATAAAAACCCAAAAGTACCAACTCAGATCCAGTTCCTCTATTATTGGTTCTTCAGACCCTTCTTTCATTGCTCCAATAACTATTGGTAGCTTTACACCTTATGTTGTTTGCTTTTGTCCCACAACACGCTATAGAGGCCACCGGGAGAGGTGATAGGGGACTGTTGCGTCACTTCAGCATTTTCTTTTGGTCCTGTGCAAAATGTGATTGCGTAAAAATGGTTATGCTTTACATGTAAATAGCTGCTTGCAATACATACAACATATAGAAGATTTTTTACTTTACCTTGGCCATAGTAGCATGGAGAGCGGTCTGAACCTCAACAAGGTTTGGATATGAGTCCACATAATTATCGGTACAGGGGTCATAGTAAGGTGCCTGCCATGAATACAATAACAGTCAAAATAATGTGTTTATTAGCTGGTTAAATAATCACGATACTGGAAATGAATTAGTTAAGTTATGATGTTGAAGAGATGTAAGAAACCCACCAAGCTAGTATAGGCAAAGGACGAAGTCGAGCGGCAAGAGAGCTGGTAGATATTGTATACGTTGACGTCACCCTTCTCATCACCGTCCTTGTCCAGCACATCCACACAAACACCTGTGATGTTCCCATCAGGGTACTTACGGTTGGTAACGATCGCGTACTGTGACTCATTAGAGATCATGGCATGAGTCCATTAGTACTCGTACATGCCCATTTTGTTGTTGTTGTAGACTTCACCAAAGGTGAGGTAGTGTTCGAAATAGGAGTTGCCCACCTGTTTGTGTTACAGTTTCCAAAGGACAAGCTTTTGACTGTATTTGTCCTGCCCGTTTTGGACCCTACCAAAGGAATTGGACCCGACCCAAGGGATTGGACCCGACCTAGACAGATCAGACTCGACCTGGACAGATCAGACCCGACCTAGACAGATCAGACCCGACCTGTACAGATCAGACCCAACCTGTATAGATCAGACGCCCTGTTTAGCATCTTGTACCAGCTTTTGAAATTATTAATATTTAACATCACATACAAATCAGTTTCACCTGCAAATATCTCTGTTATAGTCACTCATTCATTTGAAGCAAGAAATAGCACAATAATCCAATAAATACTAATAATATAATAACAAAATCACATACAAGTAGCACCTGAAACACGTTTACATTCGGTTCGTGGAAACAAGTAGCAGTTGGAAGTTTGTTAGCTCAAAAAACAAAGCTCAATCTGCCTTTGGTATTACAGATCTAATTTATCTAATTAACACATAAGTTTTAAACATTATAATCAGCTGTTCAAATCCAAAATTCAAATCCCCAACTCTTCTGTTTCAACTTTTGCACAGGTAATATGGAGCTTCTCAATCTGTTTCACCAATGATAATTGCTAGTACACTGCAAAAAATGCAATAAAGCTGGATTATTAATCATGTTGGTGTTATGTAATACAGAGGGAGAGAAAGAAACCAATACCCAATGGGCAAATCATGAAATAGGTACCCAATAGGGCCGCCACTTATCTTGCCAAAAAACATAAACGGGGCTGTGTAAATCATCAATCTGACCATTAATCTCAATTGGCTAGTAGCAAGCCGCACAAGCTGCTCCTACTCGGCCTTCAAGTCAATCATACCTTTGCTTAGTTAAGGGGAGAGAAGAGCAGGTAGGCGTATAGTAAAAAAACCAATCAAATCACACAAACCCATGAATCATGTGTGTACACATTTGAGGAAGTTTGCTGGATTAGCGTGGAGATGAGAAAAAATTAGCAACCCATGGGTTCTGGGAGAAGCAGAGGCCATGAGCACGATAAAGATGAAGCTCGGAGGAACAACAGAGCAGGGAAATAAAGGAAAGGGGAAAAGGAAATGGAAAGGGAAGGTCGGATGGATTGAGGTGGAGGAAATCGGAGCGGAGCAGCTGTGTTCCTGAGGGCGTGCGGATAGAACGTCAGTTCCGGCTGTCAGGCGGCACCACAATAAGAGATTAATAGGAGCAAGTGAGAGGGTGATAGAAGTGCATCCACCAGCAGCGTGGACATGCGATTCTATCATCTCAGTGTGAAGGCCATTATTCGGGGTGCCGGTAAAGCGGTACCGAACGGGATCAGGTCTCACGGAGGAGGAATTGAAGAAATGTGGGTATTGAGATACCAACCTAGATGATTCTCGTCTCCACGCAGCAACTGAAGAACGTCTCTGAGAATCACCCAAACACCTATCTCGTTGCATGATCACCATCACTGAGAATAATCGGAAAACCAACTGCTCGCCTTTTCCCCCCATCTTCGATGAGAATCGCGATTCTCCTCTTTGCATTTACGACAGCTAGGGTTAGCTTGGGATGCTGAGTGAGAGCGATAGAACTGAGGTCTTAAACTTTCATTCTCATGATTCAGTGCCTCTATCGGCTTTTAAGTTTAGTGAGCGGGTCTCTAGGTCCATCTCGGGTCTTAGGGTGCAGTTGTGTGCCCGACCCAAAGACAAAAGACCCATTTCGGGTATGCCCGGTCAAGACCCAAGACCCTACTTTAAGTCTTAAAAACCCGAATTTTGGGTCGGGTCGGGTCCGGTCAGGTTAGGTCGTGTCACGATTTTTTTTCCAGCCCTAGTTGTGACCAGTGTCGAGATGATGGTGGTTTCCAGTTCAGGGGATGACAGATTGATGTGCGCTGACCCTCTGAGGACTCCTCATCGATCTACGGAGATGCGGGATGAAGTAGAAGGATTGAAGGGTTTTTTAGATTGCGCAACCTGTCTGTGGGTAGGATGCGAGCGGGGAGGTGCAAAGTGGAAGAGGGACGGGGGTTGGGCAGAGAGGAATCGGGGAAGAGAGAGATGCGCAAATGTTGTGCGAGTGGAGGAAATAGAAGGAAGCCCTCCGGAGTGGCCGCGAAAAAAGGCCATCAACGTAGGTGTGTGGCGCTGCCGAGTAGAAAGAACTAGTGGCGGCAACTTAGGGCTTAGAAGGAGGGGATACACACATCGGCTAAATGAGGCTCATCACCCACAATATGCTCTCATAAGGGCGTGACCAAAGGATTCCCGCTCCAGATCGAGTCCCGAGTCAGGAAGGAAGTTTCCCATGAGTAAGAGTGTACCTGACATGCTTCTCAACGAGGACAAGGTCTGAGGAGGAGTGGGTGCCTAATGCGAGAGATGGTGCAGAATCGGTATATCTCAATGTTTGCTAGAAGAAGAATGATGCTGGAGTTAGTCACATTACTATCATTATATTGTAGCCGTGTAACTTCTTTATTTTGATGGAATATGAAGCCTTATTTTCATTTATCATGGGTGATCATCCTTGTGTAGTATGCATCACTTGAGTTACTTTTAACCAGATTCCCAAAGAAAGAAAAAAATGGGGCTACATGAAAAATTGCATTCCCTAAACTTACTTTCATCATATTATATTTGCATCCCTTTGACCTAGGACTAAGATGGGAGATCCATTTTACCTAATGTTTCAAATTTTACATTTGGGTTCCTCGCAAACTATATGAATGAGTAAGAAGTATTTCATGATGAAGGACCAGTACGCCAATGTGACCCTCGAGGTTCCATGAAAAATGAGGAACTGTCCTCTCAAACTTCTATATCATCTTGTGCATGATACATAAAGGTGGATAGCTACCTGGATTCTCATATCAATTTTCACTGTGTTAGTAAGACCAAGGCTTTAGGCTAGTGTTAACGTCGTTAAGCTTATACTTTCTCCCACATCAGCTAATAATTTTCTTTCTTCGTTATCTTCAACATTGGAAGCGACAGTGAAGACTCATGTGTCCTTCTGCTAGGTGGGCATCTATTCTTGCACGAAAGCGCTCGACATTTTTGCAAGTTGGATGGTTTATGATTCATCTCCCTATCTTCTTTTAGTTGTTCTCATCAGAGAGGAAGGACAAAGCAATAATTCAAAAGTAGAGTCTCCAAGGCAAAACGGGCGTCGACATCTTGTAATGACGCAATGATGCAATGGGATGCAGGTGTTTCAGGCAACACAACCCTAGTTATCGGGCAGCAACACCTCCATTGTGACGACTTAGAAACACACATATATCTAGCAAAAGGGTGTATTGGCTACCCTCTCCTATTAGCAACGTCAAAACAAGTGTGATGGTCACTATGGGTAACGGGAAACGTCCTAGGGTGTCGACATAGCATAGCGAAGATCCTCTTAAGGTTCAGAAATGCTTCAAGCAACACATCTATGGTCGTAACACCAAGTCATGACGGCCCATGGCATATTGGCCAACACTCCTCGTATCACGATCCAACACCACATCGTCTCAACAACCACCAACAAACTATCACCCTCATATAACATCGGCCCACTCATTCCTAAAGGCATGACGGTCAGAATGAGTCGTTCTAGATCTAACCAAGCTCTTGAATCTAGAAACACCACAAAACCCTAGAGCTACAAACCATCCCAAGTCTTTGAAAATACATTTGGAAGGTTTCATGGCACATATGATTATAATGTCATCTCATAGTAAGTCCGTAAAAATACATTCAAGAGGTGTCAGATCCCATATCATGACAACGTCCTCTCACAGCAAGTCCATCAAAATGCATTTGAGAGGTGTTAGATCCCATTTCAAGACAAATGTTATCTCACATCAAGTCCCTAAAAATGCATTTGGGAGGTGCCACGACCCATATCATGATAGTGTCCTTTCACAACATGTCCCTTCAAATGCATTTGGGAGGATTCAAGGCCCATTTAAAGACAAATGTTATCTCACCTCAAGTCCCTAAAATGCATTTGGGAGGTGCCACGACCCATATCTCACAACGCAACATCGCGACTGCCTCCATGACGCATGTCATGACTGCGATCGAATGTGATACAACATCGTTAAAGTAAGGTGTCACGATTAGTGTTACACATAAAGTCCCTAAAAATGTAATTGGGAGGTTCCATGACCCATATCATGATAGTGTCCTTTCACAACATGTCCCTTCAAATGCATTAAGGAGGAGCCATGGCCCATATATTGACAGTGTCCTTTCATAGTAAGTCCTTGAAAATGTATTTGGGTGAACTTTAGGCCCATATCATGACAATTTCCTCTCATGCCAAGTCCTTAAAAATACATTTGGGAGGTGTCATCACGCATATGATGACAATGTCATCTTGTAGTAAGTCCTTAAAAGTGCATTTGGGTGGTGTCAGGTCCCATATCATGAAAATGTCCTCTCACAACAAGACCACGAAAATGCATTTGGGAGGTGTCAGGGACCATATCATGACAAATGTTATCTCACATCAAGTCCCTAAAAATCCATTTGGGAGGTGCCACGACCAATATTGTGATAGTGTCCTTCTACAACATGTCCCTTCAAATGCATTAAGGAGGATACATGGCCCATATATTGATCGTGTCCTCTCATAGTAAGTCCTTGAAAATGTATTTGGGTGAACTTTGGGCCCATATCATTACAATGTCCTCTCATGCCAAGTCCTTGAAAATATATTTGGGAGGTGTCATCGCACATATGATGACAATGTCATCTCGTAGTAAGTCCTTAAAAGTGCATTTGGGTGGTGTCAGGTCCCATATCATGAAAACGTCCTCTCACAACTAGACCATGAAAATGCATCTGGAAGGTGTCAGGGCCCATATCATGACATATGTTATCTCACATCAAATCCCTAAAAATGCATTTGAGAGGTGTCATGACCCATATCATGATAGTATCCTTTCACAACATGTCCCTTCAAATACATTAAGGAGGAGCCAGGGCCCATATATTGATAGTGTCCTCTCATAATAATTCCTTAAAAATACATTTGGGTGAAGTTTGGGCCCATATCATGACAATGTCCTCTCACGTCAAGTCCTTGAAAATACATTTGGGAGGTGTCACCGCTCATATGATGACAATGTCATCTCACAGTAAGTCCTTAAAAATGCATTTAGGAGGTGTCATTGCTCATATGATGACAATGTTGTCTCACAATAAGTCCTTAAAAATGCATTTGGGTGGTGTCAGGTCTCATATCATGACAACGTTCTCTCACAACAAGACCATTAAAATGCATTTGGGAGGTGTCAGGGACCGTATCATGAAATTTTTTTTTATCTCAAATCAAGTCCTTAAAAATGCATTTAGGAGGTGCCACGACCAATATTGTGATAGTGTCCTTTCACAACATGTCCTTTCAAATGCATTAAGGAGGACAGATGGCCCATATATTGGTAGTGTCCTCTCATAATAAGTCCCTGAAAATGCATTTCGGTGAAGTTTGGGCCCATATCATTACAATGTCCTCTCACGCCAAGTCCTTGAAAATACATTTGGGGGGTGTCATTGCACATATGATGACAATGTCATCTCACAGTAAGTCCTTAAAAATGCATTTGGGTGGTGTCAGGTCCTATATCATGACAATGTCCTCTCACAACAAGTCCATGAAAATGCATTTAGGAGGTGTCAGGGCCCATATCATGACAAATTGTGTCTTACATCAAGTCCCTACAAATACATTTGGGAGGTGCCACAACCAATATTGGGATAGTGTCCTTTCACAACATGTCCTTTCAAATGCATTAAGGAGGATACATGGCCCATATATTGGTAGTTTCCTCTCATAATAAGTCACTGAAAATGCATTTCTGTGAATTTTAGGCCCATATCATGACAATGTCCTCTCACACCAAGTTCTTGAAAATACATTTAGGAGCTGTCATCGGACATAAGATGACAATGTCATCTCACAATAAGTCCTTAAAAATGCATTTGTGTGGTGTCAGGTCCTATATCATGACAACGTCCTCTCATAACAATTCCATAAAAATGCATTTGGGAGGTGTTAGGGCCCATATCATGACAAATTTTATCTCACATCAAGTCCCTAAAAATGCATTTGGGAGGTGCCACGACCAATATTGTGATAGTTTTCTTTCACAACATGTCCCTTCAAATGCATTAAGTGTTGGATCCTAGATGGGTGATTATATGCTCTAGAGGGGGGGTGAATAGAGCTAAATGACAAACAAAATTCATTAGACCTTCAAAATATATCACAAGATAAGGTTGCTAAATAGGAAATTTGAGTGCAGCTAAAACATGCATAGCAAGGAAGAGAGAGATTGAACATACACCAAGTGACAAGCTATTTAGAGTGGTTCCACACTTCAAACTAGTAGTGAGTCAGTCCACTATCTAGAGAGGTCAACGTCTAGGATTTCTTAACCATTGCACTATTATATTCATTCATAAGACTTACAATACATGACCACCAAAGGACTTACCCATCCAAGCACATGGAGATATCCACCTTACCAAGGACTTATCCACTTTGCTTGAGTATTCCTCCTTCACCAAGGTCTTACCCACTCAAGCACAAGTCTTCTGCCTTCAAGGACTTTGCCACTCCTCTTGGATCTTCATCCTTTGCCTTCATCTTCACTCGGAGAAGCTTTCACCAAGGTCTTACCCACTTGAGCAAGGAGTCTTCTGCCTTCACCAAGGGCTTACCCACTCTTGCTCTAAGTCTTCATCCTTAATCTTCACCAAGGGACTCCTTCCCTTATTCTTCTTCACCTCTCTTAGCCAAGAGAGAGAACCTTCATCTTCATGGTTGAAATGAGAGATAGGGAGGTGGTGGAAGTGAGAACCTCACAAGATATACATGTAGGACTAGCTCTCTTACAGATTTCCTACTCACTCTAACGAATGTAGCAACTGATTAAGCTTAGAGAGAGAGGAGGTTGTAGGATCACTCAACTATAGAATAGGGACCTTCATAGTGCTTGGCTAACCATGGGATGAAGCCCAAGGGTTCCTATTTAGGAGGATCTATGACCTATATCATAACATTGAGCTCTCATAGCCTATGAAGTGTTCCACTTTATGAAGAGAGAAAAGGGGAAGAAAAAAGGAAGTCTTACTATGAAGTTGGACATGTCCAAAGCATACAACATGGTGGAGTGGAGTTTCCTTGATGTGGTGATGGAGAAGATGGGTTTTGGGATGAAGTGGAGGAGTAAAGTCAAAGATTGCATCACATCTGTCCAACACACTTTTGCTATAAACGAGGATCGGACCAAAAACAGAAAGCCTGCACATGGACTTCGCCAGGGTGACCCTCTATCCCATATCATGAGAATGTCCTCTCATAGCATGTGGATGGAGGTGTATATGGGAGGATCTATGACCAATATCATGTCAGTGTGCTCTCACAGCAAGTCCCTAAAAATAATCTTTTGAGGAGCCATGACCCATATCATGATGGTGTCCTCTCACGGGAAGATCCCAAAAATGCATTTTGGAGGAGCCACATCACATATCATGAGAATTTCCTCTCCCAACATGTCATTGTAATTGCATTTGGGAGGATATGTGACCACTATCATGATAGTGTGCTCTCACGGTAAGTCCCTAAAAGTAAATTTCTGAGGAGCCAGGGCCCATATCATGATGGTGTCGTCTCACCACATATCACCAAAGGCATCAAGATCTGTGATGTTGCAAATTAGACAACGTTCATCACCTGGATACAAGGGAATCATAAGCCAATACCGAAGGATAGCTTGATACTCAACGGGTAACATAGACAGACCAAGGCCATCAATAGGAACAACCCTCAAAAAATTTTGTGCATGATCAGCTTGTAAAGAAGTGAGAATAGCATGTTTCCGTAAGGATAGGTCACTTGCCATGATTTGCTGGATGACCATTTTGTAGTAAGCGTCTACCAAAATAGACTTGGTCTTTGGGGTGGTAGAATGCATACTTGTCAACATAGACCAACATACAGATGGCAAGATATTGCATATGCAAGCATGTGCTTGGATAAAGGGGAGCCCTGCTGGCACGCATGTGACCTCACGCAACATATGGTCTTGGAGATCTTTAGTGTGTATCTGAGAGGCAACAAAAGCAAATTTACTGACATCATGAGAGGACTTCATCCTCAATCCCCCTAGATGCATAGGAAGTGTAGCCAAACACCATTGTAAATCACCAAAACATGGGCCGTCACCAACCATAATACGCTCCAGACAACGATGAAGACCGTGATAAAAAATATCCAACACAGGTGTGATAGAAGAAGGAGGTGTTGTACAAAGATCAAACAACAATTTGGGCATCCCAACACAAGACCTAAGAAGAAGAAGCTCACACTATGGGTCCTGGAGTGAGGACATGCGATCCATCATATCAAGGGTCTTCATCACATGTTTCTGGAGAAGTTCCTTTGCAAAGGATGCATCTGTAGAAAATTGGGCCACCTAGAATCTTCACTCCACGCTCTAGATGAGAGATGTCAGTTGGAAATAAGCCCACATTTGAGCCTCATCTAGGGTCATCAGATGACCAAAAAATCTATCTTCTTAGTATTGAGATGAAGACCATACATCGGGCCTCGCTCCTAAATGAGGGATAGAGCCTTCGAAACAACCTCTGTGTCCCCAATGAGGGTATCATCATCAAGGTAGAAAGAAAGGAGGTCAAGTTGACATGCATCCTTTGCCTGTAAAATAAGAGGGTGGAGTCTCAGGGAAAAAAGTAGGGGGCCTAATGGGTCACCTTGTTGTACCCCGACAGAAGAAAAAGAGGCTCGCCATGATGCATATAGAGAGGAGATGGAGAGCTATAGAAAAACTCAACCCATCGTATAATAGAAGGGCAATGAAGACGAACCTCTCAGAATATGGTAGATCTATCAACCATGTTGAAGGCATTGTTGAAGTCAATAAGAGCCATGGTGACTGTAGTGTGGTGTTTTTGTTCATAGACAAGTCGAGTGACAGCATGTAGAAGGGCCTCAACACCACCAGAAATACCAACACCATACTGATGATCCATAAGTAAGGGACGACATCAGAACTTACACCCTTTGCAGCAACTTTGGATACAAGGCACTGCGAAATAGTACCCATATCAATAGGCCGAATGACATTGTCTGGTTTGAGAAAAGGAGTCAATGGAGCATTGACAATGTAGGGAGCTAGGGAATCTGGACAATGACCAGTGAGCCAAAGATTCACTACAGTTGAAGCTGCATTAAAAAATCATCTTTCACTGTAGTGGTAGCCCCACACATATAATCAATAAGATGTTGTGATCGTAGGCCATCACGTGCGCAAGTGGTCCCTTTCTTGAATGATAAAATGACTTCTTCAATCATAGAGCAAGAAGCAACAAATGGAGATCTAGAAATTCAGACTGAGGTTGTACCAATGGTAGTGGAGGTTGAGGGTGTTTAGCTTCAAGATAAGAATAATTAGCAGCTTTTGTGGGGGGTAACACCACTAGAGGATAGAATACAGATGGCCGTAGAAAATTGGCTATCTTTGATCTTAGACTTGGCACATGAAATACAAGCTTCAGAAGAATGTTCTCACCCGGTAGGACTACAATGAGCCAAAATCTGAGCCAGGAGTTGTTGAATGCCATCAGATCCTAAATTCCAAGTCTCCAAAGCCTTAAGGTTCATAAGTTGTTGTAGAGAGATGCATTTTCAAGAAGACTATTCTTGAGCAGACTTAGGGGAGAAGTGATACAGAACACATGCTGGAAGCAACAAAAGACGAATCCATGCATCAATAGAGCGTGGGCAAGAAGACACCTAGAGTAAGCAAGCACGAAGAGTGTCGACAAAGGGCAAACGACAAAGAAGAGGGATGCTATTTACGGTAGGGACACCTATGCAGAAGACAGAATCTAGAAGATCTGTATCGAGCTATAGTCAGTCAACAGGAAGAGGCGGTGGCTCAATACACTGATGAACTGACAGGGTGCAAGGAACATAATCTAGAAACCCAGAATTGATGGGAACAGGCAAACCAACTATCACATCGAGTGATGTCTCACCAGGCTATCGAGGTAGAGTGGTAGTAACATCAGAGCCATCAGAAGCTTGATGAGGACATGCTTTAGACCATGGCACGATGCCAAGGCATACACCACACATCCAATGCTTGGAAGAACAAAGAGCAAACACCAAGCCCTCCCAAACATCTGCATACTCCAACGCCTTACAGATTCCATCAAAACGACTCAGTGAAGATAAACGAACAACCCGAAGATGATTACCAAAATTGTTAGCTACTAACGTTTTGCCACGACATGTATGGAGGCTCCTAAAAGGACATGAAACTTGTGCAGTAGGTCCAACCATGTACGATGTAGGCCCCGCGTGGTAAAGGACCATAGGAACAACCTCACGACTTTTCACTTGTGACGCAGTAAGACGGTCATAATGTGTCATTGCCGATGTGGGGAAACTGAATTTTGCCATTAAAGAGAGCGGAACTGAGACATGGAGGGAACCCTCTCATGTATGGCTGCCAGCAGGGCAGTCCTTCCTGCTGGGTTGACCAGTGCCAAGCCTGCTTAACACACGACTGTAGGGAATCGTGATGGGCTGCCGCCTCTGGGGATCGATGTTAGAATCTATCGTATCGATCCTCGACGTGTTGAGACTTGGACGGCTAGGCACCAGGGACGCTCCGAGCGCATTCTTGCCCTAATCCCTTGCTGCTATGGGCGTGGTTGCCGAAAAAAGGGCAGCCACCTCTGGTATGGCCAAGTCCAAAAAAAGTTGATAAGTTGAATCAGACTTAAGTTATCATCGAACCTTTCTGGTCGCCTTCCGTACACATTCAGGAGACACTATGGTAAGTCAGATCTGGATACTATGGTGTGGGGGAACAAGACGAGCAGAGAACCCCTACCATCAGTGGCACTGGGGTAGGTGCAATAATTAATCAGAGGTAGGTGGGAGCCAAATAGAATCGTCATCGGTGCCCATGTCACGTGCAGCGGCTCGGCGCCCTCGCATCACATCATCGTCCAATGCATAGTGACCAAATAAGTGTTGATATATTCCAACGAAAATACACTCGGGAGGAGCCATGACACATTTCTTCTCATAAAAAGTCTCTTTCAATGCATTTCATAGGAACTGGGGCCCATATAGTGACAATGTCCACTCACAACAATTCCATAAAAATGCATATGTAAGGGTTGGGGCCCATATCACGAGAATTTCCTTTAACAACAGGTCCCCCGTAATGCATTTATGAGAATTCAAGGCCCATATCAAGACAATGTCCTCTCCTACTAATTCTGTAAAATTTCTAAGGTTAGGTGACATGAATTTATGTCATCTATAACTTTTGTGACACACATACATGTCACCTAAATGTTATGTCTAGAACAGCGCTGCTAATTTTCAGGTCGTCAATCTCATCTGGAATTGGTTTTGTTGCCTCATCTCTAAGACATCTTCTATTTTTCAACCACGAATCATCCCAGAAGCTGGTGTCTCTGCCCGTAACCAGATGTATATGAGAGTTCATTGTAATGAGGTGTTTCCCTTCTAGAGTAGCCTTACCTAGTCTAGAAAGAGTCAAAACACATTTGTCCTTGTGCTCTTTATACCTTTTGTTCATCAGCTGGCACCAAATAGTAGGTCAGGTAGTAGCTACATCCCACGAGTTCTTAGCTAACAATGCCTTATTCCAGTCCCGCATGGTCTTTATGCCCAGACCTCCGTTAGCTTTGGTACTGACCACCTTCTTCCACACAATGAGAGATATAGGACGTTGAATATTGCATCCACCCCAAATGAACTTTCTAATCTTGCTATCTATGCAATCACATAGGCCCAAAGGCAGAAGCACTGTTTGCATTAGGTAAGTCAGCATCGCCTCCAAGGTTGTCTTAAGCTAGACAAACCCTCCCTGCAAACGACAGACATCTAGCTGACCAAGAGGCTACTCTGCTTGTGACTTTATTCAGTACCTCCCCATACGTGTTCTTATCCACCCTCTTATGTAAATGAGGGACTCCAAGATACTTACCTAAGTCAGAGGTTTCAATAAATTCACAGACTCTGCAAATGTCCCGAGGTACTCTCATGGGTACACTTCTAGAGAAGAAAATACGAGTTTTCTCGACTAAAATTCTTTGCCCAGACGCAATACTGAATGTTGTGAAGCATTTTCTTTACCCGGTATGTTGAGATTGGCAGCTCATTTCCTTCAGGAAGCATTTCTTTCAACAAAGTCAACAATGAAGTGAAGCTTTTGTCGCTCCATCTATTGTTAGCTTTCAACTTATACAATCTCAACACAGCACTAAGCTTCGTAAACTTAGCACAACCTGTGTATAATGGTATCTCAGCATCATGCACAATGTTTCTAAAGATAGGAGGTGGATCGGTGTGCTCTACCCTACAACTATCCATCATCGCATCAATGATGTCTACTGGAACTGGTTCGTTCACATCTACGTCATCAGAGGCAATTTCTTCTTCCACCCAAGCACTGCTATCGACATCTACTGGTTTCGAGTTTGAAATCTCTCCATGCCAGTGCCATTCTGTATAGCCTTGTACAATCCCGTTGCACATGACATGACTTTTGATTTCCTCACCAGTGCTGACTTTCAAGTTGTTACCGCAATGCCTACATGGACAGTAGAACCTATCTGTAGGTTTTTTCCTATGTTCCTCGACAAATCTAATAAACTGATCAAGACCAGATATAAACTCTGGGGTGCAGCGATTGCGAATGGACATCCATGATCTCTCCATTCTATGATCAAAGAGAAAACAGGTATATATTAGGACAAGATTAGGGTATACACTTACATCCTATCCAAGATTTACTCCTATTACAGTCCCAAACCGGGGACTATCCAAGATTTACTCCTAATGAGTAAATCTTGGACGAGTTTCTAGGCCAACAAACACATGTGATGTCATTCTTATATATAATAAATGTGTACCACCTATCCCATCCTTGAACACCTAATCTCACTAGTAAGTGTATAATGTGTATTGGGTTTTCAAGAAAATTTCGGCAGCATTTCCCCACTGTTCTCTAAGTACATATGTACTTAGAGAACAAACGGGGAAATGCTACCGAAATTTTCTCAAAAACCCAATACACATTATACACTTACATCCTAAGTGAGATTAGGTGTTCAAGAACAGTCCCAAACCGGGGACTATAATGAGTAAATCTTGGACGGGTTTCTAGGCCAACAAACACAATAATAGATATGTACATGTTAGGATTTCATCACAATTGATGTTAGGGTTTCATCAATTTTAGGGTTTAATCATATCAAATTAGGATGCTAGAATGGACAAGTTTAAATCTTATTTCAACATGCATCAAAATTTACTGAATTAGGTCAAGCATTAGGATTAGAAGCACAAATATATGCAAGCAAAAGATTTGTTCGTATCCTAGAATTTACATAAAGCATTACATATAGATTTGTTCATATCCTTACCAACGGCAAACACGACCGTGGCTGTGTTGGCCTACCACGACCGTGCTGGACAGCATGGCCGTGGTAGGCCATTCTTCTCAGTGAAAGAAGTAGAACACTAACTAGTCTTTAACGAAATTGATTGATTATTTAGTCGGGAAGAAAGTGAAGTAAGGACTTCTATAACTAGAAGGTATCTCACTGAATTTCTAGGTAACCGTAGCCAAGTGGCTAAGGTGCTTAGGTTTTGAAGTCAGGAAGTGTTGTATTTAAAGAGCTAGGGAGAAAGAAGAACAGAGGCTACAGCTAATACCTGGAGAGCAGAGCAGCAAGTAGCGGGCGGCGACAAGGAAGAAGACAGCGCCGCAGTAGGGCGTGAGCAGGGAGGAAGGAGCGCGCCGTAGTAGGGCATGAGCAAGGAGGAAGTCGGCGCGGCGACGACGCAAGGAGGAAGGTGGCGGGCGGCGGCGGCGACGCAGAGCAGCAGTAGGGAGCGTCGGCGGCGAGCGAGAAGCAGCAGGCACCAGGCGGCGATTTTGGGAGAGCGGCGATGAGCAACACACAAGAGAATCGATGAAACAGGAAGAAAGGGGGAGAGTCGGGTGATCGGGCCTCTATTAAGTTGGTCAACGACATCGGTTATCTACAAATCCGACGCCTATTACGATTTAGCGTCGGTTGATAGTAAAACACCGATGCCCAACTAGACAACCTTTACCCTAAATTATTTGGTGGGAACCATTATCAACGTCAGTTATCTAAGGATAACCGACACTGAAAGTGGGACTTTTTGTGCAAATTTTCACTTTAAATAGGCATCAGTGAATAGTTAAAAAACTGACGCTGTAGGTGACCTAAAATGTTTTCGCTCGAAAATTGGATTTCGCGGGCGATTTTAGGCGTCAGTCTGTTATAACCAGCCGACACTGAATACAAAGCGGTACCCGTGTCTGGCTGGTCTTCGAATATAGACATCGGTTTGCATAAATAACTGACGCTTAATATTATAGGCGCCGATTTTCCTAAATAACCGACGCCTAGAAAAGTGACACTGAATGCTGTTTCCGTAGTAGTGTCTAGCTGAGCCTTTCAATGCATATGAAGAACATGTAGGATGACATTGGGTCTCCTTGTCTCAACCCTCTAGTCTCCTTGAATTATGGTAATGCACTTCCTTTCCACAAGATCAAGGTGCTACCGCATGTGATAGAATTCATGGTGTACCCTTTTAGGTTACCTAGAATATCAGTGTAGTTTAGTGTGTCCTGTATGAAATCCCACAACATCATGTCGTATGCCTTTGAAACATCTATTTTCACTGCCATGGTTTGAGAAGTGTTCTTTTGTCTCATGATATGAATCACCTCCTGAACCATTGCTATGTTATCAGTTATTCTTCGACTAGGGACAAAACTAGATTGTTCCATGTCATATCCATTCAGGGATACACTTCTTTCATCGTTCTATCGTGATCTTAGAACATAATTTCAAACACAATTTATTTAAGGAAAGAGGCCGTAGCTGGTCACACCTTTCAGGATGTTGTACTTTGGGGATGAGTACTATAATTGAGTTGTATATCTCCATAGGTAGAACATCTCCTCTAAGAGCTTTTGAAATAGTTAACATGACGAACTTCTCAACAATGCTCCAATTCTTCATCATGAAGTGCCCAATGTTGCCAACTGGGACGACTGCCTTGTTGGGGTCAGTACTTTTCAAAACTTTCAGTACTTCTTCAACAGTAGGTTTTGCAGCCATCATAACCTTTTCCCTCTCTGATAGCCTTTTGAACTGATCCGGGATATTATTATGTGGTAGAAATGAGTTACTAGCAGTTGCCGTGAATATAGCTTTGAAATGAGCCATAACTAGCTTCTGGATTCCTTCCTCATCAGTCACCCAATTGTTGTTTGTGTCCTTCAGTGCGTTGATGCAGGTACCTCTTCTTCTTTGTTTCACATAGGCCTGGTAGAATCTAGTATTGTCATCTCCATTTTTTAGCCAATTACTAGAGGAAAAAGGCTTATAGTCCACAAATAATACTGTGGACTATACTTCATAATCCATGGTTTTACCCGTGGAGTATAAAATGACCATGGACTATTACCGTAGATTAGGTAGCCATAGACTATTCTCCATACTCCACGGACCAACCCATGGACTATTATAAAATCGTGGACTATTTGTGTTCTTGTATCTCAAATTAAAAATCATATAATCCACTTTGATAACCGTGGACTATTATTCATTTATTATTAAATTAGATTTTACAGTCCATGGTGAAAAGCTTATTTATATAAGATTTCACATAAAAAGGAACTTGTTATATTGTGATATTCATTCATGATGTACTCATATTAGATCTTACAATTCTAAAATTTAACAATCACAACAAATTGTAACCGTAATATATGTTTATTTGAGATAATTAAAAAGACAATACTTCATTCACACTCTACTCAAATTCATGGTAGTCATGTTACTAGTGATCTCGACAATAAATTGATTCCATAAACAATATCCATATGTTTGAAACAAATAATAACATGATAGCTCAATCTTTCTCAGCCACATCTCTAGAAATTCTAAAAATGTCATAGTATTTCTATATACATTCTGGACTTAAACATTACAACATGATGTGTTTTGAGAATCTGACGACATGGTATCACAGTAGCAATAACTACAATAACGTTGTATGATATTTTAGTCTCTTTCAGATCTTGACTCCTGAAGTGTTCACTTTCTTCCCAAACATGTTGTGTAATAGTCATATTCCTATAAAAACAAAATATTCAAGTCAAACATACATGACAACAAAATATATTTCTCAACGTTCATTTATATAGATAACTTAATGATAATTTTATAATCGTAAATAACAAGTCATTATTTTTGCACATGTTATTATTTCATAACAAAGCAATATAATACAAACATGGTTGTATCATGTAAAATAAATTCAAACATGTATGTATCTATATTTATTGAATGACACATTAAACATGACATTTCATTTAGTATCTAACAAGAAAAAATACACCAATAACTCATTAACTGAACAAAAATATTACTTGTTGTGCTTAAAGAAAAAGTAAATCTTATCCAAATGAGGAGAATCAATATCTATTCCTTCCTGTATCAGTGATTGAAAAATAACATTAAAATATTATTCTAGTGTGATATATAAATATAGAAAAACAAGATAGCTAGCATACTGAAGATTCTAGTGCATCCTCGAAACTAGATTCAAGAGTTGTTGTCTTGTCCTGCAATAACTATGTATAAATAATTTTTATTTTAACAAATCTAAATATTTAATATAATTATAATATGTTTTAAATATTAAACAATACCTTTGACTCTAATATCTTCAACCGAGATCGTAAATCCTCAATCTCACATTCTTTTTCTTTAATATGGCAATGTTGTTCTTTGATCTGATGGTCTTTCTCTTGCAACTGAGATTTCCAAGCTTTAGTCACACTTCTATTTGAATTTTCTACCAGCCTCTTCTTCTTTAAATTTCTTCTAGTAATACCTCTGCTTATTCCTCTCTCATACCCTCCATGATGAGACCCATACACAAAGTCCACAACAGGACTAAACTTCAACGGATCATTTGTATTCTCCAGTCCCAATTCTATACATCTTTGTATTACCTTTTCCTATAAGATAAATTCACATATCAACTTATTTTTCTTAATTTAGAAGAATATAGATGATGACATAAATACTTACACGAATTGCTCTTATTTTTTCATCTATATATTCGCCATTCCTTTTATGACCATCAGCTCAAGTTTGCAGGAGTGTCACTTTCCCACTATTTTCTCCTGAAAAATATTTACATATGTAACATTTGAAAAAGTAAAAGTTATTTCTACTATTATAAATTATATTAGAAATCTTACCACATTCAAATGCTTTTCAACATAAGATATTGGTCCAATTGTGTGTGTAGCTTGTAAAATACTTCTATTGTGTTTATTAATGCTTGCTTCTTGCTACTAAATGATCAAATGAATTTATGAATTGAATATAAGTATGAATGGTAAAACATAGTAAGACAATGCAATATTTTTTTGAACTTTACCTATTTCGATTGGCTACTCGAAAGATCTATAAGTAATACCTAACTTTCTTGTGTAACTCGATCATCTATAATTTCCATTTGTTCAACAATGGGAATATTAGGATTTAACCTACATTTTAGATCCTTACAAAAATCACACAATTATTGATTGATCGTCTTTTGGGCAAAAGTAGTTACTTCATCATAAGAAGTCACTTTTGTATCATCCGTATTGAAAAATTCAAAGTCACACTGCATCAATAAAATGTAATATATATGAAAATAATAAGATTAAAAGTATTTTGCTATTTTAGTTGGATAAAAAAAATATAAAAGCTATCTTGAGGTAGAACACTTACTAGAACATTATTCATAACCATTTCAATCGCCGATTCATGATCTTGTCCCCAATCCTTATGTATCGGAAATAAAGAGGAATTACGAGCTAATATTCCTAAAAAGTTGCTCAAACTGCGTCTCCCTAGTCCAACAATTCTACCATCATTGAGAACAATGCATTTATGCTTCTGACCAGATGTAGGGGCCAATGCCTTTAAACTGATTCTACCTCGTGTCCTTCTCTTGTTAACATTTGGTATGATAACATCTAAAACATGTAGAAAATGTGATTTAACTTTTATGATAATGAAAAATATTCATAGAAAAATATAACACATGTGGCATCATGCTCATTTGATTCTATTAAATTTGTATGAACTACATCTTGGCTTTGATCATCCTCTCCTGGTATAGTAGAAAAATAAGGAAATAGATACTCAACATAATAAAAGTAAATAAACATTAACATCGATAATACTTTATCACAAATATTGTACCTCCCATCTGTTGTCTATCGTTTTCATTTTCTAGAGTTGTGGTACGCATGTGCCTCTGTTCATTTTCTAGAATTTCATAGTAAAAGTAAATAGGCATCAACATCAATTATTTGATAATAAATATAACTTTATCATAAAATATTATACCTCCCATGTGTTGTCGACCATTATCATTTCTCGGATATCATATATTGAAAATGAACATACATTGATCTAACACACTACTTTTAACTTAAATTGGTACCTTTCATGTTTTGTAAGGTTTGCTCTAGATCTGAATTTTTATTTTGAGAATTAACTTGGCCTTGACGATTCACTGGATATCACATTTGAGAAATAAAGAATACATCATCTCTATATATCTAGTATAAAAGGTTATTCTTCTTGTATCATTTACCTCCACTTGATGGCCTATCCTGCCCATGTCTTGTGAATTTTGTCGAGGCATTCACTTGTGTCTTGTCATTTCCTGCATATCATATATTGAAAATGAACATACATTGATCTAACACACTACTTTTAACTCAAATTGGTACCTTTCATATTTTGCAAGGTTTGCTCTAGGTCTGAATTTTTATTTTGAAAATTAACTTGACCTTGACGATTCACTGGATATCACATTTGAGAAATAAAGAATACATCATCTCTATGTATCTAGTATAAAATGTTATTCTACTTATAACAATTACCTCCACTTGATGGTCTATCCTGCCCATGTCTTATGAGTTCTGTCGAGACATTCACTTGTGTCTTGTCATTTCCTGCATATCATATATTGAAAATTAACATACACTGATCTAACACACTACTTTTAACTCAAATTGGTACCTTTCATATTTTGCAAGGTTTGCCCTAGGTCTGAATTTTTTCTTTTGAGAATTAATTTGGCCTTGACGATTCACTGGATATCATATTTGAGAAATAAAGAGTACATCATCTGTATGTATCTAGTATAAAAGGTTATTCTACTTGTAATAATTACCTCCACTTGATGGTCTATCCTGCCCATGTCTTGTGAATTCTGTCGAGACATTCACTTGTGTCTTGTTATTTCCTGCATATCATATATTGAAAATGAACATACATTGATCTAACACATTACTCTTAACTCAAATTGATACCTTTCATATTTTGTAAGGTTTGCTCTATGTCTGAATTTTTCTTTTGAAAATTAACTTGACCTTGACGATTCACTGGATATCATATTTGAGAAATAAAGAATACATCATCTCTATGTATCTAGTATAAAAGGTTATTCTACTTGTAACAATTACCTCCACTTGATGGTCTATCCTGCCCATGTCTTGTGAATTCTGTCGAGACATTCACTTATATCTTGTCATTTCCTACATATCATATATTGAAAATGAACATACATTCATCTAACACACTACTTTTAACTCAAATCGGTACCTTTCATATTTTGTAAGGTTTGCTCTAGGTCTGAATTTTTCTTTTGAGAATTAACTTGGCCTTGACGATTTACTGGATATCACATTTGAGAAATAAAGAATACATCATCTCTATGTATCTAGTATAAAAGGTTATTCTACTCGTAACAATTACCTCCACTTGATGGTCTATCCTGCCCATGTCTTGTGAATTCTGTCGAGACATTCACTTGTGTCTTGTCATTTCCTGCATTTCATATATTGAAAATGAACATACAATGATCTAACACACTACTTTTAACTCAAATTGATACCTTTTATATTTTGCAAGGTTTGCTCTAGATATGAATTTTTCTTTTGAGCATTAACTTGGCCTTGACGATTCACTAGATATCACATTTGAGAAATAAAGAATACATCATCTCTATATATCTAGTATAAAAGGTTATTCTTCTTGTAACAATTACCTCCACTTGATGGTCTATCCTGCCCATGTCTTGTGCATTCTGTCAAGGCATTCACTTGTGTCTTGCCATTTCCTGCATTTCATATATTGAAAATGAACATACATTGATCTAACACACTACTTTTAACTCAAATTGGTACCTTTCATGTTTTGTAATGTTTGCTCTAGGTTTGAACTTTTCTTTTGAGAATTAACTTGGCCTTGAAGATTCACTGGATATCACATTTGAGAAATAAAGAATACATCATCTCTTTGTATATAGTATAAAAGGTTATTTTACTTGTAATAATTACCTCCACTTGATGGTGTATCTTTCCCATGTCTTTCAAACTCTTTAGTGGAAGCCTTACTTATTGGGTCAGTTTTCTTGATGATATTGTTCACAGAAATGCGCTTAGGAGGCATTTTCCTATAGGACACAAAAGATAAAGTGAGAGAATATACTTGAGTGATATGAAGGAAGATACATATGATCAAAACCCATTAAAAAGAAAGATAATTCTTACCATAAATTGACTATGTTTTTTTTTCTTTGTACATTCAATTATAATATTTTCATCTACTTGATTCATTTTAGGATCTATATCTGTTCTTACCCAAAGCTCTATATCATCATCTGACACACTTTCTATTAGAATTTATGCATCTGATATATTCATATCAAAAGAGGCAACATCGATGGGAATGTCAAATGTGTCTCTAGCAATCCAAGAGCAAACTATATTTAAATTTCCTTCTTCAGGATCAGCAGAATAGAAACTTGTTTTGCTTGTTCAGGGAATATAAAAGGCTCATCATCAAATGCATGTTTAGTTGTATAAACAATGGTGAAGTTAAGATAATCCCTTGTAACTCCAACTCCATTATCACTATCATACCACAAACACTTAAAAAGTTGAGGACTGTGATACATATTTTGAGAGAATACCTAATCCTTCCCGCACAGCAGCTGCATCCAGTTCTGGTGCCACAACCACGTATAGTACCGGGAACGCAGGGGTTGTCTTGAAGATCAGGAGGAAAGATGGCCGGGGTTGAAGATCATGAGTTCCGTGGAACTCATTTTCTGGAAACTATAGTTCAGTTTCTGGAACTTAAGTTCCATTCACTTCCATGTGATTGGTTTGTTGTAAGTGGAAATATAGAAATCATTAAAATTTTTGTTAATTTTATTGTATAATACAAATAAGTGAGAATGGCAAAAACATAAAAAATGGAATCATATCCGTAAAAAATCATAATATTCTTAAATCATAATAACCACAACAAGTAGTTATGGTGTAGATGTTTGTCCTTTAAAAATATTATATTATAATATAATTTTTGCATTAGTTCTGTACGGAATTTTTACTATATTATTCATGTATGTTTACAGTTAATTATCATTTTTTGCATCATATTGTTTAAACATGAAAAATAAAAATATATTACGTAAATGTTCACATTGTTTCTACATGGTGCGGTGTTTATTTTTTTATGATGTTTGTATTTTTTATTTTTTAGATTGTACTGATAATGTTGGTTATAGAGTTAAATATTTTACATAGTGTGATTATAGTGTATAATATTTTGTCATATTATGTTGTGATTTTAGCAACGAACTAGATCCTCACCATTAATATTTCTAGTCATAAATATTTTTACATGTATCACTTATAATGAGTGAAGAATATAATTGTATAAAAATGTTGTTATTTGTCCCAGAACTCATTTTCCGCTCTTTTTAAAAAGGAACTCAGGAACTGTGTTTTGTATGTAAGTCTGTAACTCTCGGAAGTCACAGAAGTCAAGTTCTAACACTTACTTTAAACCAATCATGAAAAACCACTCAAAGAACTCCAGTTCATGTGTTTTCAACCAGTTACAACAAACCAATCGGAGCCTTAGCTGCAATGGTCACATGGAATTTGAAAAATGGGTACGTTTGAGTAAATCTAAATTGTAGATCACCTTACCTGTTCGGAGAACTATGCTGCGTAAACAATAATATGCCGATTTTGACAGTCATTGCTGCACATCACGCTTCCGATGAGTGACAACGCCATCTCGGGTGATAATATACCTATCTTGATTGATGCTCTATTACCCTACTTGACTCCTCTCTCAGCTGCCGGTCCATGCTGATCTGGATGCAAAAGTGCCCCAAAGTTTCGGCTGCGGGATCATCTTTTGCTGGGGTACGCGCAGTCGGCACCAGCTGTAATGGGAGACTGCAAACTGAGTAAAGAACAAGTATACTAGGGCACAAATGAAGTGTATGCCTTAAAGCCCAAAAACCGTGGTCTATTATAAGCTAGAACTATACACCCCAAATAACCGTGGACTGGAGAAGTAAAACAACCGTGGATACATTTTTGACCGTGGAGTATAAGGGTATTTGCTATTGATATGGATTTTCCTTTTCCATTCTTCCTCCTCTTGCCGTAGGATCTGTGCTAGCTCGTTCTGCATAGATAAACTTAGCTCGTCAGTGATAGTATCATACCTCTCCTCAATCATGGATTGTAGTTTGTTAATATTTCTGAGTAGCCTGTCTTTGTTCTCCCGTAGTCGCTTCCTGTACTTAGTGTCCCACTCTTCTATGTGTCTCTTGACATTACGTAGAGCATTGTAGAAGTTTAGGTTTCCTTGCCAATTATTCTTGAGCATCTGATTAAAATCTCTATTACTCTCCTAGTAGTTTTTCACCGTGAATTTTTGTTGTGTCGTGTGCACCTTGTTGGCTTTGACTAGTACTGGACAGTGATCAGAAAATGTTCTAGGGAGGTGGATCATTGAGAAGTTCGCCTTTTCCTGAATGAACTCAGTATTGGCTACGACTTTATCTAGCCGTTCATGGAGGGTTCCATGCTTATACTTGAACCTCAAGCCTGAAAAGCGTAAGGTTGACAGCCCTGCTTCAAGTAGTGTTTCGTTAAACAGGCGGGCTTCAGAGAAATTATATCGCTTCCCCCCTTTCTTCTCATCGGGGCTTAGGGTAGTGTTGAAGTCGCCAACGGTTATCCATGGACCTATGAACCTGTTCCCTTAAGAGCAAAGCTTGGATGGTCTTAAGAGCAAAGCTTCCACTTATGCGTGGTTTAGCAATGGCGACCAATTTAGGTGTATGTATCACCATAATTTCCCGTCCGTAGTACACGACACATATCATCATTCCCAATCCCCCTAACGTTCCAGTATAATATATCTAACATACACACCAACAGTTGATGTGGGGGCATCTTCTTCTTTTGCATCTTTAGTTGGATGAATGCTGGGTGGTTTCCCCACTCTCGATGTTCACCTCACTTTCCTCTTGGTTCAGCCTGGGGTTCCGCCTTCTTTGGGTATAAGGCGGGGTCACTTTAGCTGGTTTCATTTTGGAGCTACTTCCTTTAATTTTCTGTCTAGCTGAGGACACAAAATTCAGTAATTTGTTGCCATTAGTTAGGTCATTTGTATCTCCGCTATCCCCCTCTCCTTTATCTGCCTCCATTTCGTCTACCTTTTCCATCTCAGTAATTACCTCATCTACTTCAGGGTCTACTACTGTATGGACTTCATGTACTTCATTTTCATGCTCCTTCTTGGTACCTGCTTGTTTGTTGTTCTTCCCAGTTTCCTTGTTGTTCGAGACATCCATCAGTGCTTCCCTTTTATCATCTACTGTAGTAGTTGTCTTTACATGTTTCTTCTTATTTTGCCAAACTTTCTCTTGTTGCTTATACTTCTGTGTTGTATTCTGTTCCTCCTATTGTGCATGATTCATTTGGGTGTCTTCAATAACCTCCTCCTCGTCGTTGAGCTCCTCAAATCTGTTATTTCCTTTTGTGTCTTGGGCTTTACGTTTGGAGTAGTTATGCCCTTTTCTGGCTTGATTTCTTCTCCTTTGTGTCTTCCACTCCTCTTTCTCCTCAGTGTCATTATAGGTATTTTCATTGTCACCTCCTTTACTGCTTTATTTGTTTCTCTGCAGACAGTACTTGGTTTGGTGTCTCAGCTGTCCACAGCTACAATAGGTTTTGGGGTAGGCCTCATAAATGATATCATAATCTTGATCATTGATGATAATCGAGGTAATTAACTCCTTTCTAGTATCTACCTCCACTGCTAGTGTGGCAAAGCAGTTGTGCATTCTTCTCGATGTGTGTTCATCCACCTTGAATAGCCCCCCTAGTACCAACCCTATGTATTCAAACATAGTATCCACTTATAGGTGCAGAGGTATATTCATGACCCTTTCCCAGGTAACTATGTGCGTAGGCATTTCCTTAGTTGGTTGGAATCTTGGGTTCCAATCCCAGACCCCTAAGAAGCATCCAAAGATGTTCTAGGATCCTCCCGTCACATCCATATCATAATCTCTTCAACATGAAAGCTGAATAACAAAGTGTCCTAGATTTAGTTCGAAAATATTGAACCAACCTATGATATTCCAAAGGAGTTTGACTCTTTCCTGCATTGTCATATACCCTCCTCCTATTAACCTGACCACTACTGCATATCTCCACGGCCTCGTCAGATTCTCCTCTAATTCATCAGTTATAGTGATGATTGGGGTACCAACACTGCTCTTGTATGACACATCATGAAGATTTAGGTTTGATTCAAATAGGGATTCCTACATCATGTTCTCGGGATCAACTTCAACATAAATTTCACCGAATACCACTTTGCTGAAGGAAGGTTGTGATGAATCTTCCCCATTCTATTCATATCCTCCTTGCCATGTGTTAGGGTTAGATTCTCTAGTGTCCGCCAGCAGTGGGATGTGTGTGACAGTTCTTGTCCTCTTGTTCCCTACCATTGTGTCCTTCTTTGCACCCATGGTGTTTTCAATGTCCATCGATGCCTGATCTTGCTTTCCACGATCCCCTTGTACTGGAACTAGAAGCCAATCTTGAGTACCAAAACCCTAACTCTAATGTTTCCATCCACATAACTTCCTGTGTCTTCAAGCCTTTCCTTCCTTGTATCTTCCACCCAGTCGGTCACCTTCTCTCTATGAAAGTCTGACCCCCTACCCGAATCTTCACTTCCCCCATTGCATTGCCGCCGCCATCACCTCTCCCCCTGAGTTCCCCTACAACCGCCATCACCTCTTAAATTGAGGACATAATCTACCTCCTTTAAGATTCTTGTTGAAACTGGTTTGAATTCAATTTTTAAATTTGAACTAAAGTATTTTTATATTGTATGAATCTTCTATCTTATGATGTATGGCATAGTCATTTGGGACATGTTAATAGTGATTCAATGAAATAAATGATGAATCTAGATTTTGTTCTCATATCCAATATTTATAATAGTAGATGGAAATTTTGTGTGCATTCTAAACTTCCTAGAAAACCTTTTCATTCTATGAATAGGAATTCAAAAATTCTTGATTTAGTGCACACGAATATACACAAATTTAATTACATTGCTACTAGGGATTCAAAAATTATTTCATCAATTTTATTTATGATATAAATAGATATTTTTATGTATGATTACCTAAATGTAAAGATGAGGCATTAGAAAATATTTAACTCTTTAAGAAAGATAGTATAACTCAACCTAGTAAAGTACTTAAACGATTAAGGTCAAATAGGGAAGGAGAGTACACCTCTAACTGGTTGTTGGAAATTTGTGAGTGAGATGGTGTAGTTTGTGAGTTTAACCCTCCTTATTCACCAAAACATAATAGGATTGCATAAAAGAAGAACTGAATCCTGATTAAAATGTTTGATACCTTATCCCAAATATCAGTTCTACCCAACTTTATGTAGGGGTAATATTTGAACACGTCTTACCATATTCTGAATAGAGTTCCCCATAAATACAAAGAAATTAGTCCTTTTGAGCAATGGAGATGGAGAAAATTGAGTCTCAAATATATTCAAGTGTGGGGGAGCCTTGCTAAGGTACTTGTCCCTGAACACAAAAAGAAGAATTTGGGACAAAAAATGTTGATTCCATCTACTTCAGTTATGTAGAGACAAGTAATGCCTCTAGATTATTGATTGTAAAATAAAAAACTTTGAGATTGATGTCAATACAATTGTGAAACTATCTAATTCTACATTCTTTGAGGATGTGTTTTGTAAGACCCCTAGACTTGCTTAATGAGTTGAATAAGCTTAATTATCATAATTGAATTCTTAAAACTCTAATATAAACTTGTGCTATGCTTTGAAATCATAATACAAGCTTAAGGTTCAAATATGGTCCAATTTGGACACTATTTGAGCAAGTTATGCAATTTTATGCACATTTTGGACTTTTCTCCAATTTACCCAATTGAGAGGTTTTCTTTGCAATTTATTACTTGCATTATATTCCTTGGATATTCTCTCATCATTCTTGATCTTTTTGAGCCATGGGGCACCCATTTAAACCTTTGTTTGAGGTGTTTTCTCCAAGGGTATTTTTGGGTTTACCCCTTCATGGATGAGCTACCTTTACTAGTTATCAACCAGTGAGTTATTTGTTTTACTTGGAAATTCAAGAAACAAGGGATAAACATGTCTCTATGGATGATGGAGGATCTTCTTGTGTGTGTGTGATTGTATGTTATTAATAGTTTAAGGCCATGGACACTTGGAAAGATACTAGAACTTCAACTTTTTCTTTTTCTTTATGTTAAAGTTTCATATACTTATCCCTAATGACCAAAATGAGCCATTTTCTCTCCACCACTTCTCTCCTTCTAAAAACCTCGCCCTCCCTCTATTCTGCTATAAATTTCCTATCCAAGGAAGAAGAAAGAGGGGAGCTTTATGGAAAAAGAATCTAGGGTTGGAATTGACTTCCTTTTTGGGTTTAAAAAGCTTCCTTCTAGTGAGCTTGACCTAAAAGAGTAAGAATTCCCGTCTTTCCTCCATTTATTTCTTTGTTATCCTTCCCTCTACGTTTCTCCAGATCGGAACCTTGCTGTTCCATGGTAGAAATTGCTCTAAAGCTCTAATACCCTACCTTTCTTGCTCCTTATGGTTAGAGTTTGCTCATTTGATGAAGAGAGGTGCTAGATGGATGAGTTCACAGCTTATGATTGGATTTTCTACCCTACCTACTCATGTTTTTTTATGTGTGGGAGTTTATATTTTCATGAGATGAAAGTTTTATAACTTGATCCATGTTTATTGCTTACCATAATCTTGCTAGCTCATGTTCTTGATTGAAAATGATGATTCATGTACTAAAAAGCTATGCTTGACTTAGATTTCGATTTTTATAATGTTCCCTATTCTGATTTCAGTTCTAGATGAACCTGTGATCATGTGTACATTATTCATAAGGTATAATATGACTTGGATCAGGTTGGTTTGACAACCTATGGTGCTAAGCACCTATCAACCAATGGTTAATTTTAGGGTTTAAAGTTGAGTTCTTCTATAAACCCATGACCCGATGATGGTACCATTGCAACAACCCTATGGTGTTGTATTCATGATAACTGATTGTAGAGATCAAAGGTGTCATATGATGGTGACAACCTATGGTCATCCTCTTAGATCAGGTTTTGGATCAATTATAAGTTTAATGATCAATCATTAAGTACCCTACTGATGTTATCAATCAATGATGACATTAGCTTAATATTTGATACTGATTAATGAATATAGTATTGATATAACAACCTATGGTGATTTAATGGTCACTAATGATGGTGGATCAGGTCTCTAAAACCTATGTTGTGTTAAGCATTGTAGTTGCAACATCAATTAAGTCTTAGACGAATGGTTTCTTGGGTCACTTGATGCAATGGTTGGACCTATACTGTAATTGATGGGTTTGACATATGAACTTTACCCAATGGTCAAGATCTAATGTTTATTCCACCAATAAAGTGGAATAATGGCTAATTTATATGTTGGTCCTAATAATGTGATTTAGATGGTTTCCTTTATATGATCAACTTAAGGAGCTTACTTGTTGATAGTGGTTGGCTTGTTTTAAATGAACCGTCGATTATGGGTTTTACCCTACTCTCAACAGAACCCTTATTGTTTTTAACCAAAGGATGTCTAGGGTTAAATGGTGACTTTCATAGATCACAATTCAATAACATCATATATGATGCATTCAAGGTGTTTACTTATGTAAACAACCAATGCTCTTACCTTTTAAACATCCAATGGTTATGGGTGACATTGTGGTATGGTGATATGGGTTGAATGATGATGGAACAAATGGAGGGTTACCCTTAATAAGGTAGTCTTACATATTCACTCATATGAATAGAAGGTAGTCTTAATGAAAACCGACTCAAATTCATGATCAAAGATGTCGGTTATTAAACCAACACCGACGCCATAACCCTTCCCACCACTGAAAATGCGTCAGTAAGAGAACTATAAGTGTCTATTAGTAATGAAAACTGACACTATATCATGGTTAAACACGTCAACTATTAAACAATAACCGACGCCATATCCCTTCCAGCACAGCTCTGCTTCCCAACACGACCATGGTACCTGGCCACTATAGGCGTCAGTTCTTACATATAACCGACGCTAGCCATGGAAGACACATCCGTTTTTTTCTAATAACTGACGCCGTATGCCTTTGGTGTTGGTTTTATACAAATAACAAACACCTATGTTCTAATTTTTTTTCTTATCTGTTTGCAGGCCTGCTGTATGGCTGGTCAGCAGGATGCAGAACCTGCAGTTCAGTTCTGAACTACAGGATTACAACATCCATTGATATCAGCCAACAACAGGCCACAAACCTGCAAAATCATTCACATTCAGACACATGTATTGATCAGATACATGTAGAAACCTACAAATTCATTTACATTCACATTCAGTTCCATTCATTTCATCTCTTTTTACATTCAGACATTCATGTATTGATCAGAAAAAGTCATTCACATTCACACATATGATAATTCAGAAAAAGTCATTCACAGTCACACAAAAATAATTATGAGAACAAAGTTTAGAAATATCATTATTTATTCATCATCGTCATCATTGTCATCAGAACCCCAATTATATTTAAAAATTCCCACTAATTGTAGGGCTTTTGCCCATTCTTCTCTTACAACATCTAATTCCTCTCTCGTATAGGGAGTATGTACATCTAATAACCTTCCACCTGTGCTGAAGTCAATTTTAAACACATGAAAAGAGAATGACGTATAAATATAATTAATAATATATCATAAGATTGATATATCTCATACTATATAATGAGACTATATATAATACCTTCTGTATAGTATCAATTTCCATTGCGACATATTTGATGATTAGGTCCATAAATCACATCACATAGTAGGAACATGCCCAACCATTGTCTTGTATAGCACACTATAAATTAAAACATACAAAATATTCAAAAATACAAATAAGCACAGTTCACATAAGTAATATATACATTAGAGTCAGGAAATCACTTTCACATTCTCCCAAATTAGTGGCTGATTCTTTTTCCTGGGGACCTTTCCTCCAGCTTTTTTGAACTCTTTTAAAGCCCTACATGTTAATGTAACACATTAAATTGCATAATTAAATAGTAATGTAATAACAAATGTTAATGAATATAAAAATATGAAATATTTCTCACGAGAATAATGACCTTTTCATTGCGTTTCCATATAATGTATTCAATTCATTCCCCGCATGATCTAGATAATAGACAGTGAACGTCTTGGGGACAATAAATAGTAACTGCCAATGCCTACCACTACAGGTAAGAAAGTAAAAAATTAATAACTCAAAATCCACAATAAAAATATAATTTTCTTAAGTCCAAATTATAAGCAAAGTAAACTTACTCGACATTGAATGGAGCTATTATCACCGTCTTCTTATTTTTACCAAAATATTCAAAAGCATCATAGCAATATGAAGTAACTGAAGAAGGGTCTGTATCTACAAGACTAATCAAAGATGGAACCAAAAATCCCACATGGGAAAATCCAAAATCTGTACATATCATGTGTAAGTGGCTGCAAAACATGTATTACATATGCATTAATATATAAGAAACTAGATCACCGTATATAAAACAAGGTATACATATGTATAAACAAGATCTCACCATATCCACAACTCTATCATAGATGTGTTAAGCCAATCATAACGAAATAACTCCAAAATATCTTGTATAAATAGCTTGTTTTCATATGATTGACCTACATTAATACCTATCCATTAATACGTATGCAAAACTTGTATAAATAGATTGTTATCGTATGATTGACCTGTATCATCCTTTGGAATTGTAACATTCATAGGGCAATTTCGATCATGTTTGCTGATCCATACTGCCATACCCCTACAATTAGGACCTAAAGAGGCGTGTAGGTCCCTTGGAAGCCAACTTGGTAGTTGAGGAGGTAGACGTAGAGGCCAAGATGTAGCGGGTGTCATCTTTTTGACATGTATATATAATTTCAGATCATTGACTCATATATACACACTAAAAAATTAACGTAATGTAAATTTACCATACAATATTAGTATAGACGACATCCGCTTTGGGCCACATTATCACTTCGCCTTCTGCCTCACCAAGCATTTCAGAATTTGGATGGGCATATGGAAGTTGAAGATCCCTCCAATCGGGGAGTATATGTATCGGGCTCACGCGAACCGCACCAGCTGGTATTGGAGTCCCATGAAACATCTCCCCCAGAAGGGATGGGTAAGCCTGAGCCTCTGCAACGATATATTCTTGACTTTTTAGGCGACATGGCTTCAACCCCTACAAATTTACACAAAGAATGTTATATACATATATAAACATATCATAGTGAAAAGACTAGCTACTATGTCATAAAAATACTTACAGAGGATGTGCTAGGTGGTGGGTCTATAAGATTACTCCCAACCTCTACAGTAGGAGTAATAGAAGCGCAACACATCACATGTACCATCTGAGTGGCCGTATGAGACGCCTGCCACTTCACCATTGCTTCTTAGACTTTCCTCTCAATTAATTCATCTACCTATACATGGATAAAAGAAACATAGCTATCAATTATTGAATTCTCTTTCACAATAACATTTTAAAAAAAGAATAAGTTACCTCAAGTTGTGAAATTCCCGCTTTTGGGAGAGGTTTGTGCTGGGATGGACCAAAGAATGCTTTGATGCCCACACCAGCGCCTACACCCCTAATACGTCCAGGATGCTCTAGGTTAACTAGAGCAACTATCAATTCATCCCTTGTGCCCTTAGGGATGAACTTGCCTTCCTTCCTCTTCTCGTGCAGCTCCCGCTAATCGCCATCAACAGAAATTGGTAAGTAAACATAACAATAATTAATATCGATCAATCTCTCTAAGAGTTGAATTTTACCATTTTTGCAGCTGCCTCAGTAGTTGCGGGCTTTGTTATATATCCCTTCTTATTTTACCTCCCAACTATCCACATAGCATGGCGTGGCATAGGTACGAGACCAATTGTCACACCCCGATCTCACACTAACCACTAATCACGAGATTAGGGCGCGATGGAGGGATTATCACATAAACAAATCACTGAGAACTTTTTATTTTTAAAACCTCGTAATGATATCCAGATTATTGCTGTAAACTAAAACATAATAAACTATTGCGTAAGCATTTCAATTAAACTGGCTAGAGAACATAAACAGAGTTTACAACATGTAACATTGTTTAACAGAAAGTAAAACATAACAGATAATTTACATCTTTTACTCATTCGCCATACATACTCTCTCTCTCCCACACCATGTACCAAGGACTGAGGGGAAAGGATTAAGAGACCACTATCTAACTAACTACATTTACCTTTTACTGACTAGGGTGGTAAGATCCTTCAGATTCCTGGAATTGTCGCTGACCTGAAAATGTTTGAGTAGAGGAGTGAGCCTACTCGCTCAGTGAATAGTTTTTCATTTAACTATCACTAAACAACTCGTCAAGTTTATTATTCAGATTAATATACAAGAAATACTACACTGAGCAGTTCTAAAACAATATAATTGAAATAACAAAGAATGTAAATATTGCATCCAAAGAATAACTACTAGAAGACTATGCTCTAGTCTTCCTTAACTCTTTCATTTATAAGGAACTCTGTGAACCTATATGATCATATTTTAGCATATGCCCTGATCTTATGCAGTGTACTCTGCATATGAGACTCGCAGTGCACTACGGCCACACCGTACAAGACTTAGCGACACACCCGGGAAATACTAAGTCTGACTGCCAGTCCTGGTCTGCTACAGGACCCACAGGCTCTCCGGCCTGACTCATAGGCTCTCCGACCTTCTCTGCACTCATCCTGAGTGCTATGGACTCCTCCTCTAACCTGAGCACACAGGCGCAGGGAGTCAACACTGGGTTACCACCAGAATTACTCAACCGGTTGGTGTTGGATAACCCTTCTGTCCTCGTGCCACCAGAATTACTCAACCGGTTGATGTTGGACACGAGTTTCACCCCTAAGGTACAGACCTCTCAAAGGGGTTCTACGGTGTTCAGGGCACCTAAGTCTAACATTAACATTATAGATACATTTTAAACAGAAATCATAACTCATTTTACATTTCTCACAAGGCTCACACGGCCTGCCATATCATATCATATAAAACATCATAGCTCAGGTATTCAAACATATATCATGTCTGCCCAACAAGTATTCTCATTCTAACATTTCATACATATCTGCATGATCTCAGTAACATCCCTTTCTAGGGCATGTCATATCTTATCACCTGCAATTCACGAGATATGTATTGTGAAAATAAGAAACCCTGTAGTATACATATACCAACTCAAAGAGAACAAGCATGTAAAGTTAAATGCACAAACAACATACAATTCAACAGTTAAGCATCACCACATCTCATACTGAGAATTTTGATATCAAAATACTTGATTCATTGTAGACCCTATTCTTAGGGTTTCAGTTACCTCATTCACTTATCACATGGCAACACCCTATCCTTATATCATGCATGCAGGCATATTTAAAATTCATAAATATCCCAAATTCAAGTCAATTTGACACGTGCATATTGAATTCATTCAATTGAACATCTTAGTGCACTGCTAAGAGTAATTTACTTCACATATAAGAAATCATCTGTAGTATTTCTATTCCAGTAATTGTATTAAGCACTTTTGGTTTCCATTGCACCAATAAAATCATTGAACTATTCTACACTGATCAGAAGCTGTTCTAGATCATGTATAATCATACAGAAGCAATTTATAAAATAAAAATCAAGTTTCATCAAATACTGATAAAATGCCTGATAACCACTGATATCAGTGCAAAAATGCACAGTTTACCGAAAAATTCCAACGAAGGAGTTAAATGATGATAACTAAATGAACTCCTACTCACCGTGATTTGGGTTGTCCGGATTTGACTAGAATTGCGTCCTGGGGTTGATTTCAACCTCAGAATAAGCCCAATTTTGAACCTGCTGCACACAATAGCAGTTTCTCACAAACAGGTTGAAGAAGTTCAATTGATTCAACGCCGCTCGTCACTAATTGGCTATGGATTCATGATCGGGACCTTAAGCCGAAGTCAGAGCTACCTCTCTTTAATGCCTCTTACACCCAGGTTGTTCCTAGTCAGACATGCTGCTGCAAGCAACAGCTCCTTCACGTACAGGTGAAAAGGGAGGCTCGGTTGGGTGCTAGATCGAAGCTAGGGCTTCGAATTTCTACTCCATCCTCTTAGCCGAGCTCGGGACGGTCGATTGGGTGCTGCTCTTTGCGCCCACACGGCCTCCTGGCTGGCCTCCCTGCTGCTGGCCATAGGTGAAAAAGGACGCCACCGGTACGGGGTAGAGGAGGGGGAAGATGGAGGAAGGAAGGAGGTGGAAGGAGGGCGGAGCTTCGCCTGCTGGAAACGGAGCTAGGGCTCCAGAAAAGTCGCCTACACGATCCCCCCCCACCCCATCGTTGCTGATCGTGATGTCTGTTTGCTTGAGCACCGCTTCAAGCGGTTGCTCCTGTTTTATCGAGTGAAAAGAAATTTGGGAAATAAGAAGATAAGGATAAGGGAGCTATTTGTTATGGAAAATTTGCAACCAAGTCCAATTAATTAGAAAATGGCATAACTATTGACTTGAATGTCCAAATCAAGCGATTCTTTTTGCAACGTTTCAAGAACGAGGTCCTCTACAACCTTAAAGTAAGAAATCATGCTAATTATCTTGTCTCAGATAATCAAAATACTAATCGCTTCTTGGGTACTTATTTAACTTAACAATTAACACTACAATTATCATTAATTACTTAGATGATTCAATCTCAACTATTGATTCACATATTAGCTTATCTTGATTAACCATGATGTTTAATAAGATACTTAGCACTAATCAAGGTACTACTGATTAAGTTCAGAGTGGGTCATAACAATCTCCCTCCCTTATAAGAATTTCGTCCCGAAATTCCTAAAAGAGAAAGGGAAACTTGTTACGCATCTCAAATTCAAGCTCTCACATGGCTTTCTCTAGGTTATGGTTTCTTCCACAAAACCTTAATTAACGGTATCTCGCGATTCTAGAGTTTTCTTGATTCACGGGTCAACTATCTGTACTGGTCCTTCAACATAGGACACGTCAAGTCTGGAGCGGACAGGTTCTGAGTTCACTATCTCCTCTGTACTAGGGTAACACTTCTTCAACATCGATACATGAAACACATCAAGTAAATTAGCCAACTCGGATGGCAATTCCAACCTATTGGCTATGGGTCCAATCCTCTCAATGATAGGATATGAGCCCATAAACCTAGGAGTCAGTTTGCCTCTCTTACCAAACCTCAACACTCCTTTCCACGGTGAAACCCTCTGCTACACTTCATCACCAACCTCAAACTCAAGAGGTCTACGTCTCTTCTCAACATAGCTTTTCTGCCTATCTTGTGCAACTATCAACTGCTCTCAGCATGTCCTCAAGAGTTTGAATGGTCCTCCCTGACTGACCATCTGTCTGGGGGTGAAAAGCTATACTGAATCTTAACTTTGTGCCCATAGCACGATACAACTGATTCCAAACCTGGATGTGAACTTAGGATCTCTGTCTGATATAATTGAAACTGGAATACCATGCAACATGACTATCTCATCCACGTATATCTTAGCCAACTTTAGGACATCAAAGGTTGACTTAACATGAAGAAAGTGAGCAGACTTAGTCAGTCTATCCACAATCACCATATCGAGTCACAACCTTTAGGTGTCCTGGGTAACCCTGCCACAAAATCCATTGTGATATGTTCCCATTTCCATTCTGGTATAGGAAGAGATTGCAAGGTACCTGCATGTTTCTGATGCTCAACATTATCCTACTGGCATACACTGCACCTAGTCACATACTCCACTACATCCTATTCATACCATACCACCAATACAATCTCCTTGAGATTCATGCACATCTTAGTGTTACCTGAATACATAGCATACATCGATGCATGTGCTTCTTCAAGAATCTATTCTTTCAAATCACCATCTCCAGGTACACACAACCTGTCATGCAGATATAGCAATCCGTCATCTGAAAACCTGAACTCCGGTCTTTTTTCCCTTTGTCATATCCTGCATGATCTGCTGTAACTCACTATCATTCTACTGAAGTTCCTTAATTTGATTATAAAAAGTAGGCTTGACTTGCATCTATGCAATCAAACCACTCTGTTCTGTCACCCCAAAGTCTAAATTCAACTTTCACATTTCTACTAGCATGTCTCTCTCGAAACATGCCATAGAGAATGCATTAGCTGTTGAACTTAACTTCCTGCTGAGGGCATCTGCTACCACATTTGACTTACCAGGATGATAATCTATTGTCACTTCATAATCCTTGATCAATTCTAACCATCTCCACTGTCTAAGATTCAGATCCTTCTGGGTAAAGATATATTTCAAGCTCTTATGATCTATAAACACCTGGCACACCTCACCATAAAGATAGTAACGTCATGTCTTATGAGCATGAACTACAACAACTAATTCCAGATCATGTGACGAGTAATTCTCCTCATTCTATGCTACTTACTTCTTGTTACTTATCCTTCCCATTTTGATCATATAGAATAAACATCCCAAAAATGGAAACACATAAGGTAAGAATAGATTATTCCTCATTCTTATTATTACTGTAAGAATTTATTTCATATCGCACTTCACTTATATTGTATTTCTCCTTTTGTTTCAAACACATTTGTTACATTTCAAATTTGTATCTTACTCTTTTCTCTGAATCATTTTCATATTGTTTATCTACCTATCAGATTAACTACCTTTAAACCCTGGATTACTATCAATACTAGTTTACTTTTCATAGTGCAAATCTCATGATTTTGTTTTATAGAGATGCTAGTATTCAAGGTCAAATCACTAGCGACGTTCCTTCAACTACTTCAACTCGAAACATTCTAGGGTTTGGTCCTTATCAGTAACATAGCATTATTGTGATGTGACTTTGCTTCCTTAGTTTGAAATCAAACTTTAGATCTCATAAGTTTTACTCAAGTCTTCCTTATCTTATCACTGGAATTTCCTTCCTCTTACTTGAACATCCAGATAAGTTACATTCTCAATTTACCCTGCTAGGGTTTCATCATCATATTGTGTGTCATTGTTTCATTCACTTAGACGTCTCTACCATGGTAGCTATGTATCATATATGATGCATTCATTTTCAAAATTACGCATTTACTCTTTTTTTTTTGAACTAGTTTGTTAGTCCATAGAGACTTAGAATCCAAAGGTAGTATGAATGAATGTATCAAACTTTATAATCAAGATATACATTCCATACTCTCAATTATGTCATGCAATCCTCATTCTTTAATCAAAGTCATCATTTCTAACATTTCTTTTGATTCAACTAAGTTCCTTATCTTGGTCTTATGATTTACATAAGACTCTTTATTTCTATGTACTTATTGTATACACAACTCTTTTCTTCTATTTTCCCTTTGCTTTGAAGTACATAAAAAATATTTTAATCTATTACATGATCCATTCCATGGTTGATTCTTACTATCTTAGACCTTACATACTATTCTCATATCTTTTCCATATTCTCATATTTAGAAATCATATAATACTAATCATTAAACTTAATCTGAACCTTACATCGTGTTCCTTTATTTCCAATTAAGGATTGCTCATTTGAGGTTCCAACTAATTCTATGTTGTTCTAATCTTTCCCTTATATCTCAACATCTTAGTGTGTACATTCTCACTATGATGTGTGTCTAATTTATCCAGAGTCTACTCTTATTATACTGTTAATAGGAGTCATTAGATCCCAGTAACGCATCCTGCCAGCCGGACCAGGCCGAACCTGCAGTCCCGAACCCAAGAGCTACACAGGATTAACCAACTCCTATTAATCTCAAACATGTGGAAATAATATCCACTTAGGGAAAACTCATTTAAACATAACTTCTGGTCTGCTTAATACAAAGAATACAAACACTAAATAAATCACTTCATGACACACAACAATATAAAGGAATCATATATATTCTACTAACTGAAAATCTAATTTCATACATATAAAAGCATTTCTAGTGATCTCTAATCAAATAAGCAATGTAAGGAAAGAGTTGTATCACATCCTATATTTAATCTCTTACTCCTACATTAATTTTTGATTTCTTAACCCTAAAATTTCTAGGGTTTCTCTCTAGCCTATCCTTCCTCTGCATACCTGGCCAGGGTATTCAGGGAAGAATAGACAGAGTAGCTTGATACTGGTCAATCTAAGTACTCAGACACCTGGCCAGGGTATCTAAACACTCAGACCTCCCAGAGCTAAAAACACATCACTTCTTATCTACCTCACTTTATAACTTTATCTTTCTACCCTAATGATCCTTGACAATTCAGCCTAAGCTCTCAGCTTGGTTCTCATGACCATGTCCTCTTCCTGTCACCTGCAATAGTATAACAGAACACTTCCTGTTAGAAAATTATAGTTAGAAGGAAGACACCTAAGTCCTAATCCTATTGGTCTCTTATCGTCCCCTGACCTTGACTTAGAGTAACCATGTACTCAACCTATGCTCTGATACCAAGATGTCACACCCCGATCTCACACTAACCACTAATCACGAGATTAGGGCGCGACGGAGGGATTATCACATAAACAAATCACTGAGAACTTTTTATTTTTAAAACCTCGTAATGATATCCAGATTATTACTGTAAACTAAAACATAATAAACTATTGCGGAAGCATTTCAATTAAACTGGCTAGAGAACATAAACAGAGTTTACAACATGTAACATTGTTTAACAGAAAGTAAAACATAACAGATAATTTACATCTTTTACTCATTCGCCATACATACTCTCTCTCTCCCACACCATGTCCCAAGGACCGAGGGGAAAGGATTAAGAGACCACTATCTAACTAACTACATATACCTTTTACTGACTAGGGTGGTAAGATCCTTCAGATTCCTGGAATTGTCGCTGACCTGAAAATGTTTGAGTAGAGGAGTGAGCCTACTCACTCAGTGAATAGTTTTTCATTTAACTATCACTAAACAACTCGTCAAGTTTATTATTCAGATTAATATACAAGAAATACTACACTGAGCAGTTCTAAAACAATATAATTGAAATAACAAAGAATGTAAATATTGCATCCAAAGAATAACTACTAGAAGACTATGCTCTAGTCTTCCTTAACTCTTTCATTTATAAGGAACTCTGTGAACCTATATGATCATATTTTAGCATATGCCCTGATCTTATGCAGTGTACTCTGCATATGAGACTCGCAGTGCACTACGACCACACCGTACAAGACTTAGCGACACACTCGGGAAATACTAAGTCTGACTGCCAGTCCTGGTCTACTACAGGACCCACAGGCTCTCCAGCCTGACTCATAGGCTCTCTGGCCTTCTCTGCACTCATCCTGAGTGCTCTGGACTCCTCCTCTAACCTGAGCACACAGGCGCAGGGAGTCAACACTGGGTTACCACCAGAATTACTCAACCGGTTGGTGTTGGATAACCCTTCTGTCCTCGTGCCACCAGAATTACTCAACCGGTTGATGTTGGACACGAGTTTCACCCCTAAGGTACATACCTATCAAAGGGGTTGTACGGTGTTCAGGGCACCTAAGTCTAACATTAACATTATAGATACATTTTAAACAGAAATCATAACTCATTTTACATTTCTCACAAGGCTCACACGGCCTGCCATATCATATCATATAAAACATCATAGCTCAGGTATTCAAACATATATCATGTTTGCCCAACAAGTATTCTCATTGTAACATTTCATACATATCTGCATGATCTCAGTAACATCCCTTTCTAGGGCATGTCATATCTTATCACCTGCAATTCACGAGATATGTATTGTGAAAATAAGAAACCCTGTAGTATACATATACCAACTCAAAGAGAACAAGCATGTAAAGTTAAATGCACAAACAACATACAATTCAACAGTTAAGCATCACCACATCTCATACTGAGAATTTTGATATCAAAATACTTGATTCATTGTACACCCTATTCTTAGGGTTTCAGTTACCTCATTCACTTATCACATGGCAACACCCTATCCTTATATCATGCATGCAGGCAGATTTAAAATTCATAAATATCCCAAATTCAAGTCAATTTGACACAGGCATATTGAATTCAATCAATTGAACATCTTAGTGCACTGGTAAGAGTAATTTACTTCACATATAAGAAATCATCTGTAGTATTTCTATTCCAGTAATTGTATTAAGCACTTTTGGTTTCCATTGCACCAATAAAATCATTTAACTATTCTACACTGATCAGAAGCTGTTCTAGATCATGTATAATCATACAGAAGCAATTTATAAAATAAAATTCAAGTTTCATCAAATACTGATAAAATGCCTGATAACCACTGATATCAGTGCAAAAATGCACAGTTTACCGAAAAATTCCAACGAAGGAGTTAAATGATGATAACTAAATGAACTCCTACTCACCGCGATTTGGGATGTCCGGATTTGACTAGAATTGCGTCCTGGGGTTGATTTCAACCTCAGAATAAGCCCAATTTCGGACCTGCTGCACACAATAGTAGTTTCTCACGAACAGGTTGAAGAAGTTCAATTGATTCAGCGCCGCTCGTCACTAATTGGCTATGGATTCATGATCGGGACCTTAAGCTGAAGTCAGAGCTACCTCTCTTTAATGCCTCTTACGCCCAGGTTGTTCCTAGTCAGACATGTTGCTGCAAGCAACAGCTCCTTCACGTACAGGTGAAAAGGGAGGCTCGGTTGGGTGCTAGATCGAAGCTAGGGCTTTGAATTTCTACTCCATCCTCTTAGCCGAGCTCGGGACGGTCGATTGGGTGCTGCTCTTTGCGCCCACACGGCCTCCTGGCCGGCCTCCCTACTGCTGGCCATAGCTGAAAAAGGACACCACCGGTACGGGGTAGAGGAGGGGGAAGATGGAGGAAGGAAGGAGGTGGAAGGAGGGCGGAGCTTCGCCTGCTGGAAACGGAGCTAGGGCTCCAGAAAAGTCGCCTACGCGATCCCCCCCCCACCCCATCGTTGCTGATCGGGATGTCTCTTTGCTTGAGTGCCGCTTCAAGCGGTTGCTCCTGTTTTATCGAGTGAAAAGAAATTTGGGAAAGAAGAAGATAATGGTAAGGGAGCTATTTGTTATGGAAAATTTGCAACCAAGTCCAAGTAATTAGAAAATGGCATAACTATTGACTCGAATGTCCAAATCAAGCGATTATTTTTGCAACGTTTCAAGAACGAGGTCCTCTATAACCTTAAAGTAAGAAATCATGCTAATTATCTTATATCAGCTAATCAAAATACTAATCGCTTCTTGGGCACTTATTTAACTTAACAATTAACACTACAATTATCATTAATTACTTAGATGATTCAATCTCAACTATTGATTCACATATTAGCTTATCTTGATTAACCATGATGTTTAATAAGATACTTAGCACTAATCAAGGTACTACTGATTAAGTTCGGAGTGGGTCATAACACCAATAGTAGAGGATTCCCGAGTAGCAGCAAACTGAGCAGTATACTCAGCCTATAGTCTTTGGCGAACGCCTGCATATCCTCTTGGACCCATTGTGTGGTCATGCACATTCAGTGCACGCCTTGTTCTTTGAGCATCACTAATAGCCTTGTTAGTAAGCACATTGATTTGGTTAGTAACACTAAAGGTTAATCTTGAATAGGTGAATACATAAGAATGTATATTAATTAAATTGGGAGTGGCGCTAATTAATACCTTGAATTCATCTATTTTTCTTTGGGTAACAAACTCCTCCCAGTATTTGGTGTCCAAGTAGTTCCATTACTCAGTGACAACCTTCTGCCTAAATTTATTTTTTAAAGAGAAAACAAACAAAAATTATTAGTGTAGAGTTAGTCAAAAAGTGATCAATGTCTAGAATTAGAAATCAATCAAGAGCCTCTTCTCAACATCACATATGTAATCTCAGGTGAGATTTGTCCTATAGTTCCTTAGGACCCTCCCACAGCGTTGCATCATGCATTTACGATGCATGTTTTCATCCAGATCAAATATACTCTGCAAAATAGAATTGCTATTAACTAGTATCCTAAAAATTAGTAATCTACAATAATAGAATTGCAAATAATAATAACTCACACATAGTTCCTTCCGTACTAAGTTTTTCTTTCCCTTAGGACTTTATACCAAGATTCAAAAATAGGACTACAATGGCTGCGAGTAAGAACCCCAAGATATGAAATAAATGAGTTGTGGTTCACTCCAACTGGATTTCCTGCATGATCGAAATCCACAGCCAGTTTGGGTCCATTGCGCCTTTGCTGTAGTAACTTATTCATCATTGTGATGCCCCTCACATTCTCAATTTTTTTTGCTGCTCATCAAGTGCCCCAATTTCTTCAGAGAGTACATCACCAACCTAAAATTTGACAAAAAACACACTTATAGGATATAACTATAAATGAATATATAGATAGAAACCTCATGGATATATTTTAAAACTTACATTGTGAGGCGTCACATTACGTCCTCACCCTCACGGTAATCATCGACATGGTCATCAAGAGAATGCTCAACCATCTAAAAGTTCACATTGTAAAGTAATTCACATTGTAAAGTTCACATTGTAAAGTTCACATTCATAAAGATAAAACATATAAAAAAATATAAACATGCATGCCTCTAATATTGCGATCTTTTATCAATTAACAATCCTTCATTGTGATCTCCACGCACATACAAGTCATCATTAGCTTCAATATTTGTTGGTGTTGGCAACCCAACTAAGAATGGATTGGAGTCATCATACTTATCATAGTATTGTTCTTCATCTATAGGATCTTCAATGAACTGTCTTTTATCATGAAGAACAACTGACCATTTATCATTTGTAGGATCATCGATATAGAATACTTGCTTCGCCTATGATGCCAATATGAATGGTTTACCCTTCTCGCCAATCTTTTCAAAGTTCACTAATGTGAAACCCAATTCATCCACTATAACTCCTTTGGTGTTCTCAACCCAATTACCAAGCATTTACCAAGCATTCATAAAAAGCTTTCTTCTCCTTTCTCGACAACATGAAATAAGAGGGAGGTAAGTATGTTCTCTGATCGCTACTAACTACTTCTGTTAATTCTGTCCTTATTCCCATATCATGTAGGTCCATACTTGATTTTTATCCCATCTTTAGTCTTACCTAGTATATTCAACAGAGTACCGATGATGCTATCACAAACATTTTTCTCAATGTCCATGACATCGATACAATGCTTGAGTGCCAAAGAACTCCAATAAGGAAGATCCCAAAATATTGACTTCTTCTTGAATAAATATTTGTCACTCCGTGTGGCCATCATACATTGTGATCTCTTACCAAATTCATTGGCAAAGTCTTTTACTCTTTCATAAACATCCTCCCCTGGTATAGGTTTAGGTGCACTCTGTTCCTCATTCCGTCCATTGAATGCTTTGTGCAACCTACGATACAAATGGAATTTTGGAAGAAACCTTTGATGACCAATATATACAGTCTTGCCGGTGTGTTTTAGTCGTATTGAATCAGTGTTCTCTTCACATATAGGACACACTTTAGATCCTTTGACACTATATCCAGACAAATTCCCATATGCTGGAAAGTCATTCACAGTGCAAAACAACATAGCGTGCAAACAAAATGTCTCTCTTCATGAAGCATCATAGGTCATCACACCTTCACCCTAGAGTTTCATCAAGTAATCAATCATAGGTTCAAGATAAACGTCAATATCATTTCCAGGTTGTTTAGGGCCCGATTTGAAAAACGACAACATAACACACTTATTTTTGCATACACAACCAGGGAGGAAGATTGTATATAACAAGCATAACTGGCCAAGTGCTATGTTGGCTGCTCAATGTCCCGTACGAATTAATCCCATCTGTACAATGCCCAAGTCTTAGATTCCTGACTTCTTCATTGAATTTAGGGTATAATAAATCAACCTTATTCTAATGTGGGGAATCAGACGCATGTCGTAGGATCCCATCATTATTTTTCTTAACATCTGCATGCCACCTCAAATTCTTTGCATCTATCGGATTGACAAACAAGCGTTGAAACCATGGTATTATAGGTAGATACCACATCACCTTGGAAGGAGAACCCGTTTTGGACTCCCCTGAAGTCGTCAATTTATACCTTGATGCACCACATTGGGGATAATCTTTCAAATCCACATAGTCCTTTTGAAATAATACACAATCATTCGGGCATGCGTGTATCTTCTTGGCCTCCATTCCCATTGGGCACAACAATTTCTTTAACCGGTATGTTGAGATTGGCAGCACATTTCCTTCAGAAAGAATTTCTTTCAATAAAGACAACAATGATGTGAAGCTTTTGTCGCTCCATCTATTGTTAGCTTTTAGCTTATATAATCTCAACACAATGCTAAGCTTCATAAACTTACAACTTGTGTATAACGGTATCTCAGCATCATGCACAATATTTCTAAACATGGGAGGTGGATCAGTGTGCTCTACCCCACAACTATCCATCATCGCATCAACGATGTCTACTAGAACTGGTTCATTCACATCTACGTCATTGGAGGCAATTTCTTCTTCCACACAAGCACTGCTATCAACATCCACTGATTTTAGGTTTGAAATCTCTCCATGCCAGTGCCATTTTGTATAGTCTTGTACAATCCCGTTGCACATGACATGACTTTTGATTTCGTCACCAGTGCCGACTTTCAAGTTGTTACCGCAATGCCTACATGGACAGTAGAACCTATCTCCAGGTTGTTTCCTATGTTCCTCGACAAATCTAATAAATTGATCAAGACCAAAAATAAACTCTGGGGTGCAGTGATTTGGAATGGACATCCATGATCTGTCCATTCTATGATCAAAGAGAAAACAAGTATATATTAGAACCAGGTTAGGGTCTAGGGTTAAAAGATTAGAGTTTATGGTTAAAACGTTAGGGTTAAAGGTCTTATATATAATAAATGTGTACCACCTATCCCATTCTTGAATACCTAATCTCACTATTAAGTGTATAATGTGTATTGAGTTTTCAAGAAAATTTTGGCAGCATTTTCCCGCTGTTCTCCAAGTACATATGTACTTAGAGAACAAATGGGGAAATGCTACCGAAATTTTCTTGAAAACCCAATACACATTATACACTTACATCCTAAGTGAGATTAGGTGTTCTAGAACAGTCCCAAACCGGGGACTGTCCAAGATTTACTCCTAATAAGTAAATCTTGGGTGGGTTTCTAGGCCAACAAATACATGTGTTGTCATTCTTATACCTACAATCCTAGTTTCATCATTCATATCCTAGTTCTTCAAGTTAGGGTGATTATTGATGTCTTTAGAAGCATGATTGGCAATCTAGGGCAAAGTTCATCATTTACATTCCAAGCATGTCACGTGAGTGCATTGGTATTTCCCTTTTACTAAAACCAAATTGGTGTATTAGTGAGTCTTCAAATAGATAAACACTCGAAGATGACTACTTCCTACTTAATGATTATAATGTATGGCCATTATTCATCTAGTGACTAAGGTTCTAGATTGCCTTTTACTACTTCCTACTTAATGATTATAATGTATGGTTGTTGTACAAGAATCACGGAATATAAAGTCCATGAGGATAAACTACTATTTGGGAATGATAATGTGGCTTCTCTATATTAAATCTAATCAGTCTTTCTTTCTTCTTCTCTATATTTAATTATTACATAAGTTGTGTGTGAACTTTGAGCTATTTAGGGGCAGTCACACTAAATTACTTTATCATTGTCTACCCAAGTAATGAGATTGGATCGATGAAATAACACTTCTATGACATTTGGTATCAAAGACTAACACACTATGCATCTATGTAATTGTGAACTTAATTGTGAAATCCCTCATTTTCCTCTTATCAGGATTTGGACTACTATTTTTTTTTGTAATAGTAATCATCTGGTTCATATACAACAACCATGTTTGGCTATTGTTAGGGTTTGCGTTAACCCACAGGGCTACATAGCTAATCCTGGCGGAGATAGAGTGGATATAGCTAAAAAGGGGGTTGGAAGTCAGCGACGGTGACGAGCTCAGCCGGTGGAGAAATGTACCTGTCCGGAGGCGGCGAGCTCTAGTTTTGAGCGGTAGGCGGCGGAGAGCTGTAGGGGCGGTAGTAGGCGGCGGAGAGCAGTAGGGGCGGTAGGCGGCGGTGAGTAGCAGCAGCGGCGGGAAGTAGTCTGGCGGTAGGCAGCGGCGAGTAGGAGTGAAGAAGGGACGGTGGCAGCGAGCAGGAGAAGGGAGTGGCGAGCACATCAGCAGCGGCGACGAACACAACATCAGCGACGGTGAACGACGGCAGAAATCACACAAATTGCCAGACCTAAGCGGAGTCGGCATTGAAACAGAGAGAAAGGGGAAGAGTCTGCTTTGCGCGAGTGCTATTAAGTTAGCAATAGGCATCGGTTATTAAAAACAACCGACGCTTATAACAATAGGCGTCGGTCACCACAAATAAACAACACCTATGTTCAATGATAGTCATCGGTTTCAACTAGAAAAATCGACGTCTATCTACATATGCCGACAAAAAAAAAATTCTTGAATTATGACCATAATCGTCGGTTGTCATAGAAAACCGACACCAAAGGGGGGTGAAAAGTTTTGCGGTGAGATCGCGTGAAAATACATCGGCGTCAGTTATTGCAAAATCGATGATAAAAATCGACCCAATTTCTGTCTCGCGAAAAACCTTTAGTCGTCGGTTGATTTGTAAACAACCGACGACAGCGACATATGTTAAATTTTGGAGCTATTTTTTTTTCACTGGAAAATTTGGATTTGGCGGTCGATTTTAGGCGTCGGTTGCTTATTGAGGAATCGACGTAAAATAAAAAGCAATACTCGTGTCCCACCACTCTTCACATGTAGATGTCGGTTTGTGTTTTCAACTGACGCTGTAGGGTTTAGGCGTCGGTTTCTTGTATACAACCGATTCCTGTAAATGTGACGTTATAAGCCATTTCTATACTAATGGATGCCCTCTCTCTTCACATGAGTAATAGACAAATCAGTCAACATCATCTTCTTAGCTTCCTAAATTCTATAGTAAATCTAGGTGCACTAGACTGATCCTTCAGGAGCAACTGAGCAACAACTTTACAGTCCGACTCTATTATTACTTTGTTCAGGCCTAACCTCATGGCATCTTCCATAGCTAGAAGAATGGCATACACCTCAGCCTCCGGGACGTCATCAGCTGCCAGTTTAGCTCCTTTACCAGCTAGCCAATCCCCTATCCAATTGCGCAACATAGGCACAACTCCCTTCTTTCTTCTTGAATGTTGCATCGACGTCCATCTTGATCCATCCCTCCTCAGGCATCTCCCATTGCTCCAGTTGACATGTGTTGATGATCGTCACTTCTGTGTCCCAGACTATTTTGCTCAGATCAACATCCTGCCTAACCTTCATCGGCAACTGGATGTGGTTAGAAGGTTTACCTTCTATCACCTGACTGTTCCGGCTATTCCAAATATGCTAGCAGCCATACATGAATATCACTCCATCATTCTTGTTCCTTATATTTGTATGTACCCAGGCATCTAGATTAATTTTGTTCAATGAAGAAATTCTCGGGCATCTAGATTTGTATTTGCAAGGATCGGTCTCCTACATTCTCGGGCATATTGGCAATCCGTCAATGCATGGAGGTCGTCTTCCTTCACTCAAATTACTTTTTCCACACATACTATTATTCGTCATCTGTCGCTCTGACCTCCTCTTGTTTGTTAGAATGGCGTTGTGGGATAGAGTCCACATGAAAACTTACCCGGGATGAGGTTTGTGCTTCCTAGATGGTTCTCCACTCCCCCTGTCTAGTATGCTCTAGTCCTTATATGATAACTTTGTAAGCTGAGTTTGTAGAAAAATATTCTGTGTTACTGTTCTTCCATACTCTCATATCTCTTCCAGACTCCCTCCTAGGTGGAGGGATCTTCAAAATCTCAGTAACACAACCCGCTGGTAACCAGTCCTCTAGGAAGCTTACGTCCCAATCCCCATTATCTAGAACAGCGCTGCTAACTTTCAAGTCGTTAATCTCATCTGGAATTGGTTTTGTTGCCTCATCTCTAAGACATCTTCTATTTTTCAACCACGAATCGTCCTAGAAGCTGGTGTCTCTACCCGTAACCAAATGTATATGAGAGTTCATTGTAATGAGGTGTTTCCATTCTAGAGTAGCCTTACCTAGTCTAGAAAGAGTCGAAACCCATTTGTCCTTGTGCTCTTTATACCTTTTATTCATCAGCTGGAACCAAATAGTAGGTATGTTAGTAGCTACATCCCACGAGTTCTTAGCTAACAAGGCCTTATTCCAGTCCCGCATGGTCCTTGTGCTCTTTATCCCTTTATGGTCTTTATGGCAAATAGTATAATGTCATCTGCAAAGCACATATGTGCCTGTCTCAGTCCCTTAGCTGAGATCTTCACAGGGTTCCATGTACCATTGCTGACTCTTCCTTGGATCATTTGGCTGAGCCTTTCAATGCATATGATGAACATGTAGGGTGACATTGAGTCTCCTTGTCTCAACCCTCTAGTCTCCTTGAATTCTGGTAATGCACTTCCTTTCCACAAGATCAAGGTTCTACCGCATGTGATAGAATTCATGGTGTACCCCTTTAGGTTACCTAGAATATCAATGTAGTTTAGTGTGTCCTCTATGAACTCCCACAACATCATGTCGTATGCCTTTGAAAGATCTATTTTCACTGCCATAGTTTGAGAAGTGTGCTTTTGTCTCATGATAAGAATCACCTCCTGAACCACTACTATGTTATCAGTTATTCTTCGTCCAGGGACAAAACTAGATTGTTCCATGTCATATCCATTCAGGGATACACTTCTTTCATCGTTCTACCGTGATCTTAGAACATAATTTCAAACACAATTTATTCAAGGAAAGAGGCTGTAGCTGGTCACACCTTTCAGGATGTTGTACTTTGGGGATGAGTACTATAATTGAGTTGTATATCTCCATAGGTAGAACATCTCCTCTAAGAGCTTTTGAAACAGTTAACATGACTGACTTCTCGACAATGCTCCAATTCTTCATCATGAAGTGCCCAGTGTTGCCAACTGGGACGGCTGCCTTGTTGGGGTCAGTACTTTTCAAAACTTTCAGTACTTCTTCAACAGTAGGTTCTGCAGCCATCATAACCTTTTCCCTCTCTGATAGCCTTTTGAATTGATCTGGGATATTATTATGTGGTAGAAATAAGTTACTAGTAGTTGCCGTGAATATAGCTTTGAAATGAGCCATAACTAGCTTCTGGATTCCTGCCTCATCAATCACCCAATTGTTGTTTGTGTCCTTCAGTGCGTCGATGCAGGTACCTCTTCTTCTTTGTTTCACATAGGCCTGGTAGAATCTAGTATTGTCATCTCCATTTTTTAGCCAATTACTAGAGGAAAAAGGCTTATAGTCCACAAATAATACTGTGGACTATACTTCATAATCCATGGATTTACTCATGGAGTATAAAATGACCATGGACTATTACCGTAGATTAGGTCACCGTAGACTATTCTCCATACTCCACGGACCAACCCATGAACTATTATAAAACCGTGGACTATTTGTGTTCTTGTATCTCAAATTAAAAATCATATAATCCACTTTGATAACCGTGGACTATTATTCATTTATTATTAAATTAGATTTTACAGTCCATGGTGAAAACCTCATTTATATAAGATTTCACATAAAAAGGAACTTGTTATATTGTGATATTCATTCATGATGTACTAATATTAGATCTTACAATTCTAAAATTTAACAATCACAACAAATTGTAACCGTAATATATGTTTATTTGAGATAATTAAAAAGACAATACTTCATTCACACTCTTCTCAAATTCATGGTAATCATGTTACTAGTGATCTCGACAATAAATTGATTCCATAAACAATATCCATATGTTTGAAACAAATAATAACATGATAACTCAATCTGTCTCAGCCACATCTCTAGAAATTCTAAAAATGTCATAGTATTTCTGTATACATTCTGGACTTAAACATTACAACATGATGTGTTATGAGAATCTGACGACATGGTATCACAGTAGCATTAACTATAATAATGTTGTATGATATTTTAGTCTCTTTCAGATCTTGACTCCTGAAATGTTCACTTTCTTCCCAAACATGTTGTGTAATAGTCATATTCCTATAAAAACAAAATATTCAACTCAAACATACATGACAACAAAATATATTTCCCAACGTTCATTTATATTGATAACTAAATGATAATTTTATAATCGTAAATAACAAGTCATTATTTTTGCACATGTTATTATTTCATAACAAAGCAATATAATACAAACATGATTGTATCATGTGAAATAAATTCAAACATGTATGTATCTATATTTATTGAATGACACATCAAACATGACATTTCATTTAGTATCTAACAAGAAAAAATACACCAATAACTCAGTAACTGAACAAAAATATTACTTGTTGTGCTTAAAGAAAAAGTAAATCTTATCCAAATGAGGAGAATCAATATCTGTTCCTTCCTGTATCAGTGATTGAACAATAACATTAAAATATTATTCTAGAGTGATATATAAATATAGAAAAACAAGATAGCTAGCATACTGAAGATTCTAGTGCATCCTCGAAACTAGATTCAAGAGTTGTTGTCTTGTCCTGCAATAACTATGTATAAATAATTTTTATTTTAACAAATCTATATATTTAATATAATTATAATAGGTTTTAAATATTAAACAATACCTTTGACTCTAATATCTTCAACCGAGCTCGTAAATCCTCAATCTCACATTCTTTTTCTTTAATATGGCAATTTTGTTCTTTGATCTGATGGTCTTTCTCTTGCAACTGGGATTCCCAAGCTTTCGTCACACTTCTATTTGAATTTTCTACCAACCTCTTCTTCTTTAAATTTCTTCTAGTAATACCTCTGCTTATTCCTCTCTCATACCCTCCATGATGAGACCCATACACAGAGTCCACAATAGGACTAAACTTCAACGGATCATTTGTATTCTCCAGTCCCAATTCTATACATCTTTGTATTACCTTTTCCTATAAGATAAATTCACATATCGACTTATTTTTCTTAATTTATAAGAATATAGATGATGACATAAAGACTTACAAAAATCACTCTTATTTTTTCATCTATATATTCGCCATTCCTTTTATGACCATCAGCTCAAGTTTGCAGGAGTGTCACTTTCCCACTATTTTCTCCTGAAAAATATTTACATATGTAACATTTGAAAAGTATTATACCTCCCATGTGTTGTCTACCATTGTCATTTCTCGGATATCATATATTGAAAATGAACATACATTGATCTAACACACTACTTTTAACTCAAATTGGTACCTTTCATGTTTTGTACGGTTTTCTCTAGATCTGAATTTTTATTTTGAGAATTAACTTGGCCTTGACGATTCACTAGATATCACATTTGAGAAATAAAGAATACATCATCTCTATATATCTAGTATAAAAGGTTATTCTTCTTGTATCATTTACCTCCACTTGATGGCCTATCCTGCCCATGTCTTATGAATTCTATCGAGGCATTCACTTGTGTCTTGTCATTTCCTACATATCATATATTGAAAATGAACATACATTGATCTAACACACTACTTTTAACTCAAATTGGTACCTTTCATATTTTGCAAGGTTTGCTCTAGGTCTGAATTTTTCTTTTGAAAATTAACTTGACCTTGGCGATTCACTGAATATCACATTTCAGAAATAAAGAAAAATCATCTCTATGTATCTTGTATAAAAGGTTATTCTACTTGTAACAATTACATCCACTTGATGGTCTATCCTTCCCATGTCTTATGAATTCTGTTGAGACATTCAATTGTGTCTTGTCATTTCCTGCATATCATATATTGAAAATGAACATACACTGATCTAACACACTACTTTTAACTCAAATTGGTACCTTTCATATTTTGCAAGGTTTGCTCTAGGTCTGAATTTTTTCTTTTGAGAATTAACTTGGCCTTGACGATTCACTGGATATCATATTTGGGATATAAAGAGTACATCATCTCTATGTATCTAGTATTAAAGGTTATTCTACTTATAATAATTACCTCCACTTGATGGTCTGTCCTGCCCATGTCTTGTGAATTCTGTCGAGACATTCACTTGTGTCTTGTCATTTCCTGCATATCATATATTAAAAATGAACATACATTGATCTAACACACTACTCTTAACTCAAATTTGTACCTTTCATATTTTGTAAGGTTTGCTCTATGTCTGAATTTTTATTTTGATAATTAACTTGGCCTGGACGATTCACTGGATATCACATTTGAGAAATAAAGAATACATCATCTCTATGTATCTAGTATAAAAGGTTATTCTACTTGTAACAATTACCTCCACTTGATGGTCTATCCTGCCCATGTCTTGTGAATTCTGTCGAGACATTCACTTGTGTCTTGTCATTTCCTGCATATCATATATTGAAAATGAACATACATTCATCTAACACACTACTTTTAACTCAAATTGGTACCTTTCATATTTTGTAAGGTTTGCTCTAGATCTGAATTTTTCTTTTGAGAATTAACTTGGCCTTGACGATTCATTGGATATCACATTTGAGAAATAAAGAATACATCATCTCTATGTATCTAGTATAAAAGGTTATTCTACTCGTAACAATTACCTCCACTTGATGGTCTATCCTGCCCATGTCTTGTGAATTCTGTCGAGACATTCACTTGTGTCTTGTCATTTCCTGCATTTCATATATTGAAAATGAACATACAATGATCTAACACACTACTTTTAACTCAAATTGATACCTTTTATGTGTTGTACGGTTTGCTCTAGATCTGAATTTTTCTTTTGAGCATTAACTTGGCCTTGACGATTCACTAGATATCACATTTGAGAAATAAAGAATACATCATCTCTATATATCTAGGATAAAAGGTTATTCTTCTTGTAACAATTACCTCCACTTGATGGTCTATCCTGCCCATGTCTTGTGCATTCTGTCGAAGCATTCACTTGTGTCTTGCCATTTCTTGCATTTCATATATTGAAAATGAACATACATTGATCTAACACACTACTTTTAACTCAAATTGGTACCTTTCATGTTTTGTAATGTTTGCTCTAGGTTTGAATTTTTCTTTTGAGAATTAACTTAGCCTTGAAGATTCACTGGATATCAAATTTGAGAAATAAAGAATACATCATCTCTATGTATATAGTATAAAAGGTTATTCTACTTGTAATAATTACCTCCACTTGATGGTGTATCTTTCCCATGTCTTTCAAACTCTTTAGTGGAAGCCTTACTTATTGGGTCAGTTTTCTTGATGATATTGTTCACAGAAATGCGCTTAGGAGGCATTTTCCTATAGGACACAAAAGATAAAGTGAGAGAATATACTTGAGTGATATGAAGGAAGATACATATGATCAAAACCTATTAAAAAGAAAGATAATTCTTACCATAAATTGACTATGTTTTCTTTTCTTCGTACATTCAATTATAATATTTTCATCTACTTGATTCATTTTAGGATCTATACCTATTCTTACCCAAAGCTCTATATCGTCATCTGACACACTTTCTATTAGAATTTCTGCATCTGATATATTCATATCAAAAGAGGCAACATCAGTGGGAATGTCATATGTGTCTCTAGCAATCCAAGAGCAAACTACATTTAAATTTCCATCTTCTGGATCAGCAGAATAGAAAACTTGTTTTTCTTGTTCAGGGAATATAAAAGGCTCATCGTTAAATGCATGTTTGGTTGTATCAAGAATGGTGAAGTTAAGATAATCCCTTATAACTCCAACTCCATCATCACTATCATACCACAAACACTTAAAAAGTTGAGGACTGTGATACATATTTTGAGAGAATACCTAATACTTCCCGCACAACAGCCGCATCCAGTTCTGGTGCCACAACAACGTCTAGTACCGGGAACACAAGGGTTGGCTTGAAGACCAGGAGGAAAGATGGCCGGGGTTGAAGATGCTGGCGTGCAGACGAGGCTTTCTCCAAAGAAGTCGTCCGCCACAAACCAAATCGGAGGCAAGGGAGGAGGCGGCGCCTAGGGCACGATCGTCTGAGACGGAAGCGTTGAGCGCTCTGCAGTTAGCGGACTAGGAATAACAGACTGGGAGTTTAGCGGACTGGGAATTGAAACAAGTAACCATGGTCTATTAAAATGGAATTAACATATGTAAAATTGTGATATGAAATAACCGTGGTTTATTTGAAAACCGCGGACTAAGCCACATTGTGTGCTATTGTCTAAATAGTTTTGTTCCCTCTAAGTTACCCTCGTCACAAGCCATATAGCCTCACCTGTGTAAAAAAAGGATATACACATATGTATCCAAAGTTAAGATAAACAAAACTAAAAATAATCACATACATATTGTACACTGTGCATTTATATGGGTAAAGCTATTAATTTATTTCTAAAATTGGCATGTACCTTTTATGGAAACATGAGCCATAACTGAAAATAGAATAGCTACATTGTAATGGGTATGCACCTATACATAGATCATTAAATACATATAATTGTTGACTAGCGCCGAGCGGCAGGGCAAGAATCTTGGATTTCTTGAGTATAAAATAGTTTAATGCCATGACAAAGTTCCTTTTCTTAGGCTCCTATTGGTTTGGTGTAAATCATGAGTTTCGTGGAACTCATTTTCTGGAAACTATAGTTTAGTTTCTGGAACTTAAGTTCCATTTACTTCCATGTGATTGGTTTGTTGTAAGTGTAAATATAGAAATCATTAATTTTTTGTTAATTTTATTGTATAATACAAATAAGTGAGGATGGCAAAAACATAAAAAATGGAATCATATCCGTAAAAAATCATAATATTCTTAAATCATAATAACCACAACAAGTAGTTATGGTGTAGATGTTTGTCCTTTAAAAATATTTTATTATAATACAATTATAATCTTAATAAAAATATTATGATTAAAATCACATTGCAACATTTTTATTTCACTTTATATATACAAAGTATTTAATAATATCAACATTTCATATGCTTGTAAATATAAATTTTGGTTCATCAATGTTTAACACAATGTAGAATATTAACTTCCACATTATTTCTGTAAGGAATTTTAACTATATTATTCATGTATGGTTACAGTTAATTATCATTTTTTGCATCATATTGTTTAAACATGAAGAATAAAAATATATTACGTAAATGTTCACAGTTAATTACCTCATCTACTTCAGGGTCTACTAATGTATGGACTTCATGTACTTCATTTTCATGCCCCTTCTTGGTACCTGCTTGTTTGTTGTTCTTTCCAGTTTCCTTGTTCAAGACATCCTTCAGTGCTTCCCAGTCTTTACATGTTTCTTCTTTTTTTGCCAAACTTTCTCTTGTTGCTTATACTTCTGTGTTGTATTCAGTTCCTCCTGTTGTGCATGATTCATTTGGGTGTCTTCAATAACCTCCTCCTCGTCGTTGAGCTCCTCAAATCTGTTATTTCCTTTTGTGGCTTGGGCTTTATGATTGGAGTAGTTATGCCCTTTTCTGGCTTGATTTCTTCTCCTTTGTGTCTGCCACTCCTCTTTCTCCTCAGTGTCATTATAGGTATTTTCATTGTCACTTCCTTTACTGCTTTGTTTGTTTCTCTACAGGCAGTACTTGGTTTGGTGTCTCAGCTGTCCACAACTACTATAGGTTTTGGGGTAGGCCTCATAAATGATATCATACTCTTGATCATTGATGATAATCGAGGTAATTAACTCCTTTCTAGTATCTACCTCCACTGCCTGTCTGGAAAAGAAGTTGTGTGTTCTTCTCGATGTGTGTTCATCCACTTTGAATAGCCCCCTAGTGCCAACCCTATGTATTCAAACATAGTATCAACATATAGGTGCAGAGGTATATTCATGACCCTTGCCCATGTAACTATGTGCGTACGCATTTCCTTAGTTGGTTGGAATCTTGGGTTCCAATCCCAGACCCCTAAGAAACATCCAAAGATGTTATAGGATCCTCCCATCACATCCATATCATAATCTCTTCAACATGAAAGCTGAATAACAAAGTGTCCCAGATTTAGTTCAAAATTATTGAACCAGCCTATGATATTCTAAAGGAGTTTGAATCTTTCCTACATTGTCATATACCCTCCTCCTATTAACCTGACCACTACTGCATATCTCCACGACCTGGTCAGATTCTCCTCTGCTTCATTAGTTATAGTGATGATTGGGGTACCAACACTGCTCTTGTATGACACATCATGAAGATTTAGGTTTGATTCAAATAGGGATTCCTACATCATGTTCTCGGGATCAACTTCAACGTAAATTTCACCGAATACCACTTTGCTGAAGGAAGGTTGTGATGAAGCTTCCCCATTCTATTCATCTCATCCTTGCCATGTGTTAGGGTTAGATTCTCTAGTGTCTTCCAGCAGTGGGATGTGTGTGACAGTTCTTGGCCTCTTGCTCCCTACCATCATGTCCTTCTTTGCACCCATGGTGTTTTCAATGTCCATCGATGCCTGATCTTGCTTTCCACGCATCCCCTTGTACTGGAACTAGAAGCCAATCTTGAGTACCAAAACCCTAACTCTAATGTTTCCATCCACATAACTTCCTGTGTCTTCAAGCCTTTCCTTCCTTGTATCTTCAACCCAGTCGGTCACCTTCGCTCTATGAAAGTCTGACCCCCTACCCGAATCTTCACTTCCCCCCATTGCATTGCCGCCACCATCACCTCTCCCCCTGAGTTCCCCTACAGCCGCCATCACCTCTTAAATTGAGTACATAATCTACCTCCTTTAAGATTCTTGTTGAAACTAGTTTGAATTCAATTTTTAAATTTGAACTAAAGTATTTTTATATTGTATGAATCTTCTATCTTATGATGTATGGCATAGTCATTTGGGACATGTTAATAGTGATTCAATGAAATAAATGATGAATCTAGATTTTGTTCTCATATCCAATATTTATAATAGTAGATGGAAAATTTGTGTGCATTCTAAACTTCCTAGAAAGCCTTTTCATTCTATGAATAGGAATTCAAAAATTCTTGATTTAGTGCACACAAATATACACAAATTTAATTACATTGCTACTAGGGATTCAAAAATTATTTCATAAATTTTATTTATGATATAAATAGATATTTTTATGTATGATTACTTAAATGTAAAGATGAGGCATTAGAAAATATTTAACTCTTTAAGAAAGATAGTAAAACTCAACCTAGTAAAGTACTTAAACGATTAAGGTCAAATTGGGAAGGAGAGTACACCTCAAACTTGTTGTTGGAAATTTGTCAGTGAGATGGTGTAGTTTGTGAGTTTAACCCTCCTTATTCACCAAAACATAATAGGATTGCATAAAAGAAGAACTGAATCCTGATTAATATGGTTGATACCTTATCCCAAATATCAGTTCTACCCAACTTTATGTAGGGGTAATATTTGAACACATCTTACCATATTATGAATAGAGTTCCCCATAAATACAAAGAAATTAATCCTTTTGAGCAATGGAGATGGAGAAAATTGAGTCTCAAATATATTCAAGTGTGGGGGAGCCTTGCTAAGGTACTTGTCCCTGAACACAAAAAGAAGAATTTGGGACAAAAAATGTTGATTCCATCTACTTTACTTATGTAGACACAAGTAATGCCTCTAGATTATTGATTGTAAAATAAAAAACTCTGAGATTGATGTCAATACAATTGTGAAACTATCTAATTCTACATTCTTTGAGGATATGTTTTGTAAGACCCCTAAACTTGCTTAATGAGTTGAATAAGCTTAATTATCATAATTGAATTCTTAAAACTCTAATATAACCTTGTGATATGCTTTGAAATCATAATACAAGCTTAAGGTTCAAATTTGGTCCAATTTGGACACTATTTGAGCAAGTTATGCAATTTTATGCACATTTTGGACTTTTCTACAATTTATCCAATTGAGAGGTTTTCTTTGCAATTTATTACTTGCATTATATTCTTTGGATATTCTCTCATCATTCTTGATCTTTTTGATCCATGGGGTGCCCATTTAAACTTTTGTTTGAGGTGTTTTCTCTAAGGGTATTTTTGGGTTTACCCCTTCATGGATGAGCTACCTTTACTAGTTATCAACTAGTGAGTTATTTGTTTTACTTGGAAATTCAAGAAACAAGGGATAAACATGTCTCTATGGATGATGGGGGATCTTCGTGTGTGTGTGTGATTGTATATTATTAATAGTTTAAGGCCATGGACACTTGGAAAGATACTAGAACTTCAACTTTTTCTTTTTCTTTATGTTAAAGTTTCATATACTTATCCCTAATGACCAAAATGAGCCATTTCCTCTCCAACACTTCCCTCCTTCTAAAAACCTCGTCCTCCCTATATTATTCTATAAATTTCCTATCCAAGGAAGAAGAAAGAGGGGAGCTTTTTGGAAAAAGAATCTAGGGTTGTAATTGACTTCCTTTTTGGGTTTAAAAAGCTTCCTTCTAGTGAGCTTGACCTAAAAGAGTAAGAATCCCCTTCATTCCTCCATTTATTTCTTTGTTATCCTTCCCTCTTCCTTTCTCCAGATCGGAACCTTGCCGTTCCATGGTAGAAATTGCTCTAAAGCTCTAAAACCCTACCTTTTCTAGCTCCTTATGGTTAGAGTTTGCTCATTTGATGAAGAGAGGTGCTAGATGGACGAGTTCAGAACTTATGCTTGGATTTTCTACCCTACCTACTCATGTTTTCTTATGTGTGAGATTTTATCTTTTCATTAGATGAAAGTTTTATAACTTGATCCATGTTTATTGCTTACCATAAGCTTGCTAGCTCACGTTCTTGATTGAAAATGATGATTCATGTACTAAAAAGCTATGCTTGACTTGGATTTCGATTTTTATAATGTTCCCTATTCTGATTTCAGTTCTAGATGAACCAATGATCATGTGTACGTTATTCATAAGGTAGAATATGACTTGGATCAGGTTGGTTTGACAACCTATGGTGCTAAGCACCTATCAACCAATGGTCAATTTTAGGGTTTAAAGATGAGTTCTTCTATAAACCCATGACCCGATGATGGTATCATTGCAACAACCCTATGGTGTTGTCTTCATGATAACTGATTGTCGAGATCAAAGGTGTCAGATGATGGTGACAACCTATGGTCATCCTCTTAGATCAGGTTTTGGATCAATTATAAGTTTAATGATCAATCATTAAGTACCCTACTGATGTTATCAATCAATGATGACATTAGCTTAATATTTGATATTGATTAATGAATATAGTATTGATATAACAACCTATGGTGATTTAATGGTCACTAATGATGGTGGATCAGGTCTCTACAACCTATGTTATGTTAAGAATTGTAGGTGCAACATCTATTAAGCCTTAGACCAATGGTTTCTTGGGTCACTTGATGCAATGGTTGGACCTATACTGTAATTGATGGGTTTGACATATGAACTTTACCCAATGGTCAAGATCTAATGTTTATTCCTCCAATAAAGTGGAATAATAGCTAATTTAATATGTTGGTCCTAATAATGTGATTTAGATGGTTTCCTTTATATGATCAACTTAAGGAGCTTACTTGTTGACAGTGGTTGGCTTGTTTTAAATGAACCGTCGATTATGGGTTTTACCCTACTCTCAACAGAACCCTTATTGTTTTTAACCAAAGGATGTCTAGGGTTAAATGGTGACTTTTGTAGATCACAATTCAATAACATCATATATGATTCATTCTAGGTGTTTACTTATGTAAACAACCTATGGTCTTACCTTTTAAACATCCAATGGTTATGGGTGACATTGTGGTATGGTGATATGGGTTGAATGATGATGGAACAAATGGAGGGTTACCCTTAATAAGGTAGTCTTACCTATTCACTCATATGAATAGAAGGTAGTCTTAATGAAAACCGACTCAATATCATGATCAAAGATGTCAGTTATTAAACCAACACCGACGCCATAACCCTTCCCACCACCGAAAATGCGTCAGCAAGAGAACTATAAGTTTCAATTAGTAAAGAAAACTAACACTATGTCATGGTTAAACACGTCATCTATTAAACAATAACCGACACCATATCCCTGCCAGCACGACTATGCTTCCCAACACGACCGTGGTACCTGGCCACTATAGGCGTCGATTCTTACATATAACCGACGCTAGCCATGGAAGAGATGTCAGTTTTTTGCTAATAACTGACGCCGTATGTCTTTCGTGTCAGTTTTATACAAATAACCAACACCTATGTTCTGATTTTTTTTCTTATCAATTTGCAGGCATGCTGTATGGCTGGTCAACAGAATGCATAACCTGCATTTCAGTTCTAAACTGCAGGTTTACAACATCCATTGATATCAGCCAACAACATGCCACAAACCTGCAAGGTCATTCACATTCAGACACATGTATTGATCAGATACATGTAGAAACCTACAAATTCATTTACATTCACATTCAGTTCCATTCATTTCATCTCTTTTCACATCCAGACATTCATGTATTGATCAGAAAAAGTCATTCACATTCACACATATGATAATTTAGAAAAAGTCATTCACATTCACACAAAAATAATCATGAGAACAAAGTTTAGAAATATCATTATTTATTCATCATCATCATCATTGTCATCAGAACCCCAATTATATTTAAAAATTCCCACTACTTGTAGGGCTTTTGCCCATTCTTCTCTTACAACATCTAATTCATCTCTCGTATAGGGAGTATGTACATCTAATAACCTTCCACCTGTGCTGAAGTCAGTTTTAAACACATGCAAAGAGAATGACGTATAAATATAATTAGTAATATATAATAAGATTGATATATCTCATATTATATAATGAGACTATATATATTACCTTCTATATAGTATCGATTTCCATTGCGGCATATTTGATGATTAGGCCCATAAATCACATCACATAGTAGGAACATGCCCAGCCGTTGTCTTGTATAGCACACTATAAATTGAAACATACAAAATATTCAAAAATACAAATAAGCACAGTTCACATAAGTAATATATACATTAGAGTCAGGAAATTACTTTCACATTCTCCCAAATTAGTGGCTGATTCTTTTTCCTGGGGAGCTTTCCTCTAGATTTTTTGAACTCTTTTAAAGCCCTACATGTTAATGTAACACATTAAATTGCATAATTAAATAGTAATGTAATAACAAATGTTAATGAATATAAAAATATGGAATATTTCTCACGAGAATAAAGACCTTTTCATTGCGTTTCCATATAATGTATTCAATTCATTCCCCGTAGAATCTAGATAATAGACATTGAACGTCTTGAGGACAATAACTAGTAACTCCCAATGCCTACCACTACAGGTAAGAAAGTAAAAAATTAATAACTCAAAATCCACAATAAAAATATAATTTTCTTAAGTCTAAATTATAAGCAAAGTAAACTTACTTGACATTGAATGGAGCTATTATCACCGTCTTCTTATTTTTACCAAAATATTCAAAAGCATCACAACAATATGAAGTAACTGAAGAAGGGTCTGTATCTACAAGACTAATCAAAGATGGAACCAAAAATCCCACATGGGAAAATCCAAAATCTGTACATATCGTGTGTAAGTGGCTGCAAAACATCTATTACATATGCATTAATATATAAGAAACCAAATCACCGTATATAAAACAAGGTATACAGATGTATAAACAAGATCTCACCATATCCAAAACTCTATCATAGATGTGTTTAGCCAATCATAACGAAACAACTCCCAAATATCTTGTATAAATAGCTTGTTTTCATATGATTGACCTGCATTAATACCTATGCATTAATACGTATGCAAAACTTGTATAAATAGATTGTTATCGTATGATTGACCTATATCATCCTTTGGAATTGTAACATTCATAGGGAAATTTTGATCATGTTCGCTGATCCATACTGCCATACCCCTACAATTAGGACCTAAAGAGGCGTGCAGGTCCCTTGGAAGACAACTTGGTAGTTGAGGAGGTGGACGTAGAGGCCAAGATTTAGCGGGTGTCGTCTTTTTGACCTATATATATAATTTCAGATCATAGATATATATACACACTAAAAAATTAACGTAATGTAAATTTACCATAAAATATTAGTATAGACGACATCCACTTTGGGCCACATTATCGCTTCTCCTTCTGCCTCACCAAGCGTTTTAGAATTTGGATGGGAATATGGCAGTTGAAGATCCCTCCAATCGGGGAGTATATGTATTGGGCCCACACGAACCGCACCAGCTGGTACTGGAGTCCCATGAAACATCTCCCCTAGAAGGGATGGGTAAGCCTGTGCCTCTGCAACGATATATTCTTGACTTTTTAGACGACATGGCTTCAACCCCTAAAAATTTACATAAATAATGTTATTTATATATATACATAAACATATCATATTGAAAAGACTAGCTACTATGTCATAAAAATACTTACTGAGGATGTGCTAGGTGGTGGGTCTATAAGATTACTCCCAACCTCTACAGTAGGAGTAATAGAAGTGCAACACATCACATGTACCATCTGAGTGGCCATCTGAGATGCCTGCCACTTCACCATTGCTTCTTAGACTTTCCTCTCAATTAATTCATCTACCTATACATGGATAAAATAAACATAGCTATCAATTATTGAATTCTCTTTCACAATAACATTCTAAAAAAAGAATAAGTTACCTCAACTTGTGAAATACCCGCTTTTGGGACAGGTTTGCGCTGGGATGGCCCAAAGAATGCTTTGATGCTCACACCAGCGCCTGTACCCCTAATACGTCCAAGATGCTCTAGGTTACCTAGAGCAACTGTCAATTCATCCCTTGTGCCCTTAGGGATGAACTTGCCTTTCTTCCTCTGCTCGTGCAACTCCCGCTAATCACCATCAACAGAAATTGGTAAGTAAACATAACAATAATTAATATCGATCGATTTCTCTAAGAGTTGAATTTTACCATTTTTGTAGCCGCCTCAGTAGTTGCGGGCTTTGTTATATCTCCCTTATTATTTTGCCTCCCAGCTATCCACATAGCATGGCAAGGTAGAGGTGCGAGACCAATAGTAGAGGATTCCTGAGTAGCAGAAAACTGAGCAGTAGACTCATCCTGTAGTCTTTGGCGAATGCCTGCATAGCCTCTTGGACCCATTGTGTGGTCATGCACATTCAGTACACGCCTTGCTCTTTGAGCATCGCTAATAGCCTTGTTAGTAAGCACATTGATTTGGTTAGTAACACTAAAGGTTAATCTTGAATAGGTATATACATAAGAATGTATATTAATTAAATTGGGAGTGGTGCTAATTAATACCTTGAATTCATCTATTTTTCTTTGGGTAACAAACTCCTCCCAGTCTTTGGTGTCCAAGTAGTTCCATTTCTCAGTGACTGCCTTCTGCCTAAATTTATTTTTTAAAGAGAATACAAACAAAAATTATTAGTGTAGAGTTAGTCAAAAAGTGATCAATGTCAAGAATTAGAAATCAATCAAGAACCTCTTCTCAACATCGCGTATGTAATCTCAGGCAGTGTTCAGGAAATCGGTCTGTGCGGCCGCTTAAGTGGTTCGGACAGGGGGCCACACCGCATATGTCAAAGTGGACCAATAATCGGTCCAGGCCCGATTATGTGGCCGATTACCCACTTATGCAACCGCTTAATCACCGCTTTTCCAAACACACATACATCAAATTGAAGAAATGAAATTTATATGATATTTTTGTTGTTTCTAATTAAATATTTATATGATATTGCTGCTCCCTTTCTTCTAATTAATCATTCTATGTTGTCCTTGTATGTAATTGTTCAATGTGATATATAATTCTATATGACTGATATATAAATATACATAGATATATTAATTTATTAAAAAAATCCAAAACTGCATATACTCCCGCATACCGCATATACTATTCAATGCCCCGTCCGCCCGTACACCGAATAGTGCTTTTCTGAACACTGATCTCAAGTGAGATTTGTCCTATAGTTCCTTAGGACCCTCCCACAATGTTGCATCACACATTTACGATGCATGTTTTCATCCAAATCAAATATACTCTGCAAAATAGAATTGCTGTTAACTAGTATCCTAAAAATTAGTAATCTACAAAAATAGAATTGCAAATAATAATAACTCACATATAGTTCCTTCCATACCAAGTCTTTCTTTCCCTTAGGAACTTTATACCAGGATTCAAAAATAGGACTATAATGGCTGCGAGTAAGAACCTCAAGATATGAAATAAATGAGTTGTGGTTCACTCCAACTGGATTTCCTGCATGATCGAAATCCATAGCCAGTTTGGGTCTATTGCACCTTTGCTTAGTAACTTGTTCATCATTGTGATGCCCCTCACATTCTCAATTTTTTTTGCTGCTAATCAAGTGCCCCAATTTCTTCAGAGGGTACATCACCAACCTAAAATTTGATAAAAAAACACACTTATAGGATATAACTATAAATGAACATATAGATAGAAACCTCAGGGATATATTTTAAAACTTACATTGTGAGGCGGCGCATTGACATCCTCACCCTCACGGTAATCATCGACATGGTCATCAAGAGAATGCTCAACCATCTGAAAGTTCACATTCACATTGTAAAATTCACATTGTAAAGTTCACATTCAGAAAAATAAAACATATAATAAAATATAAACATGCATGCCTCTAATATTGCGATCTTTTATCAATTAACAATCCTTCATTGTGATCTCCACGCACATACAAGTCATCATTAGCTTCAATATTTAGTGGTGTTGGCAACCCAACTAAGAATGGACTGGAGTCATCATACTTATCATAGTATTGTTCTTCATCTATAGGATCTTCAGTGAACTGTCTTTTATCATGAAGAACAACTGACCATTTATCATTTGTAGGATCATCGATATAGAATACTTGCTTCGCCTATGATGCCAATATGAATGGTTCAACCTTCTCGCCAATCTTTTCAAAGTTCACTAATGTGAAACCCCATTCATCCACTATAACTCCTTTGGTGTTATCAACCCAATTACATTTAAAGAGCGGAATTCTAAAATCTATGTAGTCAAACTCCCATATGTCTTCAATGACACTGTAATATGACATTTTAGCTTCACGTGGACTCTTATCCTTTGCACTTGCAAAAAACAATGAAGAAGCTTGAAGGGTGACCCCATTGTTTTGGACGATACTCTTATCATCTTGACACTTTGTGTAATATGAGAATCCATTTATGTCAAACCCCTCATAAGACATAACATTCAATTTTGGTTTAAAGGCGAGGAATTTGATATTTTTAATAAGATTATCTAGTGTTTGAGATAGTTGATGTAATACTTTATCTTCAAATCACTTAATAAATGTCTTGTTATGCTCTCTTGCAAGCCACATTGAATGGGCTCGAGGATATTGTCTCTTGATGAATTTGGTATGTTCCTCGATATAAACACTCGCTTCCTTGATGTTGGGTAAAATATACAAGTGACCTTGTTCCAACTACTCGTAGCTGATTACTTTCATCTGTGATCCCAAAATTCCTTTGCCAAAATGCTCCTCACTATTCTTCTCATTAACAGGAGCATCATTACCACTCAGAAAGTCATTGCAAAAATCCATAACCTCTCTCTCCACATAACCCTCAATAATACTCCCTTCAGGCCGATAACAGTTTCGAACATCACCTTTAAAAATGCTCATGTATCGTTCAAAGGGATACATCCAATGCAAGAAAACTGGTCCCAACATTTTCACTTCCCTAGTCAAGTGGACAACAAGAAGTACCATGATATCAAAGAACGAAGGAGGAAAATACATCTCAAGCTGACATAGGGTAACAACCACTTCTCTTTGCAATTTATCGAGAGTATCAGGGTCAATAACTTTGCTGCACAGACTGTTGAAAAAGAAACAAAGTCTGGTGATTACAAACCTTACATGCTTCAACAATATAGCTCAAATTGCCACGGGTAATATTTGTTGCATGAGAGTGTGACAATCATGAGATTTAAGACGTATCAACTTCAGATCTTTCATTGATACCAATGTACGGATGTTGGATGAGTAACCCTATGGCACCTTAACATTTACCAAGAATTCACAAAAAGCTTTCTTCTCCTTTCTCGACAACATGTAACAAGAGGGAGGTAAGTATGTTCTCCGATCGCCACTAACTACTTCTGTTAATTCTGACCTTATTCCCATTTCACGTCGGTCCATTCTTGATTTTTATCCCATCTTTAGTCTTACCTAGTATATATAACAAAGTACCGATGATGCTATCACAAACATTTTTCTCAATGTCCATGACATCGATACAATGCTTGAGTGCCAAAGAACTCCAATAAAGAAGATCCCAAAATATTGACTTCTTCTTGAATAAATATTTGTCACTCCGTGTGGCCATCATACATTGTGATCTCTTAACAAATTCATTGGCAAAGTCTTTTACTCTTTCATAAACATCCTCCCCTGGTATAGGTTTAGGTGCACTGTGTTCCTCATTCCGTCCATTGAATGCTTTGTGCAACCTACGATACAGATGGAATTTTGGAAGAAACCTTCGATGAACAATATATACAGTCTTGCCGGCGTGTTTTAGTCGTATTGAATCAATGTTCTCTTCACATATAGGACACACTTTAGATCTTTTGACACTATATCCAGACAAATTTCCATATGCTGGAAAGTCATTCAGGCGGTCGATTTTAGGCGTCGGTTGCTTATTGAGGAACCGACGTAAAATAAGAAGCGATACCCGTGTCCCGCCGCTCTTCACATGTAGATGTCGGTTTGTGTTTTCAACCGATGCTGTAGGGTTTAGGCGTCGGTTTCTTGTATACAACCGATGCCTGTAAATGTGATGTTATAAGCCATTTCTATACTAATGGCTGCCCTCTCTCTTCACATGAGTAATAGACAAATCAGTCAACATCATCTTCCTAGCCTTCATAATTTCTATAGTAAATCTAGGTGCACTATACTGATCCTTCAGGAGCAACTGAGCAACAACTTTACAGTCCGACTCTATTATTACTTTGTTCAGGCCTAACCTCGTGGCATCTTCCATAGCTAATAGAATGGCTTACACCTCAGCCTCCAGGACGTCATCAGCTACCAATTTAGCTCCTTTACCAGCTAGCCAGTCCCCTATCCAATTGCGCAACATAGGCACAACTCCCTTCTTTCTTATTGAATGTTGCATCGACGTCCATCTTGATCCATCCCTCCTCAGGCATCTCCCATTGCTCCAGTTGACATGTGTTGATGATCGTCACTTCTGTGTCCCAGGCTATTTTTCTCAGATCAACATCCTGCCTAACCTTCATCGACAACTGCACGTGGTTAGAAGGTTTACCTTCTATCACTTGACTGTTCCGGCTATTCCAAATATGCTAGCAGCCATACATGAATCTCACTCCATCATTCTTGTTCCTTATATTTGTATGTACCCAGGCATCTAGATTAATTTTGTTCAATGAAGAAATTCTCAGGCATCTAGATTTGTATTTGCAAGGATCGGTCTCCTGCATTCTCGGGCATATTGGCAATCCGTCAATGCATGGAGGTCGTCTTCCTTCACTCAAATTACTTCTTCCACACATACTGTTATTCGTCATATGTCGCTCTGACCTCCTCTTGTTTGTTAGAATGGCGTTGTGGGATAGAGTCCACATGAAAACTTACCCGGGATGAGGTTTGTGCTTTTATAGATGGTTCTCCACTCCCCCTGTCTAGTATGCTCTAGTCCTTATATGATAGCTTTGTAAGCAGAGTTTGTAGAAAAATATTCTGTGTTACTATTCTTCCATACTCTCATATCTCTTCCAGACTCCCTCCTAGGTGGCGGGATCTTCAAAATCTCAGTAACACAGCCCGCTGGTAACCAGTCCTCTAGGAAGCTTACGTCCCAATCCCCATTATCTAGAATAGCGCTGCTAACTTTTAGGTCGTCAATCTCATCTGGAATTGGTTTTGTTGCCTCATCTCTAAGACATCTTCTATTTTTCAACCACGAATCGTCCCAGAAGCTGGTGTCTCTGCCCATAACCAGATGTTTATGAGAGTTTATTGTAATGAGGTGTTTCCATTCTAGAGTAGCCTTACCTAGTCTCGAAAGAGTCGAAACACATTTGTCCTTGTGCTCTTTATACCTTTTGTTCATCATCTGGAAGCAAATAGTAGGTATGTTAGTAGCTACATCCCACGGTTTCTTAGCTAACAAGGCCTTATTCCAGTCCCGCATGGTCCTTGAGGTCTTTATACCTTTATGGTCTTTATGGAAAATAGTATAATGTCATATGCAAAGCACATATGTGCCTGTCTTGGTCCCTTAGCTGAGATCTTCATAGGGTTCCATGTACCATTGCTGACTCTTCCTTGGATCATTTGGCTGAGCCTTTCAATGCATAGATGAACAAGTAGGGTGACATTGAGTCTCCTTGTCTCAACCCTCTAGTCTCCTTGAATTCTGGTAATGCACTTCCTTTCCACAAGATCAAGGTTCTACCGCATGTGATAGAATTCATGGTGTACCCCTTTAGGTTACCTGGAATATCAATGTAGTTTAGTGTGTCCTCTATGAACTCCCACAACATCATGTCGTATGCCTTTGAAAGATCTATTTTCACTGCCATAGTTTGAGAAGTGTGCTTTTGTCTCATGATATGAATCACCTCCTGAACCACTGCTATGTTATCAGTTATTCTTCATCCAGGGACAAAACTAGATTGTTCCATGTCATATCCATTCAGGGATACACTTCTTTCATCGTTCTACCGTGATCTTAGAACATAATTTCAAACACAATTTATTCAAGGAAAGAGGCCGTAGCTGGTCACACCTTTCAGGATGTTGTACTTTGGGGATGAGTACTATAATTGAGTTGTATATCTCCATAGGTAGAACATCTCCTCTAAGAGCTTTTGAAATAGTTAACATGACAGACTTCTCGACAATGCTCCAATTCTTCATCATGAAGTGCCCAGTGTTGCCAACCGGGACGGCTGCCTTGTTGGGGTCAATACTTTTCAAAACATTCAGTACTTCTTCAACAGTAGGTTCTGCAGCCATCATAACCTTTTCCCTCTCTGATAGCCTTTTGAATCGATCTGGGATATTATTATGTGGTAGAAATGAGTTACTAGCAGTTGCCGTGAATATAGCTTTGAAATGAGCCATAACTAGCTTCTGGATTCCTACCTCATCAGTCACCCAATTGTTGTTTGTGTCCTTCAGTGCGTCGATGCAGGTACCTCTTCTTCTTTGTTTCACATAGGCCTGGTAGAATCTAGTATTGTCATCTCCATTTTTTAGCCAATTACTAGAGGAAAAAGGCTTATAGTCCACAAATAATACTGTGGACTATACTTCATAATCCATGGATTTACTCATGGAGTATAAAATGACCATGGACTATTACCGTAGATTAGGTCGCTGTAGACTATTCTCCATACTCCACGGACAAACCCATGGACTATTATAAAACCGTGGACTATTTGTGTTCTTGTATCTCAAATTAAAAATCATATAATCCACTTTGATAACCGTGGACTATTATTTATTTATTATTAAATTAGATTTTACAGTCCATGGTGAAAACCTCATTTATATAAGATTTCACATAAAAAGGTACTTGTTATATTGTGATATTCATTCATGATGTACTCCTATTAGATCTTACAATTCTAAAATTTAACAATCACAACAAATTGTAACCGTAATATATGTTTATTTGAGATAATTAAAAAGAAAATACTTCATTCACACTCTGCTCAAATTCATGGTAATTATGTTACTAGTGATCTCGACAATAAATTGATTCCATAAACAATATCCATATGTTTGAAACAAATAATAACATGATAGCTCAATCTTTCTCAGCCACATCTCTAGAAATTCTAAAAATGTCATAGTATTTCTGTATACATTCTGGACTTAAACATTACAACATGATGTGTTTTGAGAATCTGACGACATGGTATCACAATAGCAGTAACTACAATAATGTTGTATGATATTTTAGTCTCTTTCAGATCTTGACTCCTGAAGTGTTCACTTTCTTCCCAAACATGTTGTGTAATAGTCATATTCCTATAAAAACAAAATATTCATGTCAAACATACATGACAACAAAATATATTTCCCAACGTTCATTTATATAGATAACTTAATGATAATTTTATAATCGTAAATAACAAGTCATTATTTTTGCACATGTTATTATTTCATAACAAAGCAATATAATACAAACATGGTTGTATCATGTAAAATAAATTCAAACATGTATTTATCTATATTTATTGAATGACACATTAAACATGACATTTCATTTAGTATCTAACAAGAAAAAATACACCAATAACTCAGTAACTGAACAAAAATATTACTGTTGTGCTTAAAGAAAAAGTAAATCTTACCCAAATGAGGAGAATCAATATCTGTTCCTTCTTGTATCAGTGATTGAAAAATAACATTAAAATATTAATCTAGAGTGATATATAAATATAGAAAAACAAGATAACTAGCATACTGAAGATTCTAGTGCATCCTCGAAACTAGATTCAAGAGTTGTTGTCTTGTCCTGCAATAACTATGTATAAATAATTTTTATTTTAACAAATATAAATATTTAATATAATTATAATAGGTTTTAAATATTAAACAATACCTTTGACTCTAACATCTTCAACCGAGCTCGTAAATCCTCAATCTCACATTCTTTTTCTTTAATATGGCAATGTTGTTCTTTGATATGATGGTCTTTCTCTTGCAACTGGGATTCCCAAGCTTTCGTCACACTTCTATTTGAATTTTCTACCAACCTCTTCTTCTTTAAATTTCTTCTAGTAATACCTCTACTTATTCCTCTCTCATACCCTCCATGATGAGACCCATACACAGAGTCCCCAATAGGACTAAACTTCAACGGATCATTTGTATTCTCCAGTCCCAATTCTATACATCTTTGTATTACCTTTTCCTATAAGATAAATTCACATATCGACTTATTTTTCTTAATTTAGAAGAATATAGATGATGACATAAAGACTTACACAAATCACTGTTATTTTTTCATCTATATATTCACCATTCCTTTTATGACCATTAGCTCAAGTTTGCAGGAGTGTCACTTTTCCACTATTTTCTCCTGAAAAATATTTACATATGTAACATTTGAAAAAGTAAAAGTTATTTCAACTATTCTAAATTATATTAGAAATCTTACCGCATTCAAATGCTTTTCAACATAAGATATTGGTCCAGTTGTGTGTGTAGCTTGTAAAATACTTCTATTGTGTTTATTAATGCTCGCTTCTTACTACGCAATGATCAAGTGAATTTATAAATTGAATATAAGTATGAATGATAAAACATAGTAAGACAACACAATATTTTTTTGAACTTTACCTGTTTTGATTGACTACTCGAAAGATCTACAAGTAATACCTAACTTTCTTGTGTAACTCGATCATCTATTGTTTCCATTTGTTCAACAATGGGAATATTAGGATTTAACCTACATTTTAGATCCTTACGAAAATCACACAATTATTGATTGATCGTCTTTTGGACAAAAGTAGTTACTTCATCATAAGAAGTCACTTTTGTGTCACCCGTATTGAAAAATTCAAAGTCACACTGCATCAATAAAATGTATTATATATGAAAACAATAAGATTAAAAGTATTTTGCTATTTTAGTTGGATAAAAAAAATATAAAAGCTATCTTGAGGTAGAACACTTACTAGAACATTAGTCATAACCATTTCAATCGCCGATTCATGATCTTGTCCCCAATCCTTATGTATCGGAAATAAAGAGAAATTACTAGCTTATATTCCTAAAAAGTTGCTCAAACTGCGTTTCCCTGGTCCAACAATTCTACCATCATTGAGAACAATGCATTTATGCTTCTGACCAGATGTAGGGGCCACTGCATTTAAACTGATTCTACCTCGTGTCCTTCTCTTGTTAACATTTGGTATGATAACATCTAAAAACATTTACAAAATGTGATTTAACTTTTATGATAATGAAAAATATTCATAGAAAAATATAACACATGTGGCATCATGCTCAATTGATTCTATTAAATTTGTATGAACTACATCTTGGCTTTGATCATCCTCTCCTGGTATAGTAGAAAAATAAGGAAATAGATACTCAACATAATAAAAGTAAATAAACATTACCATCAATATTACTTTATCACAAATATTGTACCTCCCATCTGTTGTCTATCATTTTCATTTTCTAGAGTTGTGGTACGCATGTGCCTCTGTTCATTTTCTAGAATTGCATAGTAAAAGTAAATAGGCATCAACATCAATTATTTGATAATAAATATAACTTTATCATAAAATATTATACCCCCCAAGTGTTGTATACCATTGTCATTTCTCAGATATCATATATTGAAAATGAACATACATTGATCTAACACACTACTTTTAACTCAAATTGGTAACTTTCATGTTTTGTACGGTTTGCTCTAGATCTGAATTTTTATTTTGAGAATTAACTTGGCCTTGACGATTCACTGGATATCACATTTGAGAAATAAAGAATACATCATCTCTATATATCTAGTATAAAAGATTATTCTTCTTGTATCATTTACCTCCACTTGATGGCCGATCCTACCCATGTCTTGTGAATTCTATCGAGGCATTCACTTGTGTCTTGTCATTTCCTGCATATCATATATTGAAAATGAACATACATTGATCTAACACACTACTTTTAACTCAAATTGGTACCTTTCATATTTTGCAAGGTTTGCTCTAGGTCTGAATTTTTCTTTTGAAAATTAACTTGACCTTGAAGATTCACTGAATATCACATTTGAGAAATAAAGAATACATCATCTCTATGTATCTAGTATAAAAGGTTATTCTACTTGTAACAATTACCTCCACTTGATGGTCTATCCTTCCCATGTCTTATGAATTCTGTCGAGACATTCAATTGTGTCTTGTCATTTCCTGCATATCATATATTGAAAATGAACATACACTGATCTAACACACTACTTTTAACTCAAATTGGTACCTTTCATATTTTGCAAGGTTTGCTCTAGGTCTGAAATTTTCTTTTGAGAATTAACTTGGCCTTGACGATTCACTGGATATCATATTTGGGATATAAAGAGTACATCATCTCTATGTATCTATTATTAAAGGTTATTCTACTTATAATAATTACCTCCACTTGATGGTCTATCCTGCCCATGTCTTGTGAATTCTGTCGAGACATTCACTTGTGTTTTGTCATTTCCTGCATATCATATATTGAAAATGAACATACATTGATCTAACACACTACTCTAAACTCAAATTGGTACCTTTCATATTTTGTAAGGTTTTCTCTATGTCTGAATTTTTGTTTTGATAATTAACTTGGCCTGGATGATTCACTGGATATCACATTTGAGGAATTAAGAATACATCATCTCTATGTATATAGTATAAAAGGTTATTCTACTTGTAACAATTACCTCCACTTGATGGTCTATCCTGCCCATGACTTCTGAATTATGTCGAGACATTCACTTGTGTCTTGTCATTTCCTGCATATCATATATTGAAAATGAACATACATTCATCTAACACACTACTTTTAACTCAAATTGGTACCTTTCATATTTTGTAAGGTTTTCTCTTGGTCTGAATTTTTCTTTTGAGAATTAACTTGGCCTTGACGATTCACTGGATATCACATTTGAGAAATAAAGAATACATCATCTCTATGTATCTAGTATAAAAGGTTATTCTACTCGTAACAATTACCTCCACTTGATGGTCTATCCTGCCCATGTCTTGTGAATTCTGTCGAGACATTCACTTGTGTCTTGTCATTTCCTGCATTTCATATATTGAAAATGAACATACAATGATCTAACACACTACTTTTAACTCAAATTGATACCTTTTATGTTTTGTAAGGTTTGCTCTAGATCTGAATTTTTCTTTTGAGCATTAACTTGGCCTTGACGATTCACTAGATATCACATTTGAGAAATAAAGAATACATCATCTCTATATATCTAGGATAAAAGGTTATTCTTCTTGTAACAATTACCTCCACTTGATGGTCTATCCTGCCCATGTCTTATGCATTCTGTCGAGGCATTCACTTGTGTCTTGCCATTTCCTGCATTTCATATATTGAAAATGAACATACATTGATCTAACACACTACTTTTAACTCAAATTGGTACCTTTCATGTTTTGTAATGTTTTCTCTAGGTTTGAATTTTTCTTTTGAGAATTAACTTGGCCTTGAAGATTCACTGGATATCACATTTGAGAAATAAAGAATACATCATCTCTATGTATATAGTATAAAAGGTTATTCTACTTGTAATAATTACCTCCACTTGATGGTGTATCTTTCCCATGTCTTTCAAACTCTTTAGTGGAAGCCTTACTTATTGGGTCAGTTTTCTTGATGATATTGTTCACAGAAATGCGCTTAGGAGGCATTTTCCTATAGGACACAAAAGATAAAGTGAGAGAATATACTTCAGTGATATGAAGGAAGATACATATGATCAAAACCCATTAAAAAGAAAGATAATTCTTACCATAAATTGACTATGTTTTCTTTTCTTCGTACATTCAATTATAATATTTTCATCTACTTGATTCATTTTAGGATCTATACCTGTTCTTACCCAAAGCTCTATATCGTCATCTGACACATTTTCTATTAGAATTTCTGCATCTGATATATTCATATCAAAAGAGGCAACATCGATGGGAATGTCATATGTGTCTCTAGAAATCCAAGAGCAAACTACATTTAAATTTCCATCTTCTGGATCAGCAGAATAGAAAACTTGTTTTGCTTGTTCAGGGAATATAAAAGGCTCATCGTTAAATGCATGTTTGGTTGTATCAAGAATGGTGAAGTTAAGATAATCCCTTATAACTCCAACTCCATCATCACTATCATACCACAAACACTTAAAAAGTTGAGGACTGTGATACATATTTTGAGAGAATACCTAATCCTTCCCGCACAACAACCGCATCCAGTTCTGGTGCCACAGCCACATCTAGTACCGGGAATGCAGGGGTTGGCTTGAAGACCAGGAGGAAAGATGGCCGGGGTTGAAGATGCTGGCGTGCAGACGAGGCTTTCTCCAAAGAAGTCATCCGTCACAAACCGAATAGGAGGCAAGGGAGGAGGCGGTGCCTAGGGCACGATCGTCCGAGACGGAAGCGTTGAGCGCTCTGCAGTTAGCGGACTAGGAATAACAGACTGGGAGTTTAGCGGACTGGGAATTGAAACAAGTAACCGTTGTCTATTAAAATGGAATTAACATATGTAAAATTGTGATCTGAAATAACCGTGGTTTATTTGAAAACCGTAGACTAAGCCACATTGTGTGCTATTGTCTAAATAGTTTTGTTCCCTCTAAGTTACCCTCATCACAAGCCATATAGCCTCACCTTTGTAAAAAAAAGGATATACACATATGTATCCAAAGTTAAGATAAACAAAATTAAAAATAATCACATACATATTGTACACTGTGCATTTATATGGGTAAAGCTATTAATTTATTTCTAAAATTGGCATGTACCTTTTATGGAAACATGAGCCATAATTGAAAATAGAATAGTTACATTGTAATGGGTATGTACCTATACATAGATCGTTAAATACATATAATTGTTGACTAGCGCCGAGCGGCAGGGCAAGAATCTTGGATTTCATGAGTATAAAATAGTTTAATGCCATGACAAAGTTCCTTTTCTTAGGCTCCTATTGGTTTGGTGTAAATCATGAGTTTCGTGGAACTCATTTTCTGGAAACTATAGTTCAGTTTCTGGAACTTAAGTTCCATTCACTTCCATGTGATTGGTTTGTTGTAAGTGTAAATATAGAAATCATTAATTTTTTTGTTAATTTTATTGTATAATACAAATAAGTGAGGATGGCAGAAACATAAAAAAATGGAATCATATCCGTAAAAAATCATAATATTCTTAAATCATAATAACCACAACAAGTAGTTATGGTGTAGATGTTTGTCCTTTAAAAATATTTTATTATAATACAATTATAATCTTAATAAAAATATTATGATTAAAATCACATTGCAACATTTTTATTTCACTTTATATATCCAAAGTATTTTAATAATATCAGCATTTCATATGCTTGTAAATATAAATTTTGGTTCATCAATGTTTAACACAATGTAGAATATTAACTTCTACATTATTTATGTATGGAATTTTTACTATATTATTCATGTATGGTTACATTTAATTATCATTTTTTGCATCATATTGTTTAAACATGAAGAATAAAAATATATTACGTAAATGTTCACATTGTTTCTACATGGTGCGGTGTTTATTTTTTTATGATGTTTGTATTTTTTATTTTGTAGATTGTACTGATAATGTTGGTTATAGAGTTAAATATTTTACATAGTGTGATTATAGTGTATAATATTTTGTCATATTATGTTGTCATTTTTAGCAACGAACTAGATCCTCACCATTAATATTTTTAGTCATAAATATTTTTACATGTATCACTTATAATGAGTGATGAATATAATTGTATAAAAAATGTTGTTAGTTGTCTCAGAACTCTGTTTTCCGCTCTTTTTAAAAAGGAACTCAGGAACTGTGTTTTGTATGTAAGTCTGTATCCCGGAAGTCACAGAAGTCAAGTTCTAACACTTACTTTAAACCAATCATGAAAAACCACTCAAAGAACTCCAGTTCATGTGTTTTCGACCAGTTACAACAAACCAGTTAGCTGCAATGGTCACATGGAATTTGAAAAATGGGTACGTTGAGTAAATCTAAATTGTAGATCACCTTACCTGTTCGGAGAACTATGCTGCGTAAACAATAATATGCCGATTTTGACAGTCACTGCTGCACATCACGCTTCCGATGAGTGACGACATCGTCTCGGGTGATGATATACCTATCTTGATTGATGCTCTATTACCCAACTTGACTCCTCTCTCAGCTGCCGGTCCATGCTGATCTGGATGCAAAAGTTCCCCAAAGTTTCGACTGCGGGATCGTCTTTTGCTGGGGTACGCGCAGTCGGCACCAGCTGTAATGGGAGACTGCAAAATGAGTAAAGAACAAGTATACTAGGGCACGGATGAAGTGTATGCCTTAAAGTCCAAAAACCTTGGTCTATTATAAGCTAGAACTATACACCTCAAATAACCGTGGACTAAAACAACCGTGGATACATTTTTGACCGTGGAGTATAAGGGTATTTGCTATTGATATGGATTTTCCTTTTCCATTCTTCCTCCTCTTGCTGTAGGATCTGTGCTAGCTCGTTCTGCATAGATAAACTTAGCTCGTCAGTGATAGTATCATACCTCTCCTCAATCATGGATTGTAGTTTTTTAATATTTCTGAGCAGCCTGTCTTTGTTCTCCCATAGTCGCTTCCTGTACTTAGTGTCCCACTCTTCTATGTGTCTCTTGGCATTACGTAGAGCATTGTAGAAGTTGAGGTTTCCTTGCCAATTATTGTTGAGCATCTGATTAAAATCTCTATTACTCTCCCAGTAGTTTTTCACCGTGAATCTTTGTTGTGTCGTGTGCACCTTGTTGGCTTTGACTAGTACTGGACAGTGATCAGAAAATGTTCTAGGGAGGTGGATCATTGAGAAGTTCGCCTTTTCCTGAATGAACTCAGTATTGGCTACGGCTTTATCTAGCCGTTCATGGAGGGTTCCATGCTTATACGTGAACCTCAAGCCTGAAAAGCGTAAGTTTGACAGCCCTGCTTCAAGTAGTGTTTCGTTAAACAGGCGGGCTTTAGAGAAATTATATCGCTTCCCCCCTTTAGGGTAGTGTTGAAGTCGCCAACGGCTATCCACAGACCTATGAACCTATTCCCCATCTACAAAATATGTTTCCAAAGGTTTCTCTACACTGTAATGTGTGGATTAGCATAAATTATAGAGATGTAGGTTCCTCCTTCCACCCTACACTTAACAAATTGTCTGTGGCTATTGATGATTTCAATCTTGCATTTATTTTCTTTCCAACATAACTAGATACCACCCGCAAAGCCCCGTGCTTCAACTCTGTGTGAGTTAGTAAAGCCCAACGCTTGGATGGTCTTAAGAACAAAGCTTCCACTTATGCGTGGTTTAGCAATGGCGACCAATTTAGGTTTATGTATCACCATAATTTCCCGTCCGTAGTACACGACACATATCATCATTCCCAATCCCCCTACCGTTCCAGTATAATGTATCTAACATACACACCAGCAGTTGATGTGGGGGCATCTTCTTCTTTTGCATCTTTAGTTGGATGAATGCTGGGTGGTTTCCGCACTCTCGACGTTCACCCCACTTTCCTCTTGGTTCAGCCTGGGGTTCCGCCTTCTTTGGGTATAAGGCGGGGTCACTTTAGCTTGTTTCATTTTGGAGCTACTTCCTTTAATTTTCTGTCTAGATGAGGACACAAAATTCAGTAATTTGTTGCCATTAGTTAGGTCATTTGTATCCCCGCTATCCCCGTCTCCTTTATCTACCTCCATTTCTTCTACCTTTTCCATCTCAGTAATTACCTCATCTACTTCAGGGTCTACTACTGTATGGACTTCATGTACTTCATTTTCATGCTCCTTCTTGGTACCTTCTTGTTTGTTGTTCTTCCCAGTTTCCTTGTTCGAGACATCCTTCAGTGCTTCCCTTTTATCATCTGCTGTAGTAGTTGTCTTTACATGTTTCTTCTTTTTTTGCCAAACTTTCTCTTGTTGCTTATACTTCTGTGTTGTATTCAGTTCCTCCTGTTATGCATGATTCATTTGGGTGTCTTCAATAACCTCCTCCTCGTCATTGAGCTCCTCAAATCTGTTATTTCCTTTTGTGTCTTGGGCTTTATGATTGGAGTAGTTATGCCCTTTTCTGGCTTAATTTCTTCTCCTTTGTGTCTGCCACTCCTCTTTCTCCTCAGTGTCATTATAGATATTTTCATTGTCACCTCCTTTACTGCTTTGTTTGTTTCTCTGTAGGCAGTACTTGGTTTGGTGTCTCAGCTGTCCACAGCTACAATAGGTTTTGGGGTAGGCCTCATAAATGATATCATACTCTTGATCATTGATGATAATCGAGGTAATTAACTCCTTTCTAGTATCTACCTCCACTGCCAGTTTGGCAAAGCAGTTGTGTGTTCTTCTCGATGTGTGTTCATCCACCTTGAATAGCCCCCCTAGTGCCAACCCTATGTATTCAAACATAGTATCCACATATAGGTGCAGAGGTATATTCATGACCCTTGCCCAGGTAACTATGTGCGTACACATTTCCTTAGTTGGTTGGAATCTTGGGTTCCAATCCCAGACCCCTAAGCAGCATCCAAAGATGTTCTAGGATCCTCCCGTCACATCCATATCATAATCTCTTCAACATGAAAGCTGAATAACAAAGTGTCCCAGATTTAGTTCAAAAATATTGAACCAACCTATGATATTCCAAAGGAGTTTGACTCTTTCCTGCATTGTCATATACCCTCCTCCTATTAACCTGACCACTACTGCATATCTCCACGGCCTGGTCAGATTCTCCTCTACTTCATCAGTTATAGTGATGATTGGGGTACCAACACTGCTCTTGTATGAAACATCATGAACATTTAGATTTGATTCAAATATGGATTCCTACATCATGTTCTCGGGATCAACTTCAACATAAATTTCACCGAATACCACTTTGCTGAAGGAAGGTTGTGATGAAGCTTCCCCATTCTATTCATCTCATCCTTGCCATGTGTTAGGGTTAGATTCTCTAGTGTCTGCCAGCAGTGGGATGTGTGTGACAGTTCTTGGCCTCTTGCTCCCTACCATCGTGTCCTTCTTTGCACCCATGGTGTTTTCAATGTCCATCGATGCCTGATCTTGCTTTCCACACATCCCCTTGTACTGGAACTAGAAGCCAATCTTGAGTACCAAAACCCTAACTCTAATGTTTCCATCCACATAACTTCCTATGTCTTCAAGCCTTTCCTTCCTTGTATCTTCCACCCAATCAGTCACCTTCTCTCTATGAAAGTCCGACCCCCTACCCGAATCTTCACTTCCCCCCATTGCATTGCCGCCGCCATCACCTCTCCCCCTGAGTTCCCCTACAGTCGCCATCACCTCTTAAATTGAGGACATAATCTACCTCCTTTAAGATTCTTGTTGAAACTAGTTTGAATTCAATTTTTTTTTGTGCAATACCGAGTAAATCGGTTACATCATGACTGAGATCTAAGCAAATTACAGAAGAAGGCTTTGTCTTCAAGATAGATGGCTTCCCCTAGGGTAGGGAAATGCTGCCATTCACCTTCAGATCCAGGTTGTTTGAGGCAGGATTTAGCAAGGATGTCCACGAGCTTATTCTGGTTTCTTTTGATGTGGACGAGGTCAATGACGCTTATGGTAGCAAGGGCTTCCCGAGCTGTACAGACGGTTGTGATGAACTTGCTTGGGATCGTTTCTAGGCCTCGCACCCAATGAACTGAGTTCCAGGAGTCTGAAAGGAAGGTACCATGATGCTGATTTAGCTGTCTTGCGAGTTCTGCTCCGTGAATAATAGCCCTGAGCTCTCCCTCCATGGCATCAGTGCCTGGGTGCAAACGGGAGGAGCCCCCAATCCATTCTCCCATGTTGCTGTGGAGAATAGCACATGTGCATGACATATTGGATCTGGATGAGGTTGCGACATCAACATGAAGGATGAAGTTTGTATTGTGCAGGCGTAATGGGTAATCCAGACTTGAATTCTCTAAATGATCAGATGGGATACGAGAGAAGGCCAGTTCTGATGATTGTGCTTCAGCATAGCATTGTGCAGCCACAATTCGTGGAGGTATAGTAGTGGCTTCGAATACCTGCATGTTCCTGCTTTTCCAAATCTTCCAGCAAGTGATGACGAAGAGTGTCTTCCAGGAGGATGGCTCCTTGATAGTTCTGATATTGTAATCAATCCAGTCTTGAGTAGACTGACATGCGTAGAAGAGATTCACCTCCCTGTGCAGAGTGAGTGACCAAATCTGTCTAGAAGACCTGCAGTCGCGCAACGCGTGCAGGCAGTCTTCCTCCGAGTTGTTACATCGCGGGCACAGTGAGTTGTCAGTCATCTTTCATTTACTTCTCATGGCGTTTGTAAGTAAGGGATCATGCAGTGTCAGACACATATGAGTTCGAACCCGGTGCGAAACTGGGAGAGACCAAATTGCTGCAAACAGAGGTCTAGGTGCTTCCGGCGTTTGTTGGCAAATCAGGTTGTAAGCAGAGTGGGCAGTAAAGACTCCATAGTAATCCAGCTTCCATATGAACGTGTCCTCACCGTAGTGGATTCTAGGGGTGGGCATATGGCTGATGTCACGGACAGTTTCTTGTACAAACCAGTGATTGAGAAAATCATGATCCCAGGATCCGTCGTCTCGGACCAGGCTCGAGACCCTGAGATCAGCAAGATCCTCCGGAACCGTAAGGTCAGCTTTGAGGGTGGGCGTTGCACCAACTCCGATCCACTCGTCCGTCCAGACCAGTGTATCCAAGCCTGACACAGCATGACGACGAGCGTTCACTTTGAGTAGCGGGAGGAAAGATTTTAGGCTTCTCCATAGATGAGAGCCAGTAGATTTGGGCAGTCCATTCAGGAGGTATTTGGAGTGCATAATATTCACCCACGGTATGCGCTTGCTTTGAAAAAAATCCCACCCCATCTTCATTAGCAAGCATGAGTTGAAATCTCTCGCCTTCCTTAGACCAAGACCTCCCTGAGGCTTGGGATTCGCCACCGTATTCCAAGCAACCAAATTGAGGCGTCTGTGGGATCCGCCGTTCCATAGGAAGTTCCGAGTAATTTGGTCGATTCGATCACAAATTGAGAGGGGAAGTTGAACTGCTTGCATGATGTAGCATGCTTGCGATTGAAGAACTGATTTAGTGAGCGTGGTTCTCCCTGCAAGGGAGAGGAGGTTATTCTGCCATTGCGAAATGTGCTTCTGAAATTTCGCCAGTAGAGAAGAGAACAACTCCTTTCCCTTCCTGCGATGAATGATGGGAATGCCCAAGTGACGCAAGGTAGCTCGTCTGCTGAATCCCCATTCTATTGCAGATCTTGTTTTTGATTGAGCGAGGGGTGTTGTAAGAGAAGAAGACAGTCGATTTCTCATGGGATAATTCAATTTTTAAATTTGAACTAAAATATTTTTATATTGTATGAATCTTCTATCTTATGATGTATGGCATAGTCATTTGGGACATGTTAATAGTGATTCAATGAAATAAATGACGAATCTAGATTTTGTTCTCATATCTAGTATTTATAATAGTAGATGGAAAATTTGTGTGCATTCTAAACTTCCTAGAAAGCCTTTTCATTCTATGAATAGGAATTCAAAAATTCTTGATTTAGTGCACACGAATATACGCAAATTTAATTACATTGCTACTAGGGATTCAAAAATTATTTCATCAATTTTATTTATGATATAAATAGATATTTTTATGTATGATTACTTAAATGTAAAGATGAGGCATTAGAAAATATTTAACTCTTTAAGAAAGATAGTAAAACTCAACCTAGTAAAGTACTTAAACGATTAAGGTCAAATAGGGAAGGAGAGTACACCTCTAACTTGTTGTTGGAAATTTGTCAGTGAGATGGTGTAGTTTGTGAGTTTAACCCTCCTTATTCACCAAAACATAATAGGATTGCATAAAAGAAGAACTGAATCCTGATTAATATGGTTGATACCTTATCCCAAATATCAGTTCTACTCAACTTTATGTAGGGGTAATATTTGAACACGTCTTACCATATTCTGAATAGAGTTCCCCATAAATACAAAGAAATTAGTCCTTTTGAGCAATGGAGATGGAGAAAATTGAGTCTCAAATATATTCAAGTGTGGGGGAGCCTTACTAAGGTACTTGTCCCTGAACACAAAAAGAAGAATTTGGGACAAAAAATGTTGATTCCATCTACTTCACTTATGTAGACACAAGTAATGCCTCTAGATTATTGATTGTAAAATAAAAAACTCTGAGATTGATGTCAATACAATTGTGAAACTATCTAATTCTACATTCTTTGAGGATGTGTTTTGTAAGACCCCTAAACTTGCTTAATGAGTTGAATAAGCTTAATTATCATAATTGAATTCTTAAAACTCTAATATAACCTTGTGATATGCTTTGAAATCATAATACAAGATTAAGGTTCAAATTTGGTCCAATTTGGACACTATTTGAGCAAGTTATGCAATTTTATGCACATTTTGGACTTTTCTACAATTTATCCAATTGAGAGGATTTCTTTGCAATTTATTACTTGCATTATATTCTTTGGATATTCTCTCATCATTCTTGATCTTTTTGAGCCATGGGGTGCCCATTTAAACCTTTGTTTGAGGTGTTTTCTCTAAGGATATTTTTGGGTTTACCCCTTCATGGATGAGCTACCTTTACTAGTTATCAACTAGTGAGTTATTTGTTTTACTTGGAAATTCAAGAAACAAGGTATAAACATATCTCTATGGATGATGGGGGATCTTCTTGTGTGTGTGTGATTGTATATTATTAATAGTTTAAGGACATGGACACTTGGAAAGATACTAGAACTTCAACTTTTTCTTTTTCTTTATGTTAAAGTTTCATATACTTATCCCTAATGACCAAAATGAGCCATTTACTCTCCACCACTTCCCTCCTTCTAAAAACCTCGTCCTCCCTCTATTCTTATATAAATTTCCTATCCAAGGAAGAAGAAAGAGGGGAGCTTTTTGGAAAAAGAATCTAGGGTTGCAATTGACTTCCTTTTTGGGTTTAAAAAGCTTCCTTCTAGTGAGCTTGACCTAAAAGAGTAAGAATCTCCTTCTTTCCTCCATTTATTTCTTTGTTATCCTTCCCTCTTCCTTTCTCCAGATCAGAACCTTGTTGTTCCATGGTAGAAATTTCTCTAAAGCTCTAAAACCCTACCTTTTCTTGCTCCTTATGGTTAGAGTTTGCTCATTTGATGAAGAGAGGTGCTAGATGGATGAGTTCACAACTTATGATTGGATTCTACCCTACCTACTCATGTTTTCTTATGTGTGAGAGTTTATCTTTTCATTAGATGAAAGTTTTATAACTTGATCCATGTTTATTGCTTACCATAAGCTTGTTAGCTCATGTTCTTGATTGAAAATGATGATTCATGTACTAAAATGCTATGCTTGACTTGGATTTCGATTTTTATAATGTTCCCTGTTCTGATTTCAGTTCTAGATGAACCAGTGATCATGTGTACGTTATTCATAAGGTATAATATGACTTGGATCAGGTTGGTTTGACAACCTATGGTGCTAAGCACCTATCAACCAATGGTCAATTTTAGGTTACCTAGAGCAACTGTCAATTCATCCCTTGTGCCCTTAGGGATGAACTTGCCTTTCTTAATCTGCTCGTGCAGCTCCCACTAATCGCCATCAATAGAAATTGGTAAGTAAACATAACAATAATTAATATCGATCGATTTCTCTAAGAATTAAATTTTACCATATTTGCAGCCGCCTCAGCAGTTGCGGGCTTTGTTATATCTCCCTTATTATTTTGCCTCCCAGCTATCCACATAGCATGGCAAGGCAGAGGTGCGAGACCAATAGTAGAGGATTCCTGAGTAGCAGCAAACTGAGCAATAGACTCAGCCTCTAGTCTTTGGCGAACGCCTGCATAGCCTCTTGGACCCATTGTGTGGTCATGCACATTCAGTACACGCCTTGCTCTTTGAGCATCGCTAATAGCCTTGTTAGTAAGCACATTGATTTGGTTAGTAACACTAAAGGTTAATCTTGAATAGGTATATACATAAGAATGTATATTAACTAAATTGGGAGTGGTGCTAATTAATACCTTGAATTCATCTATTTTTCTTTGGGTAACAAACTCCTCCCAGTCTTTGGTGTCCAAGTAGTTCCATTGCTCAGTGACTGCCTTCTGCCTAAATTTATTTTTTAAAGAGAATACAAACAAAAATTATTAGTGTAGAGTTAGTCAAAAAGTGATCAATGTCTAGAATTAGAAATCAATCAAGAACCTCTTCTCAACATCGCGTATGTAATCTCAGGCAGTGTCAGGAAATCGGTCTGTGCGGCCGCTTAAGCGGTTCAGATAGGGGACCACACCGCATATGTCAAAGCGGACCAATAATCGGTCCAGGCCCGATTATGCGGCCGATTACCCGCTTATGCGGCTGCTTAATCACTGCTTTTCCAAACACACATACATCGAATTGAAGAAATGAAATTTATATGATATTTTTGTTGTTTCTAATTAAATATTTATATGATATTGCTGCTCCCTTTCTTCTAATTAATCATTCTATGTTGTCCTTGTATGTAATTGTTTAATGTGATATATAATTCTATATGACTGATATATAAATATACATATATATATATATATATATATTAATTTATTAAAAAAATCCAAAACCGCATATACTCCCGCATACCGCATTTACTCTATTTTGTGCCCCGTCCGCCCGTACACCGAATAGCGCTTTTCTGAACACTGATCTCAGGTGAGATTTATACTATAGTTCCTTAGGACCCTCCCACAACGTTGCATCACTCATTTACGATGCATGTTTTCATCCAAATCAAATATACTCTGCAAAATAGAATTGCTGTTAACTAGTATCCTAAAAATTAGTAATCTACAAAAATAGAATTGCAAATAATAATAACTCACACATAGTTCCTTCCATACTAAGTCTTTCTTTCCCGTAGGAACTTTATACCAGGATTCAAAAATAGGACTACAATGGCTGAGAGTAAGAACCCCAAGATATGAAATAAATGAGTTGTGGTTCACTCCAACTGGATTTCCTGCATGATGGAAATCCACAGCCAGTTTGGGTCTATTGCACCTTTGCTGTAGTAACTTGTTCATCATTGTGATGCCCCTCACATTCTCAATTTTTTTTTGCTGCTCATCAAGTGCCCCAATTTCTTCAGAGGGTACATCACCAACCTAAAATTTGACAAAAAAACACACTTATAGGATATAACTATAAATGAACATATAGATAGAAACCTCAGGGATATATTTTAAAACTTACATTGTGAGGTGGTGCATTGACATCCTCACCCTCACGGTAATCATCGACATGGTCATCAAGAGAATGCTCAACCATATGAAAGTTCACATTCACATTGTAAAGTTCACATTCACATTGTAAAGTTCACATTCACATTGTAAAGTAATTCACATTGTAAAGTTCACATTCAGAAAAATAAAACATATAAAAAACTATATACATGAATGCCTCTAATATTGTGATCTTTTATCAATTAACAATCCTTCATTGTGATCTCCGCGCACATACAAGTCATCATTAGCTTCAATATTTGGTGGTGTTGGCAACCCAACTAAGAATGGACTGGAGTCATCATACTTATCATAGTATTGTTCTTCATCTATAGGATCTTCAGTGAACTATCTTTTATCATGAAGAACAACTGACCGTTTATCATTTGTAGGATCATCGATATAGAATACTTGCTTCGCCTATGATGCCAATATGAATGGTTCACCCTTCTCGCCAATCTTTTCAAAGATCACTAATGTGAAACCCAATTCATCCACTATAACTCCTTTGGTGTTATCAACCCAATTACATTTAAAGAGCGGAATTCTTAAATCTATGTAGTCAAACTCCCATATGTCTTCAATGACACCGTAATATGACATTTTAGCTTCACGTGGACTCTTATCCTTTGCACTTGCAAAAAAAAATGAAGACGCTTGAAGGGTGACCCCACTGTTTTGGACGATACTCTTATCATCTTGACACTTTGTGTAATATGAGAATCCATTTATGTCAAACCCCTCATAAGACATAACATTCAATTTTGGTTTAAAGGCGAGGAATTTGATATTTTTAATAAGATTATCTAGTATTTGAGATAGTTGATGTAAGACTTTATCTTCAAATCACTTAATAAATGTCTTGTTATGCTCTCTAGCAAGCCACATTGAATGGGCTCGAGGATATTGTCTCTTGATGAAATTGGTATGTTCCTCGATATAAACACTCGCTTCCTTGATGTTGTGTAAAATATACAAGTGACCTTGTTCCAACTACTCGCGGATGATTACTTTCATCTGTGATCCCAAAATTCCTTTGCCAAAATGCTCCTCACTATTCTTGTCATTAACAGGAGTGTCATTACCACTCAGAAAGTCATTGCAAAAATCCATAACCTCTCTCTCCACATACCCCTCAATAATACTCCCTTCAGGCTGATAACAGTTTCGAACATCACCTTTGAAAACGCTCATGTATCGTTCAAAGGGATACTACCAATGCAAGAAAACTGGTCCCAACATTTTCACTTCCCTAGTCAAGTGGACAACAAGATGTACCATGATATCAAAGAACGAAGGAGGAAAATACATCTCAAGTTGACATAGGGTAACAACCACTTCTCTTTATAATTTATCGAGAGTATCAGGGTCAATAACTTTGCTGCACAGACTGTTGAAAAAGAAACAAAGTCTGGTGATTACAAACCTTACATGCTTCGAAAATATAGATCAAATTGCCACGGGTATATTTGTTGCATGAGAGTGTGACAATCATGAGATTTAAGACGTATCAACTTCAGATCTTTCATTGATACCAATGTACGGATGTTGGATGAGTAACCCTGTGGCACCTTAACATTTACCAAGCATTCACAAAAAGCTTTCTTCTCCTTTCTCGACAACATGTAATAAGAGGGAGGTAAGTATGTTCTCCGATCGCTACTAACTACTTCTGTTAATTCTGTCCTTATTCCCATTTCACGTAGGTCCATTCTTGATTTTTATCCCATCTTTAGTCTTACCTAGTATATTCAACAGAGTACCGATAATGCTATCGCAAACATTTTTCTCAATGTCCATGACATCGATACAATGCCTGAGTGCCAAAGAACTCCAATAAGGAAGATCCCATAATATTGACTTCTTCTTGAATAAATATTTGTCACTCCGTGTAGCCATCATACATTGTGATCTCTTACCAAATTCATTGGCAAAGTCTTTTACTCTTTCATAAACATCCTCCCCTGGTTTAGGTTTAGGTGCACTCTGTTCCTCATTCCGTCCATTGAATGCTTTGTGCAACCTACGATACAGATGAAATTTTGGAAGAAACCTTCGATGACCAATATATACAGTCTTTCCAGCATGTTTTAGTCGTATTGAATCAGTGTTCTCTTCACATATAGGATATACTTTAGATCCTTTGACACTATATCCAGACAAATTCCCATATACTGGAAAGTCATTCATAGTGCAAAACAACATAGCGTGCAAACAAAATGTCTCTCTTCATGAAGCATCATAGGTCGTCACACCTTCACCCCAGAGTTTCATCAAGTAATCAATCATAGGTTCAAGATAAACGTCGATATCATTTCCAGGTTGTTTAGGGCCCGATATCAACAACAACAACATAACACACTTATTTTTCATACACAACCAGGGAGGAAGATTGTATATAACAAGCATAACTGGCTAAGTGCTATGTTGGCTGCTCAATGTCCCATATGAATTAATCCCATATGTACAATGCCCAAGACTTAGATTCCTAACTTCTTCACTGAATTTAGGGTACAATAAATCAACCTTCTTCTAGTGTGGGGAATCAGACGCATGTCATAGGATCCCATCATTATTTTTCTTAACATCTGCATGCCACCTCAAATTCTTTGCATCTATCAGATTGATAAACAAGCGTTGAAACCATGGTATTATAGGTAGATACCACATCACCTTGGAAGGAGAACCAGTTTTGGACTCCCCTGAAGTCGTCAATTTATACCTTGATGCACCACATTGGGGATAATATTTCAAATCCACATAGTCCTTTTGAAATAATACACAATCATTCGGGCATGTGTGTATCTTCTTGGCCTCCATTCCCATTGGGCACAACAATTTCTTTAACCCGTATGTTGAGATTGGCAGCTCATTTCCTTCAGAAAGAATTTCTTTCAATAAAGACAACAATGATGTGAAGCTTTTGTCGCTCCATCTATTGTTAGCTTTCAGCTTATATAATCTCAACACAACGCTAAGCTTCGTAAACTTACAACTTGTGTATAACGATATCTCAGCATCATGCACAATATTGCTAAACATGGGAGGTGGATCGGTGTGCTCTAGCCCACAACTATCCATCATCACATCAACAATGTCTACTAGAACTGGTTCGTTCACATCTACGTCATTGGAGGCAATTTCTTCTTCCACACAAGCACTGCTATCAACATCCACTGATTTTAGGTTTGAAATCTCTCCATGTCAGTGCCATTCTGTATAGCCTTGTACAATCCCATTGCACAAGACATGACTTTTGATTTCGTCACCAGTGCCGACTTTCAAGTTGTTACCGCAATGCCTACATGGACAGTAGAACCTATCTCCAGGTTGTTTCCTATGTTCCTCGACAAATCTAATAAACTGATCAAGACCAAAAATAAACTCCGGGGTGCAGCGATTTGGAATGGACATCCATGATCTGTCCATTCTATGATCAAAGAGAAAACAAGTATATATTAGAACCAGGTTAGGGTCTAGGGTTAAAAGATTAGAGTTTATGGTTAAAACTTTAGGGTTAAAGGTTTTATATATAATAAATATGTACCACCTATCCCATTCTTGAATACCTAATCTCACTATTAAGTGTATACTGTGTATTGAGTTTTCAAGAAATTTTTTGCAGCATTTTCCCGCTGTTCTCCAAGTACATATGTACTTAGAGAACAAATGGAGAAATGCTACCGAAATTTTCTTGAAAACACAATACACATTATACACTTACATCCTAAGTGAGATTATGTGTTCTAGAACAGTCCCAAACCGGGGACTATCCAAGATTTACTCTTAATAAGTAAATGGGCGGGTTTCTAGGCCAAAAAATACATGTGTTGTCATTCTTATACCTACAATCCTAGTTTCATCATTCATATCCTAGTTCTTCAAGTTAGGGTGATTATTGATGTCTTTAGAAGCATGATTGGCAATCTAGGGAAAAGTTCATCATTTACATTCCAAGCATGTCACGTGAGTGCATTGGTATTTCCCTTTTACTAAAACCAAATTGGTGTATTAGTGAGTCTTCAAATAGATAAACACTCGAAGATGACTCAATGAATCTTATGAATAGTCCACTCAACTATAGCTTGTTGGTTCTCATTCATGACATGCATAATATTTTGTTGATCCTAAATAGAAGAAAAATTTTACATGCCCCATATGACCCTAGAATGTTGACATGCCTAGGTTTAAAGCACTCAACAATCTTGAATAATCTTGACATGCCCCATAATAGGGAAAAATCAAGATGAGTTCAATAAAAACACAAATCATAAAAAATGGACTGCATAATGAAATAATTGCTTAGTAATAATATTGCAAGATAAATAAAAGATCAACTCTTTATTTTACAACCAAACATTTTTTTCATGCATCTTTCATTACACATTTATGGCCATTATTCATCTAGTGACTAAGGTTCCATATTGTCTTTTACGACTTGCTACTTAATGATTATAATGTATGGTTGTTGTACAAGAATCACAGAATATAAAGTCCATGACGATAAACTACTATGTGGGAATGATAATGTGGCTTATCTATATTAAATCTAATCAGTATTTCTTTCTTCTTCTCTATATTTAATTATTACATAAGTTGTGTGTGAACTTTGAGCTATTTAGGGGCAGTCACACTAAATTACTTTATCATTGTCTACCCAAGCAATGAGATTGGATCAATGAAATAGCACTTCTATGACAGTTGGTATCAAAGACTAACACACTATGCATCTATGTAATTGTGAACTTAATTGTGAAATCCCTCATTTTCCTCTTATCAGGATTTGAACTACTATTTTTTTTGTAATAGTAATCATGTAGTTCACATACAACAACCACGTTTGGCTATTGTTAGGGTTTGCGTTAACCCACATGGCTAGATAGCTATTCCTAGTGGAGATAGAGTGGATATAGCTAAAAAGGGGGTTGGAAGTCGGCGGCGGCGACGAGCTCAGCCAATGGAGAAAGGCACTTGTCCGGAGGCGGTGAGCTCAGGTTCTGAGCGGTAGGCGGAGGAGAGCAGTAGGGGCGGTAGGCGGCGGCGAGTAGCAGCAGCAACGGGAATCATTCCGGTGGTAGGCAGCGGCGAGCAGGAGCGAAGAAGGGACGGTGGCAGAGAGAAGGAGAAGGGAGTGGCGAGCACAACTGCAGTGATGACGAGCGACGGCAGAAATCACGCAAATTGCCAGACCTAAGCAGAGTTGGGATTGAAACAGAGAGAAAGGGGAAGAGTCTGCTTTGCGCGGGTGCTATTAAGTTAGCAATAGGCGACGGTTATTAAAAACAATCGATGGTTATAACAATAGGCGTCAGTCACCACAAACAAACCAACACCTATGTTCAATGATAGTCGTCGGTTTCAACTAGAAAAATCGACGTCTATCTACATATGCCGACAAAAAAAAATTCTCGAATTATGACCATAATCTTCGGGTGTCGTAGAAAACCGACGCCAAAGGGGGTGAAAATTTTTGGGGGGACATCACGCGAAAATACATCAACGTAGGTTATTGCAAGAAAATCGATGATAAAAATGGACCCAATTTCTATCTCACGAAAAACCTTTAGTCGTCGGTTGATTTGTAAACAACTGACAACGACGACGTATGTTAAATTTTGGAGGTATTTTTTTTCACTGGAAAATTTGGATTTGGTGGTCGATTTTAGGCGTCGGTTGCTTATTGAGGAACCGACATAAAATAAAAAGCGATACATGGGTCCCGCTGCTCTTCACATGTAGATGTCGGTTTGTGTTTTCAACCGACGCTGTAGGGTTTAGGTGTCGGTTTCTTGTATACAACCGATGCCCGTAAATGTGACGTTATAAGCTATTTCTATACTAATGGCTGCCCTCTCTCTTCACATGAGTAATAGACCAATCAGTCAACATCATCTTCCTAGCCTTGCATAATTTCTGTAGTAAATCTAGGTGCACTAGACTGATCCTTCAGGAGCAACTGAACAACAACTTTACAGTCCGACTCTATTATTACTTAGTTCAGGCCTAACCTCGTGGCATCTTCCATAGCTAGCAGAATGGCTTACACCTCAGCCTCCAGGACATCATCAACTACCAGTTTAGCTCCTTTACCAACTAGCCAGTCCCCTATCCAATTGCGCAACATAGGCACAACTCCCTTTATTCTTCTTGAATGTTGCATCGACGTCCATCTTGATCCATCCCTCCTTAGGCATCTCCCATTGCTCCAGTTGACATGTGTTGATGATCGTCACTTCTGTGTCCCAGGCTATTTTTCTCAGATCAACATCCTGCCTAACCTTCATTGGCAGCTGGATGTGGTTAGAAGGTTTACCTTCTATCACCTGACTGTTCCGGCTATTCCAAATATGCTAGCAGACATACATGAATCTCACTCGATCATTCTTGTTCCTTAGATTTGTATGTACCCAGGCATCTAGATTAATTTTGTTCAATGAAGAAATTCTCGGGCATCTAGATTTGTATTTGCAAGGATCGGTCTCCTGCATTCTCGGGCATATTGGCAATCCGTCAATGCATGGAGGTCGTCTTCCTTCACTCAAATTACTTCTTCCACAATACTGTTATTCGTCATCTGTCGCTCTAACCTCCTCTTGTTTTTTAGAATGGCGTTGTGGGATAGATTCCACATGAAAAATTACCCGGGATGAGGTTTGTGCTTCCTAGACGGTTCTCCACTCCCCCTGTCTAGTATGCTCTAGTACTTGTATGATAGCTTTGTAAGCTGAGTTTGTAGAAAAATATTCTGTGTTATTGTTCTTCCATACTCTCATATCTCTTCCAGACTCCCTCCTAGGTGGTGGGATCTTCAAAATCTCAGTAACACATCCCGCTGGTAACCAGTCCTCTAGGAAGCTTACGTCCCAATCCCCATTATCTAGAACAGTGCTGCGAACTTTCAGGTCGTCAATCTCATCTAGAATTGGTTTTGTAGCCGCATCTCTAAGACATCTTCTATTTTTCAACCACGAATGGTACCAGAATCTGGTGTCTCTGCCCGTAACCAGATGTATATGAGAGTTCATTGTAATGAGGTGTTTCCCTTCTAGAGTAGCCTTACCTAGTCTAGAAAGAGTCGAAACACATTTGTCCTTGTGCTCTTTATACCTTTTGTTCATCAGCTGGCACCAAATAGTAGGTCTGTTAGTAGCTACATCCCACGAGTTCTTAGCTAACAAGGCCTTATTCCAGTCCCGCATGGTCTTTATGCCCAGACCTCCGTTAGCTTTGGTACTGACCACCTTCTTCCACACAATGAGAGATATTGGACGTTGCATATTGCATCTACCCCAAATGAACTTTCTAATCGTGCTATCTATGCAATCACATAGGCCCAAAGGCAGAAGCGCTATTTGCATTAGGTAAGTCAGCATCGCCGCCAAGGTTGTCTTAAGCTAGACAAACCCTCCCTGCAAACGATAGACATCTAGCTGACCAAGAGGCTACTCTGCTTGTGGCTTTATTCAGTACCTCCCCATACGTGTTCTTATCCACCCTCTTATGTAAATGAGGGACTCCAAGATACTTACCTAAGTCATAGGTTTCAATAAATTCACAGACTCTGCAAATGTCCCGAGGTACTCTCCTGGGTACACTTCTAGAGAAGAAAATACGAGTTTTCTCGATTGAAATTCTTGCCCGGACGCAATACTGAACGTTGTGAAGCATTTCATAATAGACTTTATGTTAGCCACCGTAGCTTTGGCAAATAGTATAATGTCATCTGCAAAGACCATTGATGACTCTTCCTTGGATCATCTGGCTGAGCCTTTCAATGCATATGACGAACAGGTAGGGTGACATTGGGTCTCCTTGTCTCAACCATCTAGTCTCCTTGAATTTTGGTAATGCACTTCCTTTCCACAAGATCAAGGTTCTACCGCATGTGATAGAATTCATGGTGTACCCCTTTAGGTTACCTGGAATATCAGTGTAGTTTAGTGTGTCCTCTATGAACTCCCACAACATCATGTCGTATGCATTTGAAAGATCTATTTTCACTGCCATAGTTTGAGAAGTGTGCTTTTGTCTCATGATATGAATCACCTCCTGAACGACTGCTATGTTGTCAGTTATTCTTCGTCTAGGGACAAAACTAGATTGTTCCATGTCATATCCATTCAGGGATACACTTCTTTCATCATTCTACCATGATCTTAGAACATAATTTCAAACACAATTTATTCAAGGAAAGAGGCCGTAGCTGGTCACACATTTCAGGATGTTGTACTTTGGGGATGAGTACTATAATTGAGTTGTATATCTCCATAGGTAGAACATCTCCTCTAAGAGCTTTTGAAACAGTTAACATGACAGACTTCTCGACAATGCTCCAATTCTTCATCATGAAGTGCCCAGTGTTGCCAACTGGGACGGCTGCCTTGTTGGGGTCAGTACTTTTCAAAACTTTCAATACTTCTTCAACAGTAGGTTCTGCAGCCATCATAACCTTTTCCCTCTATGATAGCCTTTTGAATTGATCCGACATATTATTATGTAGTAGAAATGAGTTACTAGCAGTTGCCGTGAATATAGCTTTGAAATGAGCCATAACTAGCTTCTGGATTCCTGCCTCATCAGTCACCCAATTGTTGTTTGTGTCCTTCAGTGTGTCGATGCAGGTACCTCTTCTTCTTTGTTTCACATAGGCCTGGTAGAATCTAGTATTGTCATCTCCATTTTTTAGCCAATTACTAGAGGAAAAAGGCTTATAGTCCACAAATATTACTGTGGACTATACTTCATAATCCATGGTTTTACCCGTGGAGTATAAAATGACCATGGACTATTACCGTAGATTAGGTAGCCGTAGACTATTCTCCATACTCAACGGACCAACCCATGGACTATTATAAAACTGTGGACTACTTGTGTTCTTGTATCTCAAATTAAAAATCATATAATCCACTTTGATAACCGTGGACTATTATTCATTTATTATTAAATTAGATTTTACAGTCCATGGTGAAAACCTCATTTATATAAGATTTCACATAAAAAGGAACTTATTATATTGTGATACTCATTCATTATGTACTCATATTAGATCTTACAATTCTAAAATTTAACAATTACAACAAATTGTAACCGTAATATATGTTTATTTGAGATAATTAAAAAGAAAATACTTCATTCACACTCTGCTCAAATTTATGGTAATTATGTTACTAGTGATCTCGACAATAAATTGATTCCATAAACAATATCCATATGTTTGAAACAAATAATAACATCATAGCTCAATCTGTCTCAGCCACATCTCTAGAAATTCTAAAAATGTCATAGTATTTCTGTATACATTCTGGACTTAAACATTACAACATGATGTGTTTTGAGAATCTGACGACATGGTATCACAGTAGCAGTAACAACAATAATGTTGTATGATATTTTAGTCTCTTTCAGATCTTGACTCCTGAAGTGTTCACTTTCTTCCCAAACATGTTGTGTAATAGTCATATTCCTATAAAAACAAAATATTCATGTCAAACATACATGACAACAAAATATATTTCCCAACGTTCATTTATATAGATAACTTAATGATAATTTTATAATCGTAAATAACAAGTCATTATTTTTGCACATGTTATTATTTCATAACAAAGCAATATAATACAAACATGGTTGTATCATGTGAAATAAATTCAAACATATATGTATCTATATTTATTGAATGACACATTAAACATGACATTTCATTTAGTATCTAACAAGAAAAAATACACCAATAACTCATTAACTGAACAAAAATATTACTTGTTGTGCTTAAAGAAAAAGTAAATCTTACCCAAATGAGGAGAATCAATATATGTTCCTTCCTGTATCAGTGATTGAAAAATAACATTAAAATATTATTCTAGAGTGATATATAAATATAGAAAAACAAGATAGCTAGCATACTGAAGATTCTAGTGCATCCGCAAAACTAGATTCAAGAGTTGTTGTCTTGTCCTGCAATAACTATGTATAAATAATTTTTATTTTAACAAATCTAAATATTTCATATAATTATAATAGGTTTTAAATATTAAACAATACCTTTGACTCTAATATCTTCAATCGAGCTCGTAAATCCTCAATCTCACATTCTTTTTCTTTAATATGGCAATGTTGTTCTTTGATCTGATGGTCTTTCTCTTACAACTGGGATTTCCAAGCTTTAGTCACACTTCTATTCGAATTTTCTACCAGCCTCTTTTTCTTTAAATTTCTTCTAGTAATACCTCTGCTTATTCCTCTCTCATACCCTCCATGATGAGACCCATACACAGAGTCTACAACAGGACTAAACTTCAAAGGATCATTTGTATTCTCCAGTCCCAATTCTATACATCTTTGTATTACCTTTTCCTATAATATAAATTCACATATCGACTTATTTTTCTTAATTTATAAGAATATAGATGATGACATAAAGACTTACACAAATCACTCTTATTTTTTCATCTATATATTCACCATTCCTTTTATGACCATCAACTCAAGTTTGTAGGAGTGTCACTTTCCCACTATTTTCTCCTGAAAAATATTTACATATGTAACATTTGAAAAAGTAAAAGTTATTTCAACTATTCTAAATTATATTAGAAATCTTACCGCATTCAAATGCTTTTCAACATAAGATATTGGTCCAGTTGTGTGTGTAGCTTGTAAAATACTTCTATTGTGTTTATTAATGCTCGCTTCTTGCTACTCAATGATCAAGTGAATTTATGAAGTGAATATAAGTATGAATGGTAAAACATAGTAAGACAACGCAATATTTTTTTGAACTTTACCTGTTTTGATTGACTACTCGAAAGATCTATAAGTAATACCTATCTTTCTTGTGTAACTCAATCATCTATAGTTTCCATTTGTTCAACAATGGGAATATTAGGATTTAACCTAAATTTTAGATCCTTACGAAAATCACGCAATTATTGATTGATCGTCTTTTGGAAAAAAGTAGTTACTTCATCATAAGAAGTCACTTTTGTATCATCCATATTGAAAAATTCAAAGTCACACTGCATCAATAAAATGTAATATATATGAAAACAATAAGATTAAAAGTATTTTGCTATTTTAGTTGTATAAAAAAAATATAAAAGCTATCTTGAGGTAGAACACTTACTAGAACATTAGTCATAACCATTTCAATCGCTGATTCATGATCTTGTCCCCAATCCTTATGTATCAGAAATAAAGAGGAATTATGAGCTAATATTCCTAAAAAGTTGCTCAAACTGCGTCTCCCTGGTCCAGCAATTCTACCATCATTGAGAACAATGCATTTATGCTTCTGACCAGATGTAAGGGCCACTACCTTTAAACTGATTCTACCTCGTGTCCTTCTCTTGTTAACATTTGGTATGGTAACATCTAAAAACATTTAGAAAATGTGATTTAACTTTTATGATAATGAAAAATATTCATAGAAAAATATAACACATGTGGCATCATGCTCAATTGATTCTATTAAATTTGTATGAACTACATCTTGTCTTTGATTATCCACTCCTGGTATAGTAGAAAAATAAGGAAATAGATACTCAACATAATAAAAGTAAATAAACATTAACATCAATATTACTTTATCACAAATATTGTACCTCCCAGCTGTTGTCTATCATTTTCATTTTCTAGGGTTGTGGTACACATGTGCCTCTGTTCATTTTCTAGAATTGCATAGTAAAAGTAAATAGGCATCAACATCAATTATTTGATAATAAATATAACTTTATCATAAAATATTATACCTCCCATGTGTTGTCTACCATTGTCATTTCTCGGATATCATATATTGAAAATGAACATACATTGATCTAACACACTACTTCTAACTCATATTGGTACCTTTCATGTATTGTAAGGTTTGCTCTAGATCTGAATTTATATTTTGAGAATTAACTTGGCCTTGACGATTCACTGAATATCACATTTGAGAAATAAAGAATACAACATCTCTATATATCTAGTATAAAAGGTTATTTTTCTTGTATCATTTACCTCCACTTGATGACCTATCCTGCCCATGTCTTGTGAATTATGTCGAGGCATTCACTTGTGTCTTGTCATTTCCTGCATATCATATATTGAAAATGAACATACATTGATCTAACACACTACTTTTAACTCAAATTGGTACCTTTCATATTTTGTAAGGTTTGCTCTAGGTCAGAATTTTTCTTTTGAGAATTAACTTCACCTTGACGAGTCACTGGATATCACATTTGAGAAATAAAGAATACATCATCTCTACGTATATAGTATAAAAGGTTATTCTACTTGTAACAATTACCTCCACTTGATGGTCTATCCTGCCCATGTCTTGTGAATTCTGTTGAGACATTCACTTGTGTCTTGTCATTTCCTGCATATCATATATTGAAAATGAACATACATTGATCTAACACACTACTCTTAACTCAAATTGGTACCTTTCATATTTTGTAAGGTTTGCTCTATGTCTGAATTTTTCTTTTGATAATTAACTTGGCTTGGACGATTCACTGGATATCACATTTGAGAAATAAAGAATACATCATCTCTATGTATCTAGTATAAAAGGTTATTCTACTTGTAACAATTACCTCCACTTGATGGTGTATCTTGCCCATGTCTTGTGAATTCTGTCGAGACATTCACTTGTGTCTTGTCATTTCCTACATATCATATATTTAAAATGAACATACATTCATCTAACACACTACTTTTAACTCAAATTTGTACCTTTAATATTTTGTAAGGTTTGCTCTAGGTCTGAATTTTTCTTTTGAAAATTAACTTGGCCTTGACGATTCACTGGATATCACATTTGAGAAATAAAGAATACATCATCTCTATGTATCTAGTATAAAAGGTTATTCTACTCGTAACAATTACCTCCACTTGATGGCCTATCCTTCTCATGTCTTGTGAATTCTGTCGAGACATTCACTTGTGTCTTGTCATTTCTTGCATTTCATATATTGAAAATGAACATATAATGATCTAACACACTACTTTAACTCAAATTGATACCTTTTATGTTTTGCAAGGTTTGCTCTAGATCTGAATTTTTCTTTTGAGCATTAACTTGGCCTTGACGATTCACTAGATATCACATTTGAGAAATAAAGAATACATCATCTCTATATATCTAGGATAAAATATTATTCTTCTTGTAACAATTACCTCCACTTAATGGTCTATCCTGCCCATGTCTTGTGCATTCTGTCGAGGCATTCACTTGTGTCTTGCCATTTCCTGCATTTCATATATTGAAAATAAACATACATTGATCTAACACACTACTATTAACTCATATTGGTACCTTTCATGTTTTGTAATGTTTGCTCTAGGTTTGAATTTTTCTTTTGAGAATTAATTTGGCCTTCAAGATTCACTGGATATCACATTTGAGAAATAAAGAATACATCATCTCTATGTATATAGTATAAAAGGTTATTCTACTTATAATAATTACCTCCCCTTGATGGTGTATCTTTCCCATGTCTTTCAAACTCTTTAGTGGAAGCCTTACTTATTGGGTCAGTTTTCTTGATGATATTGTTCACAGAAATGCGCTTAGGAGGCATTTTCCTATAGGACACAAAAGATAAAGTGAGAGAATATACTTGAGTGATATGAAGGAAGATACATATGATCAAAACCTATTAAAAAGAAAGATAATTCTTACCATAAATTGACTATGTTTTCTTTTCTTCATACATTCAATTATAATATTTTCATCTACTTGATTCATTTTAGGATCTATACCTATTCTTACCCAAAGCTCTATATCGTCATCTGACACACTTTCTATTAGAATTTCTGCATCTGATATATTCATATCAAAAGAGGCAACATCGATGGGAATGTCATATGTGTCTCTAGCAATCTAAGAGCAAACTACATTTAAATTTCCATCTTCAGGATCAGCAGAATAGAAAACTTGTTTTTCTTGTTCAGGGAATATAAAAGGCTCATCGTGAAATGCATGTTTTGTTGTATCAACAATGGTGAAGTTAAGATAATCCCTTGTAACTCCAACTCCATCATCACTATCATACCACAAACACTTAAAAAGTTGAGGACTGTGATACATATTTTGAGAGAATACCTAATCCTTCCCACACCGCAGCCGCATCCAGTTCTGGTGCCACAACCACATCTAGTACCGGGAACGCAGGGGTTGGCTTGAAGATCAGGAGGAAAGATGGCCGGGGTTGAAGATGTTGGCGTGCAGACGAGGCTTTCTCCAAAGAATTCGTCTGCCACAAACTGAATAGGAGGCAAGGGAGGAGGCGGCGCCTAGGGCACGATCGTCTGAGACGGAAGCGCTAAGCGCTCTGCAGTTAGCGGACTGGGAATAACGGACTGGGAGTTTAGCGGACTGGGAATCGAAACAAGTAACCGTGCTCTATTAAAATGGAATTAACATATGTAAAATTGTGATCTGAAATAACTGTGGTTTATTTGAAAACCGTGGACTAAGCCACATTGTGTGCTATTGTCTAAATAGTTTTGTTCCCTCTAAGTTACCCTCGTCACAAGCCATATAGCCTCACCTTTGTAAAAAAAAGGATATACACATATGTATCCAAAGTTAAGATAAACAAAATTAAAAATAATCACATACATATTGTACATGGTGCATTTATATGGGTAAAGCTATTAATTTATTTATAAAATTGGCATGTACCTTTTATGGAAACATGAGCCATAATTGAAAATAGAATAGTTACATTGTAATGGGTATGTACCTATACATAGATCGTTAAATACATATAATTGTTGACTGGCGCCGAGCGGCAGGGCAAGAATCTTGGATTTCATGAGTATAAAATAGTTTAATGCCATGACAAAGTTCCTTTTCTTAGGCTCCTATTGGTTTGGTGTAAATCATGAGTTCCGTGGAACTCATTTTCTGGAAACTATAGTTCAGTTTCTAGAACTTAAGTTCCATTCACTTCCATGTGATTGGTTTATTGTAAGTGTAAATATAGAAATCATTAAAATTTTTGTTAATTTTATTGTATAATACAAATAAGTGAGGATGGCAAAAACATAAAAAATGGAATCATATCCGTAAAAAATCATAATATTCTTAAATCATAATAACCACAACAAGTAGTTATGGTGTAGATGTTTGTCCTTTAAAAATATTTTATTATAATACAATTATAATCTTAATAAAAATATTATGATTAAAATCACATTGCAACATTTTTATTTCACTTTATGTATACAAAGTATTTTAATAATATCAGCATTTCATATGCTTGTAAATATAAAATTTGGTTCATCAATGTTTAACACAATGTAGAATATTAACTTTTACATTATTTCTGTACGGAATTTTTACTATATTATTCATGTATGGTTACAGTTAATTATCATTTTTTGCATCATATTGTTTAAACATGAAGAATAAAAATATATTACGTAAATGTTCACATTGTTTCTACATGGTGCGGTGTTTATTTTTTTATGATGTTTGTATTTTTATTTTGTAGATTGTACTGATAATGTTGGTTATAGAGTTAAATATTTTACATAGTGTGATTATAGTGTATAATATTTTGTCATATTATGTTGTGATTTTAGCAACGAACTAGATCCTCACCATTAATATTTCTAGTCATAAATATTTTTACATGTATCACTTATAATGAGCGAAGAATATAATTGTATAAAAAATGTTATTAGTTGTCTCAAAACTCGTTTTCTGCTCTTTTTAAGAAGGAACTCAGGAACTATGTTTTGTATGTAAGTCTGTAACTCCCGGAAGTCATGGAAGTCAAGTTCTAACACTTACTTCAAACCAATCATGAAAAAGCGCTCCAAAGAACTCCAGTTCATGTATTGTCGACAAGTTACAACAAACCAATCGGAGCCTTAGCTGCAATGGTCACATGAAATTTGAAAAATGGGTACGTTGAGTAAATTTAAATTGTAGATCACCTTACCTGTTCGGAGAACTATGCTGCGTAAACAATAATATGCCGATTTTGACAGTCACTGCTGCACATCACGCTTCCGATGAGTGACGGTGCCGTCTCGGGTGATGATATACCTATCTTGATTGATGCTCTATTACCCTACTTGACTGCTCTCTCAGCTGCCGGTCCATGCTGATCTGGATGCAAAAGTGCCCCAAAGTTTCGGCTGAGGATCGTCTTTTGCTGGGGTACGCGCAGTCGACACCAGCTGTAATGGGAGACTGCAAACCGAGTAAAGAACAAGTATACTAGGGCACGGATGAAGTGTATGCCTTAAAGCAAAAAAACCGTGGTATATTATAAGCTAGAACTATACACCCCAAATAACCATGGACTGGAGAAGTAAAACAACCGTGGATAAATTTTTGACCGTGGAGTATAAGGGTATTTGCTATTGATATGGATTTTCCTTTTCCATTCTTCCTCCTCTTGCCGTAGGATCTGTGCTAGCTCGTTCTGCATAGATAAACTTAGCTCGTTAGTTATAGTATCATACCTCTCCTCAATCATGGATTGTAGTTTGTTAATATTTCTGAGCAGCCTGTCTTTGTTCTCCCGTAGTCGCTTCCTGTACTTAGTGTCCCACTCTTCTATGTGTCTCTTGGCATTACGTAGAGCATTGTAGAAGTTTAGGTTTCCTTGCCAATTATTCTTGAGCATCTGATTAAAATCTCTATTACTCTCCCTGTAGTTTTTCACCATGAACCTTTGTTGTGTCGTGTGCACCTTGTTGGCTTTGACTAGTACTGGACAGTGATAAGAAAATGTACAAGGGAGGTGGATCATTGAGAAGTTCGCCTTTTCCTGAATGAACCCAGTATTGGCTACGGCTTTATCTAGTCGTTCATGGAGGGTTGCATGCTTATACGTGAACCTCAAGCCTGAAAAGCGTAAGTTTGACAGCCCTGCTTCAAGTAGTGTTTCGTTAAACAGGCGGGCTTCAGAGAAATTATATCCCTTCCCCCCTTTCTTCTCATCGGGGCTTAGGGTAGTGTTGAAGTCGCCAACGGCTATCCATGGACCTATGAACCTGTTCCCCATCTACAGAATATGTTTCCAAAGGTTTCTCTGCACTGTTCTGTGTGGATTAGCATAAATTATAGAGATGTAGGTTCCTCCTTCCACCCTACACGTAACAAATTATCTGTGGCTGTTGATGATTTCAATCTTGCATTTATTTTCTTTCCAACATAACTAGATACCACCCGCAAAGCCCCGTGCTTCAACTCTGTGTGAGTTCATAAAGCCCAGCGCTTGGATGGTCTTAAGAGCAAAGCTTCCACTTATGCGTGGTTTAGCAATGGCAACCAATTTAGGTTTATATATTAGCATAATTTCCCGTCCGTAGTACACGGCACATATCATCATTCCCAATCCCCCTAACATTCTAGTATAATGTATCTAACATACACACCAGCAGTTGATGTGGGGGCATCTTCTTCTTTTGCATCTTTAGTGGGATGAATGCTGGGTGGTTTCCCCACTCTCGATGTTCACCTCACTTTCCTCTTGGTTCAGCCTGGGGTTCCTCCTTCTTTGGGTATAAGGCGGGGTCACTTTAGCTTGTTTCATTTTGGAGCTACTTCCTTTAATTTTCTGTCTAGCAGAGGACACATAATTCAGTAATTTGTTGCCATTAGTTAGGTCATTTGTATCCCCGCTATCCCCCTCTCCTTTATCTGCCTCCATTTCGTCTACCTTTTCCATCTCAGTAATTACCTCATCTACTTCAGGGTCTACTACTGTATGGACTTCATGTACTTCATTTTCATGCTCCTTCTTGGTACTTGCTTGTTTGTTGTTCTTCCCAGTTTCCTTGTTGTTCGAGACATCCTTCAGTGCTTCCCTTTTATCATCTGCTGTAGTAGTTGTCTTTACATGTTTCTTTTTTTTTTTCAAAACTTTCTCTTGTTGCTTATACTTCTGTGTTGTATTTAGTTCCTCCTATTGTGCATGATTCATCTGGGTGTCTTCAATAACCTCCTCCTCATCGTTGAGCTCCTCAAATCTGTTATTTCTTTTTGTGTCTTGGGCTTTACGATTGGAGTAGTTATGCCCTTTTCTGGCTTGATTTCTTCTCCTTTGTGTCTGCCACTCCTCTTTCTCCTCAGTGTCATTCTAGGTATTTTCATTGTCACCTCCTTTACTGCTTTGTTTGTTTCTCTGCAGGTAGTACTTGGTTTGGTGTCTCAGCTGTCCACAGCTACAATAGGTTTTGCGGTAGGCCTCATATATGATATCATACTCTTGATCAAGGTAATTAACTCCTTTCTAGTATCTACCTCCACTGCCAGTCTGGCAAAGCAGTTGTGCGTTCTTCTCGATGTGTGTTCATCCACCTTGAATAGCCCCCCTAGTGCCAACCCTATGTATTCAAACATAGTATCCACATATAGGTGCAGAGGTATATTCATGACCCTTACCCAAGTAACTATGTGCGTAGGCATTTCCTTAGTTGGTTGGAATCTTGGGTTCCAATCCCAGACCCCTAAGCAACATCCAAAGATGTTCTAGGATCCTCCCGTCACATCCATATCATAATCTATTCAACATGAAAGTTGAATAACAAAGTGTCCCAGATTTAGTTCAAAAATATTGAACCATCCTATGATATTCCAAAGGAGTTTGACTCTTTCCTACATTGTCATATACCCTCCTCCTATTAACCTGACCACTACTGCATATCTCCACGGCCTGGTCAGATTCTCCTCTGCTTCATCAGTTATAGTGATGATTGGGGTACCAACACTGCTCTTGTATGACACATCATGAAGATTTAGGTTTGATTCAAATAGGGATTCCTACATCATGTTCTCGGGATCAACTTCAATGTAAATTTCACCGAATATCACTTTGCTGAAGGAAGGTTGTGATGAAGCTTCCCCATTCTATTTATCTCCTCCTTGCCATGTGTTAGGGTTAGATTCTCTAGTGGCCGCCAACAGTTGGATGTGTGTGACAGTTCTTGGCCTCTTGCTCCCTACCATCGTGTCCTTCTTTACACCCATGGTGTTTTCAATGTCCATCGATGCCTGATCTTACTTTCCACGCATCCCCTTGTACTGGAACTAGAAGCCAATCTTGAGTACCAAAACCCTAACTCTAATGTTTCCATCCACATAACTTCCTGTGTCTTCAAGCCTTTCCTTCCTTGTATCTTCCACCCAGTCGGTCACCTTCTCTCTATGAAAGTCCGACCCCCTACCCGAATCTTCACTTCCCCCCATTGCATTGCCGCCGCCATCACCTCTCCCCCTGAGTTCCCCTACAGCCGCCATCACCTCTTAAATTGAGGACATAATCTACCTCCTTTAAGATTCTTGTTGAAACTGGTTTGAATTCAATTTTTAAATTTGAACTAAAGTATTTTTATATTGTATGAATCTTCTATCTTATGATGTATGGCATAGTCATTTGGGACATGTTAATAGTAATTCAATGAAATAAATGATGAATCTAGATTTTGTTCTCATATCCAGTATTTATAATAGTAGATGGAAAATTTGTGTGCATTCTAAACTTCCTAGAAATCCTTTTCATTCTATGAATAGGAATTCAAAAATTCTTGATTTAGTGCACACGAATATACGCAAATTTAATTACATTGCTACTAGGGATTCAAAAATTATTTCATCAATTTTATTTATGATATAAATAGATATTTTTATGTATGATTACTTAAATGTAAAGATGAGGCATTAGAAAATATTTAACTCTTTAAGAAAGATAGTAAAACTCAACCTAGTAAAATACTTAAATGATTAAGGTCAAATAGGGAAGGAGATTACACCTCTAACTTGTTGTTGGAAACTTGTCAGTGAGATGGTGTAGTTTGTGAGTTTAACCCTCCTTATTCACCAAAACATAATAGGATTGCATAAAAGAAGAACTGAATCCTGATTAATATGGTTGATACCTTATCCCAAATATCAGTTCTACCCAACTTTATGTAGGGGTAATATTTGAACAAGTCTTACCATATTCTGAATAGAGTCCCCCATAAATACAAAGAAATTAGTCCTTTTGAGCAATGGAGATGGAGAAAATTGAGTCTCAAATATATTCAAGTGTGGGGGAGCCTTACTAAGGTACTTGTCCCTGAACACAAACAGAAGAATTTGGGACAAAAAATGTTGATTCCATCTACTTCAGTTATGTAGACACAAGTAATGCCTCTAGATTATTGATTGTAAAATAAAAAAATCTAAGATTGATGTCAATACAATTGTGAAACTATCTAATTCTACATTCTTTGAGGATGTGTTTTTTAAGACCCCTAAACTTTCTTAATGAGTTGAATAAGCTTAATTATCATAATTGAATTCTTAAAACTCTAATATAACCTTGTGATATGCTTTGAAATCATAATACAAGCTTATGGTTAGAGTTTGCTCATTTGATGAAGAGAGGTGCTAGATGGACGAGTTCACAGCTTATGATTGGATTTTCTACCCTACCTACTCATGTTTTCTTATGTGTGGGAGTTTATCTTTTCATTAGATGAAAGTTTTATAACTTGATCCATGTTTATTGCTTACCATAATCTTGCTATCTCATGTTCTTGATTGAAAATGATGATTCATGTACTAAAAAGCTATGCTTGACTTGGATTTCGATTTTTATAATGTTCCCTATTCTGATTTCAGTTCTAGATGAACTTGTGATCATGTGTACATTATTCATAAGGTATAATATGACTTGGATCAGGTTGGTTTGACAACCTATGGTGCTAAGCACCTATCAACCAATGGTCAATTTTAGGGTTTAAAGCTGAGTTCTTCTATAAACCCATGACCCGATGATGGTACCATTGCAACAACCCTATGGTGTTGTCTTCATGATAACTGATTGTCGAGATCAAAGGTGTCAGATGATGATGACAACCTATGGTCATCCTCTTAGATCAGGTTTTGGATCAATTATAAGTTTAATGATCAATCATTAAGTACCCTACTGATGTTATCAATCAATGATGACATTAGCTTAATATTTGATACTGATTAATGAATATAGTATTGATATAACAACCTATGGTGATTTAATGGTCACTAATGATGGTGGATCAGGTCTCTACAACCTATGTTGTGTTAAGCATTGTAGTTGCAACATCAATTAAGCCTTAGACCAATGGTTTCTTGGGTCACTTGATGCAATGGTTGGACCTATACTGTAATTGATGGGTTTGACATATGAACTTTACCCAATGGTCAAGATCTAATGTTTATTCCTCCAATAAAGTGGAATAATGGCTAATTTAATATGTTGGTCCTAATAATGTGATTTAGATGGTTTCCTTTATATGATCAACTTAAGGAGCTTACTTGTTGATAGTGGTTGGCTTGTTTTAAATGAACCGTCGATTATGGGTTTTACCCTACTCTCAACAGAACCCTTATTGTTTTTAACCAAAGGATGTCTAGGGTTAAATGGTGACTTTTATAAATCACAATTCAATAAAATCATATATGATTCATTCAAGGTGTTTACTTATGTAAACAACCAATGGTCTTACCTTTTAAACATCCAATGGTCACTACTACAGAACCTACCTTTAGTGTCGGTTATTTAAAGCCTTTAGTGTCGGTTTATAAGCGACACCTATGTGGGCGACACTAAAAGTCCACCCATTAGGCGTCGGTTCCAAAACCGACGCCCAAACTCTTCGCACGCCATCAGAAGCGCGCCATCAGGGGACAATAGGTGTCGGTTATTAGATAAGAAACCGACGCCCAAAACTTTTGCGCCACAGAAAGGGCGCCAGCTTGGCCACTATCAATGTCGGTTATTTACAAATAACCGATGCCATATATTAGGAAATAGACGTCGGTTGTTACAAATAACCGACGCCTATTGTTTTTTTTCCCTGTCAGTCTGCAGACCTGCTGTGGCTGGTCGCAGGATGAGAAACCTGTTCAGTTCAGTTATGAACTGTAGGTTTTACGACATCCATTGATATCAGTCGACAACAGGCCGCAAACCTGCAAAATTAACAATAAAAGAGTTCCATTCATTCACACATTTATAAACATTCACACATGCTAGCAATCTGTAGTTCCATTCATTCACATTCACACATGTAGAAACATTCATATAGCAACGAACACTTTCATTCTTTTTCACTCAGACACATGTACAAACATCCAGACATGTAGAAACATTCACACATATATTACAATTCAGAAATTCATTTACAAAGTATCATTGTTTAGTCATTATTCGCTATCAGGATCCCAATTATATTTTAAAGCCCCCACTAATTGTATGGTTGTTGCCCATTCTTCGATTACTTCATTTAATTCTCCCATCGTATAGGGAGCATTAACATTTGGTAAGTCCTTTCCTGTAATGGGGTCAGCTTTAAACACCTGTAAAGAGAATGATGTATATATATAATTAATGAGCTATAAATAAGATTGATATATTTTGATCATATTATCTAATGAGACTATATAATACCTGAGCAATACATTCGATATCCAGTGCGGCATGTTTGATAATCATGTGCATATATCACATGACATAGTATCCACATGCCCATCCGTTGTCTTGTGTAGCACACTATAAATTCAAACATACAAAATATTAACAAATACAACTAATTAAGCATTGTTCACATAAATAATATATACATATATTGCAGTCGGGAACTTACGTTCACGTTCTTCCAAATTATTGGCTGGTTCTTTTTCGTGGGGACCTTTCCTCCAGCCTTTTTGTACTCCTCAAAACCCCTACATGTTAATGTAACACAGAACATTGCAATTAAATTGTAATGTAATAACATATGTTAACGGATATGAAAAATGAAATATTTCTCACCGAAATATTGCCATTTTCATTATGTGTCCAAATCTTGTATTCAATTTACCCCCCTTAGGATCTAGATAATACACATTGAACGTCTCGGGGGCAATAACCAATAACTCCCAATGCTTACCCCTAGAGGAAAAAACGTTAAAAATTAATAACTCAAAATCCACAATAAAATGTAATTTTCTTAAGTCCAAATTATAATAAGCAAAGTAAACTTACTCTACATTGAATGGAGCCATTATCACCATCTTCTTTTTTACAACAAAAATTGAAAAAGCCTCACAGCAGTATTGTTGAACTGATGTAGGGTCTTTAGCTACTAGACTAATCAAGGATGGAATAAAAAACCCTACATGTTCGAATCCAAAATCTGAACATATGTTGTCTAAGTAGCTGCAAAATATGTATTAATTACGCATGCATTAATAAATAAGAAACCAGATCACCAGATCATACACAAGGTATATGGATGTATAAAGAATATCTCACCTTATCCATAGCTCTATCATAGATGTATTTAGCCAATCATATCGAAACAACTCCAAAATATCTTGTATAAATAGTTTTGTTTCGTATGACTGACCTGTAGAATCTGAATCAGAAGAAACAGTTATAGGGGAGTTTATATCATGTTCCCCTAACCATACTGCCATACCCCTACAGTTAGGACCTAACGGGACAGGTAGGTCCTGTGGAACCCAACTAGGTAATGCAGGAGGTGGAGGTGGAGGCCTAGATGTTGTGGGTGTCTTCTTTTTAACCTGTATATATATATAAAATTTCAGATCAACTGCCAGCATATACACACACACTAACAATTGAACGTAATGTAAATTTACCGCACCTTTTTAGTAAAGAAGACATATGCTTTTTCCCACAATATCACTCCGCCTACTGCCTCACTAAGCGTTTCACAATCGGGGTGGGCATATGGCAGTGGAAGATCCATCCACTGGGGGAATATATGTATCGGGCTCACCCAAATCCAACCAACTGGTACTAGAGACCCATGACACGTTTCCCCTGGTAGGGATGGGTAAGCCGACGCCTCTGCCACGACATATTCTTTAATTTTTAGACGGCATGGCTTCAACCCCTACAAAGTTTTGTGTAAAGAATGTTATATACATATATACATATCATATTTTTCTTAAACGACTACAATTTCATATATACGTATCATCTTGAATTAAAAAACTAGTTACTATGTCATAAAAATACTTACAGTGGATGTGCTAGGAGGTGGTTCTACAGGATTACTCCCAACCTCTGCAGTAGGAGTAGGAGTAGAGTCTGCAGTAGGTATTGTCTGGTAAGTGGCAGTCTGAGATGCCTACCACTTTTTCATTGCTTCTTTGAGTTTTTCTTCGAGTTTCCTGTCAAATAGCTTATCCACCTATACATGGATAAAAGAAACGTCAAATTCTAATTTTTGAATTCTCTTTTATAGTAACATTATAAAGAAAGAATATGTTACCTCTTCTTGTGAAAGTCCCACTTTTGGGACATGTTTGCGTTGGGATGACCCAAAAAAATATTTGATGCCCACACCAACGCCTGCAGCCCTAACACATCCAGGATGCTCTGGGTTACCCAGAGCAACTGTCAATTCATCCTTTGTTCCCTCAGGGATGAACTTTCCTTGTTTCCTCAGCTCGTGCAGCTCCCGCTAATCGCCAAAACAAAAATTTGTACTTAAGTAAAGAACACAAATAATCAATATTCGAATGATTGTTGTAAGAGTTGTATTTTACCATTTTTGCAGCCGCCTCAGCAGTTGCGGCCTTAGGTATTTCTCCCTTCTTATTTTGCCTCCCAGCTATCCAGACATCATGGCGAGGCAGAGGTGTGCTACCTATGGTAGAGGACTCCTGAGCAGCAGACTGAGCAGCAGCAGACTGAGCAGCAGTAGCCTCAGCCTGTAGTCTTTGGCGAACGCCTGCATACCCCTTTGGACCCATTGTGTGGTCATGCATATTCAGTGCACGCCTTGATCTTTGTGCCTCACTGAGGGCCTAGTTAGTATGCAAATTAATGATTTGGTTAGTAACACTAAATGTTAATCTTGAATAAGTGAATACAACATATATTAATTAATGAGATTGACGCCTAATACCTTGAATTCATCAGTTTGTCTTGAAGCGACAAACACGTCTCATTCTTCTTTGTCCAGGAAGTTCCACTGTTCAGTGGCTGTCTTCTTCCTCTTGTCGGCTTCTTTTATGTATTCTCTGGTGAGATTTGTCCTATAGTTCCTTAGGACTCTCCCACAGCGTTGCATCATGTATTTACGATGCAGCTTTTCATCCAATTCAAATATACTCTGCAAAATAGAATTGCTGTTAACTAGTATCCAAAAATTTAGTAATCTACAAAATAGAATTGCAAATTAATAATAACTCACGCATAAATCCCTCCATATTAAATCTTTCTTCTCCTTAGAAACTTTATGCCAAGAATCTAAGCGACAACCACAATGGCCACGAGTAACAAACCCAAGATATGAAATAAATGAATTGCGATTCACACCACATGCATTTCCTGCATTATCGAAATCCACAACAAGTTTGGGTCCATTGCCCTTTTGCGAAATTAACTTCTTCATCATAGTGATGCCCCTTCTCTTGTCAACTTTTTGGTGTTGTTGATCAAGTGCCTCAAGTGCTTCAGCTGGTACCTGTGCATCATCAACCTAAAATTTGACAAAATAATTCACATTTACAAGATATAACTATAAATGGACATATAGATATAAATATATGATATATTTTTAAAACTTACATTATGAGGCGACGCATTGATGTCCTCACCCTCACGGTAGTCATCAGGAGAATGGTCAGCCATCTGCAAATTCACATTCAAATTGTAAAGTTCACATTGTAAAGTAGTAATTCAAAGTTTAAGGCTCACATTGTAAAGTAATTCAAATTGTAAAGTTCACATTGTAAAGTAATTCAAAGTGTAAAGCTCACATTGTAAAGTAATTCAAATTGTAAAGCTCACATTGTAAAGTAATTCAAATTGTAAAGTATCCATTCTATGATCAAAGAGAAAAACAAGTATATATTAGGACAAGATTAGGCCAACAAATACATGTGATGTCATTCTTATATATAATAAATGTGTACCACCTATCCCATTCTTGAACACCTAATCTCACTAGTAAGTGTATAATGTGCATTGGGTTTTCGAGAAAATTTCGGCAGCATTTCCCCGCTGTTCTCCAAGTACATATGTACTTAGAGAACAAACGGGGAAATGCTGCGGAAATTTTCTTGAAAACCCAACAAACATTATATACACTTACATCCTAAGCGAGATTAGGTGTTCAAGAACAGTCCCAAACCGGGGACTATCCAAGATTTACTCCTAATGAGTAAATCTTAGATGGGTTTCTAGGCCAACAAATAATGTGTTGTCATTCTTATACCTAAAATCCTAGTTCTTCAAGTTAGGGTGATTATTGATGTCTTTAAAAGCATGATTGGCAATTTAGTGAAAAGTTCATCATTTACATTCCAAGCATGTCACATGTGTGCATTACGGTTCATCATTAAGCAAAAGAAGGGTGATTAGGATTATCAATATACTCAACAATGAAACAAGTTAAACATGTGTGCATTACAGTTCCTCATTTACATTCCAAGCATGTCACATGTGTGCATTACAGTTCATCATCAAGATATCTATAACTTACTTAAACATTCAATTATGAAGTAAATATACACTTAATTCAGAATAGCATGAGGCACAAATAAGTAGATGAAAAATACAAATAAGTAGATTCGGGTCTGGGCCTAAAGTCCGAACTCAAGGCTGTGATTTTCGTGGTGTTTCCCGGGCAGAACTGCCCCTGGTTCAGACCTGTTTCATGCACAGGTGGAAAGGGCTCAGCTAGAAACGCAGCTAGGTGCTGCTCGTGGCTGAGGGGGCTGCGGAATCAAGTTTAGGGCTCTTAGTCGGAGTCAAGGGCGGCATTTGGTAGTGTTGGTCATTCCCAGCTACTCCTGGACGGCGTTGCTACAGCTGTAGCTGCTACTTCTGGCCACCAGCGCTGCTCTATAGGTCGGGCACTGCTAGGGTGAGGTAGAGGAAGAAGAAGGGCGGAGGAAGGTCCAGCGGCGCCGCGATGGTTGGGGTTGGGGCTAGGGTAGAGGCGGTTGGGGGTGGGGTGGTGGTGGCTGGTGCAGGAACGGCTGCTGGCACTGGGGAGGCGGATGGCGGTGTGGATGTTGGTGCTGCCGCTGGGGATTGGGTGAAAGTGGTGGCCGTCAGGGAAAAGCAAGGCGGACGAGAAAAGGGTTACCTTGCTGGCGGAGCAGAGCGGCGGCATCACCGAGCGGAGACGGCACCGAGTGGAAGCTTTAGCTGGAGGCAGCACCGAGCGGCGACGGCGGCACGGATGGCAGGGAGCGGCGGCGGCGGAGCAGCGGGGGCGAGCAAAAATCGCCGGAGCTAACTAGCTACAATCGGGAATGAAACAGGAAAAGGGGAAGAATGGGTCGGGCTGGTGAGCTATTAAGTTGACAATAAGTGTCGGTTATTTAGTTATGAACCGACGCCATATGTAAAATTTTGGAGCCAATTTTTTTTTGCTGGAATTTTGGGTTTGGCGGTTGAGTTTAGGTGTCAGTTGTTTATTAATTAACCGACACCTATTAAAAGCGGTACCCGTGTCTGGGCTCCCTAAGCAGATTGGATGTCGGTTTATGTTATCAACCGACACTGTAGACATTAGGTGTCGATTTTTGTAAACAACCGACACCTTGAAAAGTGGCTTTATAAGCCATTTCTGTAGTAGTGGGTTATGGGTGACATTGTGGTATGGTGATATGGGTTGAATGATGATGGAACAAATGGAGGGTTACCCTTAATAAGGTAGTCTTACCTATTCACTCATATGAATAGAAGGTAGTCTTAATGAAAACCGAATCAATATCATGATCAAAGATGTCAGTTATTAAACCAACACCGACGCCATAACCCTTCTCACCACCAAAAACGCATCAGCAAGAGAACTATATGTGTCGATTAGTAAAGAAAACTGACACTATATCATGGTTAAACACGTCAGCTATTAAACAATAACCGATGCCATATCCCTGCCAGCGCGGCTGTGCCTCCCAACACGACCGTGGTACCTGACCACTATAGGCGTCAGTTCTTACATATAACCGACGCTAGCCATGGAAGAGACGTCAGTTTTTTGCAAATAAATGACGCCGTATGTCTTTGGTGTCGGTTCTTTACAAATAACCAACACCTATGTTCTGATTTTTTTTCTTATCAGTTTGCAGACCTACTGTATGGCTGGTCAGCAGGATGCAGAACCTGCAGTTCAGTTCTGAACTGTAGGTTTACAACATCCATTGATATCAGCCAACAACAGGCCACAAACCTGCAAAGTCATTCACATTCAGACACATGTATTGATCAGATACATGTAGAAACCTACAAATTCATTTACATTCACATTCTGTTCCATTCATTTCATCTCTTTTCACATTCAGACATTCATGTATTGATCAGAATAAGTCATTCACATTCACACATATGATAATTCAGAAAAAGTCATTCACATTCACACTAAAATAATTATGAGAACAAAGTTTAGAAATATCATTATTTATTCATCATCGTCATCATTGTCATCAGAACCCCAATTATATTTAAAAATTCCCACTACTTGTAGGGCTTTTGCCCATTCTTCTCTTACAACATATAATTCGTCTCTCGTATAGGGAGTATGTACAAGACTAATCAAAGATGGAACAAAAAATCCCACATGGGAAAATCCAAAATCTGTACATATCGTGTGTAAGTGGCTGCAAAACATGTATTACGTATGCATTAATATATAAGAAACCAGATCACCGTATATAAAACAAGGTATACAGATGTATAAATAAGATCTCACCATATCCACAACTCTATCATAGATGTGTTTGGCCAATCATAACGAAACAACTCCAAAATATCTTGTATAAATAGCTTGTTTTCATTTGATTGACCTGCATTAATACCTATGCATTAATACGTATGCAAAACTTGTATAAACAGATTGTTATCGTATGATTGACCTGTATCATCCTTTGGAATTGTAACATTCATAGGGCAATTTCGATCATGTTCGCTGATCCATACTGCCATACCCCTACAGTTAGGACCTAAAGAGGCATGTAGGTCCCTTGAAAGCCAACTTGGTAGTTGAGGAGGTGGACGTAAAGGCCAAGATGTAGCGGGTGTCGTCTTTTTGACCTGTATATATAATTTCAGATCATTGACTCATATATACACACTAAAAAATTAATGTAATGTAAATTTACCATACAATATTAGTATAGACGACATCCGCTATGGGCCACATTATCAGTTCACCTTCTGCCTCACGAAGCGTTTCAAAATTTGGATGGGCATATGGCAGTTGAAGATCCCTCCAATCGGGGAGTATATGTATCAGGCTCACACAAACCACACCAGCTAGTACTGGAGTCCCATGAAACATCTCCCCTAGAAGGGATGGGTAAGCCTGTGCCTCTGCAGTGATATATTCTTGACTTTTTAGACGACATGGCTTCAACCCCTACAAATTTACAAAAAGATTGTTATATACATATATACATAAACATATCATATTGAAAAGACTAGCTACTATGTCATAAAAATACTTACATAGGATGTGCTAGGTGGTGGGTCTATAAGATTACTCCCAACCTCTACAGTAGGAGTAATAGAAGCGCAACACATCACATGTACCATCTGAGTGGCTGTCTGAGACGCCTGCCACTTCACCATTGCTTCTTAGACTTTCCTCTCAATTAATTCATCTACCTATACATGGATAAAAGAAACATAGCTATCAAATATTGAATTTTCTTTCACAATAACATTCTAAAAAAAGAATAAGTTACCTCAACTTGTGAAATTCCCGCTTTGGGGACAGGTTTACGCTGGGATGGCCCAAAGAATGCTTTGATGCCCACACCAACGCCTGCACCCCTAATACTTCCAGGATGCTCTAGGTTACCTAGAGCAATTGTCAATTCATCCCTTGTGCCCTTAGGTATGAACTTGCCTTCCTTCCTCTACTCGTGCAGCTCCCGCTAATCGCCATCAACAGAAATTGGTAAGTAAACATAACAATAATTAATGTCGATCGATTTCTCTAAGAGTTGAATTTTACCATTTTTGCAGTCGCCTCAGCAGTTGCGGGCTTTGTTATATCTCCCTTCTTATTTTGCCTCCCAGCTATCCACATAGCATGGCGAGGCAGAGGTGCATGACCAATAGTAGAGGATTCCCGAGTAGCAACAAACTGAGCAGTAGAGTCAGCCTATAGTCTTTGGCGAACGCCTGCATAGCCTCTTGGACCCATTGTGTTGTCATGTACATTCAATGCACGCCTTGCTCTTTGAGCATCGCTAATAGCCTTGTTAGTAAGCACATTGATTTGGTTAGTAACACTAAAGGTTAATCTTGAATAGGTGAATACATAAGAATGTATATTAATTAAATTGGGAGTAGCGCTAATTAATACCTTGAATTCATCTATTTTTCTTTGAGTAACAAACTCCTCCAAGTCTTTGGTGTCCAAGTAGTTCCATTGCTCAGTGACTACCTTCTGCCTAAATTTATTTTTTAAAGAGAATACAAACAAAAATGATTAGTGTAGAGTTAGTCAAAAAGTGATCAATGTCTAGAATTAGAAATCAATCAAGAACCTCTTCTCAACATTGCGTATGTAATCTCAGGTGAGATTTGTCCTATAGTTCCTTAGGACCCTCCCACAGTGTTGCATCATGCATTTACGATGCATGTTTTCATCCAGATCAAATATACTCTGCAAAATAGAATTGCTATAAACTAGTATCCTAAAAATTAGTAATCTACAAAAATAGAATTGCAAATAATAATAACTCACACATAGTTCCTTCCGTACTAAGTCTTTCTTTCCCTTAGGAACTTTATACCAGGATTCAAAAATAGGACTAAAATGGCTGCGAGTAAGAACCCCAAGATATGAAATAAATGAGTTGTGGTTCACTCCAACTGGATTTCCTACATGATCGAAATCCACAGCCAGTTTGGGTCCATTGCGCCTTTGCTGTAGTAACTTGATCATCATTGTGATGCCCCTCACATTCTCAATTTTTTTTTGCTGCTCATCAAGTGCCCCAATTTCTTCAGGGAGTACATCACCAACCTAAAATTTGACAAAAAAACACACTTATAGTATATAACTATAAATGAACATATAGATAGAAGCCTCAGGGATATATTTTAAAACTTACATTGTGAGGCGGCGCATTGACGTCCTCACCCTCACGACAATCATCGACATGGTCATCAAGAGAATGCTCAACCATTTGAAAGTTCACATTCACATTGTAAAGTTCACATTATAAAGTAATTCACATTGTAAAGTAATTCACATTGTAAAGTTCACATTCACATTGTAAAGTTCACATTGTAAAGTTCACATTCAGAAAAATAAAACATATAAAAAATATAAACATGCATGCCTCTAATATTGCGATCTTTTATCAATTAACAATCCTTCATTGTGATCTTCACGCACATACAAGTCATCATTAGCTTCAATATTTGGTGGTGTTGGCAACCCAACTAAGAATGGACTGGAGTCATCATACTTATCATAGTATTGTTCTTCATCTATAGGATATTAAATGAACTGTCTTTTATCATGAAGAACAACTGACCATTTATCATTTGTAGGATCATCGATATAGAATACTTTCTTCACCTATTATGCCAATATGAATGGTTCACCCTTCTCGCCAATCTTTTCAAAGTTCACTAATGTGAAACCCAATTCATCCACTATAACTCCTTTGGTGTTATCAACCCAATTACATTTAAAGAGAAGAATTCTAAAATCTATGTAGTCAAACTCCCATATGTCTTCAATGACACCGTAATATGACATTTTAGCTTCACGTTGACTCTTATCCTTTGCACTTGCAAAAAACAATGAAGACACTTGAAGGGTGACCCCACAGTTTTGGATGATACTCTTATCATCTTGACACTTTGTGTAATATGAGAATCCATTTATGTCAAACCCCTCATAAGACATAACATTCAATTTTGGTTTAAAGGCGAGGAATTTGATAGTTTTAATAAGATTATCTAGTGTTTGAGTAGTTGATGTAAGACTTTATCTTCAAATCAATTAATAAATGTCTTGTTATGCTCTCTAGCAAGCCACATTGAATGGGCTCGAGGATATTGTCTCTGGATGAGATTGGTATGTTCCTCGATATAAACACTCGCTTCCTTGATGTTGTGTAAAATATACAAGTGACCTTGTTCCAACTACTCGCGGCTGATTACTTTCATCTGTGATCCCAAAATTCCTTTACCAAAATGCTCTTCACTATTCTTGTCATTAACAGGAGCGTCATTACCACTCAGAAAGTCATTGCAAAAATCCATAACCTCTCTCGCCACATAACCCTCAATAATACTCCCTTAAGGCCGATAATGGTTTCAAACATCACCTTTAAAAATGCTCATGTATCGTTCAAAGGGATACATCCAATGCAAGAAAATTGGTCCCAACATTTTCACTTCCTTAGTCAAGTGGACAACAAGATGTACCATGATATCAAAGAACGAAAGAGGAAAATACATCTCAAGCTGACATAGGGTAACAACCACTTCTCTTTGCAATTTATCGAGAGTATCAGGGTCAATAACTTTGTTGTACAGACTGTTGAAAAAGAAATAAAGTCTGGTGATTACAAACCTTACATGCTTCGGCAATATAGATCAAATTGCCACGGGTAATATTTGTTGCATGAGAGTGTGACAATCATGAGATTTAAGATGTATCAACTTCATATCTTTCATTGATACCAATGTACAGATGTTGGATGAGTAACCCTGTGGCACCTTAACATTTACCAAGCATTCACAAAAAGCTTTCTTCTTGTTTCTTGACAACATGTAATAAGAGGGAGGTAAGTATGTTCTCCGATCGCTACTAACTACTTCTGTTAATTCTGTCCTTATTCCCATTTCACGTAGGTCTATTCTTGATTTTTATCCCATCTTTAGTCTTACCTAGTATATTCAACAAAGTACCGATGATGCTATCACAAACATTTTTATCAATGTCCATGACATCGATACAATGCCTGAGTGCCAAAGAACTCCAATAAGGAAGATCCCAAAATATTGACTTCTTCTTGAATAAATATTTGTCACTCTGTGTAGCCATCATACATTGTGATCTCTTACCAAATTCATTGGCAAAGTCTTTTACTCTTTCATAAACATCCTCCCCTGGTATAGGTTTAGGTGCACTCTGTTCCTCATTCCGTCCATTGAATGCTTTGTGCAACCTACGATACATATGGAATTTTGGAAGAAACCTTCAATGACCAATATATACAGTCTTGCCGGCGTGTTTTAGTCGTATTGAATCAGTGTTCTCTTCACATATAGGACACACTTTAGATCCTTTGACACTATATCCAGACAAATTCCCATATGCTGGAAAGTCATTCACAGTGCAAAACAATATAGTGTGCAAACAAAATGTCTCTCTTCGTGAAGCATCATATGTCATCACACCTTCACCCCAGAGTTTCATCAAGTAATCAATCATAGGTTCAAGATAAACGTCGATATCATTTCCAGGTTGTTTAGGGCCCGATATCAACAACGACAACATAACACACTTATTTTTCATACACAACCAAGGAGGAAGATTGTATATAACAAGGATAACTGGCCAAGTGCTATGTTGGCTGCTCAATGTCCCGTACGAATTAATCACATCTGTACAATGCCCAAGTCTTAGATTCCTGACTTCTTCACTGAATTTAGGGTACAATAAATCAACCTTCTTCCAGTGTGGGGAATCAGACGCATGTCGTAGGATCCCATCATTATTTTTCTTAACATCTGCATGCCACCTCAAATTCTTTGCATATATCGGATTGACAAACAAGCATTGAAACCATGGTATTATAGGTAGATACCACATCACCTTGGAAGGAGAACTAGTTTTGGACTCCCCTGAAGTCGTCAATTTATACCTTGATGCACCACATTGGGGATAATCTTTCAAATCCACATAGTCCTTTTGAAATAATACACAATCATTCGGGCATGCGTGTATCTTCTTGGCCTCCATTCCCATTGGGCACAATAATTTCTTTAACCGGTATGTTGAGATTGGCAGCTCGTTTCCTTCAGAAAGAATTTCTTTCAATAAAGACAACAATGATGTGAAGCTTTTGTCACTCCATCTATTGTTAGCTTTTAGCTTATATAATCTCAACACAACGCTAAGATTCGTAAACTTACAACTTGTGTATAACGGTATCTCAGCATCATGCACAATATTTCTAAACATGGGAGGTGGATCGGTGTACTCTACCCCACAACTATCCATCATCGCATCAATGATGTCTACTAGAACTGGTTCTTTCACATCTACGTCATTGGAGGCAATTTCTTCTTCCACACAAGCACTGTTATCAACATCCACTGATTTTAGGTTTGAAATCTCTCCATGCTAGTGCCATTCTGTATAGCCTTATATTTATGTAATTGTGAACTTAATTGTGAACTTAATTGTGAAATCCCTCATTTTCCTCTTATCATGATTTGAACTACTATTTTTTTTTAATAGTAATCATCTGGTTCATATACAACAACCACGTTTGGCTATTGTTTGGGTTTGCATTAACCCACAGGGCTGCACAACTATTCCAGACGGAGATAGAGTGGATATAGCTAAAAGGGGGTTGGAAGTCAGCGGCGGCGACGAGCTCAACCGGTGGAGAAAGGTACCTGTCCGTCGGCGGCGAGCTCAAGTTCTGAGCGGTAGGCGGTGGAGAGCACTAGGGGCGGTAGGCGGCGACGAGTAGCAGCAGCGGTGAGCAGTAGCGAAGATGGGATGGTGGCAGCGAGCAGGAGAAGGGAGTGGCGAGCACAGCAGCAGCAACGGCGAGCGACGGCAGAAATCACGTAAATTGCCAAACCTAAGCGGAGTCGGCTTTGAAACAGAGAGAAAGGGGAAGAGTCTGCTTTGCGCGGGTGCTATTAAGTTAGCAATAGGCGTCGGTATTCAAAACAACCGACGCTTATAACAATAGGCGTCGGTCAGCACAAACAAACCAACACCTATGTTCAATGATAGTCGTCGTTTCAACTAGAAAAATCGACATCTATCTACATATGCCGACACAAAAAATATTCTTGAATTATGACCATAATCGTCGGTTGTCGTAGAAAACCGACGCCAAAAGGGGGTGAAAATTTTTGCGGGGACATCGCGCGAAAACACATCGGCGTCGGTTATTGCAAGAAAATCGATGATAAAAATGGACCCAATTTCTGTCTCGCGAAAAACCTTTATTCGTCAGTTGATTTGTAAACAACCGACGACGGTGACGTATGTTAAATTTTGGAGGTATTTTTTCACTAGAAAATTTGGATTTGGCGGTCGATTTTAGGCGTCAGTTGCTTATTGAGGAACCGACGTAAAATGAAAAACGATACCCGTGTCCCGTCGCTCTTCACATGTAGATGTCGGTTTGTGTTTTCAACCGACGTTGTAGGGTTTAGGCGTCGGTTTCTTGTATACAACCGATGCCTGTAAATGTGACGTTATAAGCCATTTCTATACTAATGGCTGCCCTCTCTCTTCATATGAGTAATAGACCAATCAGTCAATATCATCTTCCTAGCCTTCGTAATTTCTGTAGTAAATCTAGGTGCACTAGATTGATCCTTCAGGAGCAACTGAGCAACAACTTTACAGTCCGACTCTATTATTACTTTGTTCAGGCCTAACCTCGTGGCATCTTCCATAGCTAGCAGAATGGCTTACACCTCAGCCTCCAGGACGTCATTTGCTGCCAATTTAGCTCCTTTACCATCTAGCCAGTCCCCTATCCAATTGTGCAACATAGGCACAACTCCCTTCTTTCTTCTTGAATGTTGCATCGACGTCCATCTTGATCCATCCCTCCTCAGGCATCTCCCATTGTTCCAGTTGACATGTGTTGATGATCGTCACTTCTGTGTCCCAGGCTATTTTGCTCAGATCAACATCCTGCCTAACCTTCATCGGCAACTGGACGTGGTTAGAAGGTTTACCTACTATCACCTGACTGTTCCGGCTATTCCAAATATGCTAGCAGCCATACATGAATCTCACTCGATCATTCTTGTTCCTTAGATTTGTATGTACCCAGCAGGCATCTAGATTAATTTTGTTCAATGAAGAAATTCTCAGGCATCTAGATTTGTATTTGCAAGGATCGGTCTCCTACATTCTCGGGCATATTGGCAATCTGTCAATGCATGGAGGTCGTCTTCCTTCACTCAAATTACTTCTTCCACACATACTGTTATTCATCATCTGTCGCTCTGACCTCCTCTTGTTTGTTAGATTGGCGTTGTGGGATAGAGTCCACCTGAAAACTTACCTGGGATGAGGTTTGTGCTTCCTAGATGGTTCTCCACTCCCCCTGTCTAGTATGCTCTAGTCCTTGTATGATAGCTGTGTAAGCTGAGTTTGTAGAAAAATATTCTGTGTTACTGTTCTTCCATACTCTCATATCTCTTCCAGACTCCCTCCTAGGTGGCGGGATCTTCAAAATCTCAGTAACAGAGCCCGTTGGTAACCAGTCCTCTAGAAAGCTTACGTCCCAATCCCCATTATCTAGAACAGTGCTACTAACTTTCAGGTCGTCAATCTCATCTGGAATTGGTTTTGTTGCCTCATCTCTAAGACATCTTCTATTTTTTAACCACGAATCGTCCCAGAAGCTGGTGTCTCTGCCCGTAACCAGATGTATATGAGAGTTCATTGTAATGACGTGTTTCCCTTCTAGAGTAGCCTTACCTAGTCTAGAAAGAGTCGAAACACATTTGTCCTTGTGCTCTTTATACCTTTTGTTCATCAGCTGGCACGAAATAGTAGGTCTGTTAGTAGCTACATCCCACGAGTTCTTAGCTAACAAGGCCTTATTCCAGTCCCGCATGGTCTTTATGCCCAGACCTCCGTTAGCTTTGGTACTGACCACCTTCTTCCACGCAATGAGAGATATAGGACGTTGAATATTGCATCCATGCCAAATGGACTTTCTAATCGTGCTATCTATGCAATCACATAGGCCCAAAGGCAGAAGCACTGTTTGCATTAGGTAAGTCAGCATCGCCGCCAAGGTTGTCTTAATCTAGACAAACCCTCCCTACAAATGACAGACATCTAGCTGACCAAGAGGCTACTATGCTTGTGACTTTATTCAGTACCTTCCCATACGTGTTCTTATCCACCCTCACTAGTAAAAATTGGGCCATTATTCATGAGTGAGTCCTGTCACAAATCCCTCTCTACAGACCCTCACAAATAGGGATGGTGGAGGGTCTGAGCCTCACAAATGGTCCGTGAAGAGAACTCACGTGACAAATACTAGTGGCCCTCACGAATACAATTGTCACGGACCAACTGACCCTCAAGAATGTTATATTGAGGGACTATTTAGCCTTCATAAATACATTTTTGAGGGACTATTTAGCCTTCATAAATACATTTTTGGGGGACTATTTAGTTCTCATAAATACATTTTTGAGGGACTTGATGGTCCTGGAGAATATATTTTTGAGGGGCTATGTGGTCGTCATCAATGCAATTTTGATGGTTAATCTGGACCTTCATCAATATATTTATGAGGGACTACTGTAAGTGATTTGGTTATTGATTATTGAATGATTTATTAAATGTTAATTAATTGTTACTATAGTGAATATCAAATTTTAAATGAAAACTTTGTATACATAACCTCAAGCAATATTTTTATACTAATTCACATGACATCATAAGAAGATTCAACACCAAAATGACACATAAAAATGTTAAATCACCTCAAACCAATTTTTGTTATTGAAGCAAAATATTATCCATACATTGCGTGCTCAATGTTAATATAAATAAAGAGTACATATGGTTTTAAAATTTGAGATTGATGACAATCAACATATCATGCTAGAAACTCTTAAGATCTATAATGTCTCCATATTCCTTCAAATGGTGTGGTGCTCTTCATCAATGCCCGACCTCATACGATTAGGTACTTGAATATTCTTCTCCTAAAAATGACAAATCATTATATTAATAGAATTTAAAGTTAATACATAAATCATAGTACAACAAATAACTTACCCTTATATTTTGGTTTTGGTCTACTCCAAGGTGCATTGTCCGTCGAAATCCATCATTAAAAGTAATTCTACCCTATCAATATAAATACAAAAAGAAATCAGAGTGAGTGCGAAGTAGAGATAAATGTAAGTGAACCAACATAGCAGCAACATGCACCCGTAAACTAAAATTATGATCATGGTAATAAAAAACCCGCCTTGAGGCTCTCGAGGCTTACGCCTCTTGGTGAGGCTATCCCAAATGCACCTCGAGGCTTACGCCTCGGTGAGAGAAGTGCACACAAGAAAAATATGTTGCAATAAAAGAGTACATTAACATTTTGATACACTATTCACTAATGGTAAGGCTTAATTTTTAATTGGAAAAAGTCCTTACAGATGAAGCTGCGTGAGTTAAAATAGAATCTAAAGATAGATTCCAGATCAACAGAAGCACACTCTTATTTCCAATCACACAGGCATACTACATACTAAAGTTAAATACAATTAGAATGTTTATTTGATAAAACAGATGCAACATTTTACAAAATAAACATAAACTTTGATTCATATAATACATGAATCTAATCTTCCAATCTATATAAGTGAACATATTCCAGTAAAGAAATTCCAGTAAATATTATCTGTGGTATTATGCAGTTCAATAAATTGTCTATTCAATTACATCCTCAGCAAAGCAATCCATTTTTTTATGATCTTGATTGCCCTTTCCCTCATTTTCCCATTCAATATGATGATATGTAGCTATTAATAAACGTTTATACTCGTAAAGAAATATACCTAGGCAAGGAGGCACATTTTCTATCAAGCAAACCCTACTCTTCAATATATACAGATATATACATACAGACATACATGTATAATATATATATATGAACAGAAACGAATTCATAATTAGAGTTGAACTCAACAAGGAAAGGGTCACAAACCAATTCAGACCCATATTACAACGCAGAATAATAAGAATAACAAATATATGTTTTTGAACAATTCTCAACAATTTGGAGCAGCTTGAACAGCCAAAAGTTAAAAACAAAGTAGATAGAGTTAGCCCATACAGAGAGTGGCCATTCCCAAGGTTATTAATATCAACAGCCCCTTAAGAAAATGACTCCAAATCAGGGGACATAAGGGCTCTCAGTCAAGCCAGAAGCATACATCTTGAGCAGAAAGGTTTCCCTTTTTTTTGGTTAAGGCAGGATGCAGAAGGCATCTAGAGCAGAAATAGTAGGCAATAACAGTATTCATCATCACAATTACTGCCATCTTTAAAGTTCGTGGAGTGTTGGTGCACAAGCAGGTATAACCTAGAGAGTTTTGGTCCACTCAGAAGTAGGCCAAAGATTCACTCTGTTCCTAAGCAAAATCTGGAACGACCACTCTATATTAATTACTCAACTATTAGTTATTTAGATAGTCTAGAAAACATAGGTTTAATTCAAAGTTTAGACTAAACATGTGCAACTTATTAAGCACTGACTAAAGAAAAGTCACTATAAACTTTGTATCTGAAATATTATGAATTGAGGCTTGACCAAGATGACAGTGCTGATGTTTTCTTATCTATAACGATCATTGTTCGTGAATCTAATCTATGAAGTCTACCAATTCAACATACATTCAAACATTAATATAAAATCACAAAATACATCTCATTTTAGTTGTAAGTCAAATCAGTAACACTACTATGTACATATAAGTGGAATGTACTTAGTTTCATTAGCCACTTTTTTTAAAAAAAAGGCTAACTTCAATATCATAGAAGGCAGTGAAAAGTAATAAGAATATTGCTAAAATGTAGATAAGCTGAAATGAATTACTTACAGGAGGAAGATATGACAAGAATGTAGTTCTATAATAATCAGATACAGTCCTCTTTTTTGTTCAAATATGTCACAGGTAGGAAAAACATATACAATACTGAAATATATCTTAAACACATGAAAAATGTAAAGCCTTCAGTTTTTTTAAAATCATGTAATTCAGATCACTAGAAGTTTAATCAAGCACGTATTGAATACCTGATTTAAATGCTGAGTTCTTGGTGTGAAAGACACCGATGAAGATGTGGTTGGTGTGTTCTGCATTTGAGGATGACTTTGTCGATTATTACCAGAAGAAGGGCACCAACTTTCAACTGCAGCCTTTAATAAAGTGTACATGTTAATATTCTTATGTGTATGAATATTGAAAATAATCTATAGCTGTTATGAGTTACCTATGGCTGAAAGATCCGTGGATGTCCATTGCCTTGTATGGAAAGCCTGCCTACTCCATTCTCCCTTGAATTGCCTTGTATGGAAAGTCTGCCTACTCCATTCTCCCTTGAATTGCTTGAATTGCTTTGTCTAGAAAGTCTTCCTAAGCCATCCCCGCTTGAATTATTTTGGCTGGGAAACATGCCTACATCTGTACCATTACTTGTATTGTCTTGTATGTGAAAAGAACCCACATCCGACCTATTTGTGCCACTTTGCATGTGTAATACACTTGTAGTATTCTGATTGGGGTATTCAGCTGCACAATCAACATTAATACCGCCATCCTATAACAAATACATCAACAATGTCAAAAAAAAATTATATATTACATTGACATAGACAACTGAATCTGAGTTACCTGTGATTGATTATACCAAGTCATTATTTGGGAGACGGAGTTCTTCAATCCATTTACTGTTTCTTCAAGTTCCTTAAGTTTATCCTGAAATAGAAAACAAATTACAAACATCGATCTAATAGACTAGTTGTAACTAATAGTTCAAGTTTAGTTATAATCCAACATACATCCTTTGCATTGCTTTCCTCATGAAGCATTTCATATCTTAAACAGGCAGCTTTTCCCCTATGTCCTATCTCTTTGTGCCCAATTCCAATACCTCGGATCCTAGCCTTTTTGGAAGGATTTAAAACCTGCAAATAAGCATCACGTGTTAGATTATCAACACTTCTAGGATCTATTTCTTCTTGATTTGCTACTTGGTTTTCCACAATATGAGAGATTTCAAGCTGTAATTAGAAAGCATCATAAAAGGAAAGCTTAAATTGAGATATCTAAGCATATGTAGCTTTGTAGACATCATAGGAAAGCAAATATCCATTTTATAACCACTTGTGGTCTTTTGTCGTAAACTTTTTCCAAAAATTTGTTAAGAGGCACAACAGGTTGATCTTCACTGACCTACACATGATAGATAACATAAAGACAAGTGTCCATTATTATATGTTCAACTCCTACTAAGAAAGACAAGTGTCCATTATTAATACCATTTCTGCCCGATAACAACTCCATGGCTTTGATCCTGTGGTATGATCCATCACTTTTTTTGCTCTGTTTGCCTTGTTGATCTCGGAAATTTTCTAAACCACAAGAAACATATAATTAGAAAAAGTAGATAGGTATACATGCAAGTTATATGAAACCATTGTACCTTATACTTCTCGGTTCCCCATTCTTTAACAAGATTTTTAAATTGGTCCATATCTATGGAAGCATTTTTCTCAACTTTCTTCATCATCAATTCTGGTTCAATCTTGTACTTTTCGTAGTAATCTTTCTTTACACGTGCCCTCCACACTGTTATCCCTGTGCTAATGTGTTCATCAATGTGATTCCATGCATTAGGGTGACTGCCTAAATTGAAGTATTTCTACAAAAACATAGAAAATATTACTTTAGATATAACAATCATACAATTTGTTGGTCTTTTTATGAAAAAGATTACCTCAATAAATGATTTTCTATCTGCAAAAGCTTGTTCTGGTTGTTCATTCCACTTCAAGTCTAGATGCCATATGTGTGGTTTCCTTGCTAGCATATGACAATAACGATTCAATTTGGCACCATTCTCCCCAATAGCATTTCCTTCATCATCCCATTGGACCTTGTGACGTGGCAGCCCTTGCTTAGGAAGTAGGCTTTGCTCACTTGCAGGCCCACATCCATACTTCCTATTCTCCTATTCATCCTCAACATTTTCTTCAACAGTTACATCATTTTCAATATTGTTGGACAGTAGAGTAGGTTCATCCTCACAATTTTCTTCAATTGTGGATGGAGGGACAGAAATAGGTTGACTGGGTGTGTTGTTACAACTAGATCTAGTGAATCTTCTTCCTGCCATCCTTCAACTGACAAGAAAAAAATAAATAAATTGTAGTAACAAACGTAGTAGCTACATTTGAAAAACAAATAAATTGTGCAGAAATGTCAGTAACAAAAGTAGTAGCACATTTGAAAAACAAATAAATTGCGGAGAATATGAGACACCAACATATGAATATTCAGCATTTGAAAAACATATAACTTGTAGAGTACCTTGGTTTCATATCCCAAAAAAGAATAATGATGTCCTACTTGCTGGTATATGAAACAAGACTAAATAAATTGCAAAGAATATTCCATATAGTAACAGTTTGCCAAAAAAATGCAATACAACATATTCCCCAAGTAAATTATTCTAGACTTGCAAACAAAACAGACAGATTAATGAACTAAACATTAGCCCCATCATTCTTTTTTTAGTTCTATCATGAAAAGATCCCTCGGTGTCACTCCTCGTCCAAGACCCATCACTAGTTACACCACCATCAATAGCTTCAGATTGTAAACCAGTCAAACAATTCTCAATAAGAGGTACTTCAGAATAATCTTTAGGAGGATGCTTTAGCACTGTGCACCAATCATCAACATTAGGATCCTTCACATAAAAGCATTGCAATGCTTGAGAAGCCAGGATAAACAGTTCCTCCTTTTTTTTATCCTTGAAGTGTTGATTTGTGTGAACCCATATTCATCAATTTGCAACCCGTTAGAAGTGATTTCATCATACCAAGAACATCTGAACAACGGAACTTTGATTCCTGGAGCATAAGTTAGCTCAATAACCTCCTCTAAGTAGCCATAGTATGTGACTTCAGCATTTATAAGATTTCGATCTCTACCACTTGAATAACTTGAAGTGTCAGCACACAAATACACGCCACTATTTTGTGTAGTACATGTACTTTCAATGTGCTTTGAACGGAAATGATATCCATTGACCGAAAGTCCTTCATAAGACATTCCCTCAGCACAAGGGCCTTGGGATAACCATCTCAAATCATCGCTAATACTGTTCGGCCTAATCTCTCGCATTTGCATTACCTTCATAAAAAAGTAAAACATTAATGTAATCTACACTAACTTTAACATTAAGAGTGACAACAATATTTATGTTTGAGACTTACATGCTCTTTCAACCACTTAGAAAACTCCTTTGCATGTTTTGTTTCTAGGGTCTGTGGGGCAATGTTGGGTTCCATATCTTGAAGAATACACATGTGTTCACTTCTTTATAAGAAGTGTCTAAATTAATGTACAACTAATATACAAATATTAGCAAGAATTTTAGGATGTAATTAAATCTTACCTTCTGTAAACATCCAATTCCTCTTTATTGAAAAGGACATAGTGATGGTCTTGTTCCAAAGTGTGGATGTCAAAATTTCTTGACAATCCAACTCTAATTGGAGATCCATCAACATTATGAGGAGTGCGGTTCAATTTTGTCTCAAAATTATGCAAGTACCTACCACAAAATGTCAAACTTTCTTCAGCTAAATAGCCACTAGCAATACAACCAGCCGATTTAGCTTTGTTTCTTACATACTTCTTCAATTTCTTCAAGTATCTCTCTATTGGGTACATCCACCTAGTTCGGACAGATCCGGCTTGCCTGGCTTCATAAGCTAAATGAATGGGCAAATGCATCATGGTGGTGAATAAAGAAGGAGGGAAGATTCTCTCCAACTGGCAAAGAGTGATAGCAAGTTCTTGTTCCAATTCTTTGAATTCCTCCACATCAATAATGTTAGAGCAAAGCTTGTTGAAAAATGAGCACAAATTAGGAATAGGCTTGTACACATCTAAGCTTATGCAATGTCTCAAGGCAACAGGTAGAAGCTGATGCATAAGAACATGGAAATCATGACTTTTCAGCCCAACAAGTTTTCTATCAGATTTGCTAACACACCTAGATATGTTAGAAGAATAGCCATCAGGAACTTTCAACCTTTCTAAAACAGATAGGAACTTATATTTCTGCGCATTAGTCATGGTGTAAGATGCTGGAGGCAAGTAATAGAGGTCACCTGCATCTACTGGCCATAAATCTCTTCAAATGCGCATTTTCTTCATATCTTGACGAGCTTGTAAGTTGTCTTTACTTTTCTTAGAATCACCCAATAATGTGTTTAAAATATTCTCGCACACATTCTTTTCTATGTGCATCACATCCAGATTGTGTCTAACAGATAAATACTTCCAATAAGGTAGCTGAAAAAAGATGCTTATCTTATTCCAACTAGGAGGTAATGGTTGAATTTGATCTCCAAGCCTCTTGCGCTTATTCATTTTCCCAAATGTGATATTTTCGTATCCATTAAATTGCCTCGGTATATCTTCTCCAAATAGTGGCTTAGGTGGAAGTCGAAAATCTTTTTCACCATCAAAATTTTTCCTATCACGTCTATATGGATGATTCATTGGAAGAAAACGTCGATGGAAACCATAGCATTGCTTTTTCCCATACTGTAACCATTTTGATACAGTCTCCACATTACAACAAGGACATCCCAAATCTTTCTTACCTTTAGTGCTCCAACCAGATAAGTCACCATATGTTGGGAAATCGTTAATGGTCCATAAAATCATTGCCCGCATAGTGAAGTTCCTTTTTCTATATGCATCATAAACTTTGACTCCAAGCTCCCAAAGTAGTTGCAACTCCTCAATTAATGGCTCCAAGTGTACATCAAGGTCCTTGCCAACCATATGTGGACCTGGGATTAATAGGAACATCATAATAAATTGTTCTTTCATAAGAAGCCAAGGCGGAAGATTGAGAGGTGTCACCAACACAGGCCAGATGCTATGTGATGCACTCATATTGCCAAATGCATTAAATCCATCTGTTGCTAATGCCAATCTAATATTGAGTGGTTCAGCAGCAAAGTCTGGATACCTGGCATCAATGGACAACCATTCTGGTGTGTCTGAAGGATGATGAATACGACCATCCTTGCCTTTTACATCTGATGGCCAAATCATATCTTTAGCAATAGATGAAGACATATAGAGCCTCTCTAACCGAGGTATCAAAGGGAAGTGATACATGAACTTAGCAACTACCTTCTTTCCCTTTGTTTTGTATTGCTTTTCATTCCATCTTGAAGCACCACAAGTATCACAATTTTCTTTTGAAGCTGCATCTTTGCGAAAAAGCATGCAATTATTTGTACATAAATCTATAGTAGAATGATCAAGTTGTAAATCCTTCACGATCACATTTTCTTTATAGTACGTCTCCGGGAATAGACAATTTTCTTCTGGAAATCCTGAAATAATCAACTGTAACAACTTTGTGAAAGAATCGTTGGACCATCCAGATTCCTCCTTCAGAAATAGCAAGGCAACCAAATACGATAGCTTAGAATGACTTGTGCAACCTCTATAGAGTGGTTGATCTGCCTCTTTTAGTAGCTTGTAAAATCTTTGTGCATCTACATTTGCAGGTTCCTCTGTAGCTTCAGTAGAGTGGTCATTTGTTGTGTCACCCATACCAAACAAATCCTCCAGCATGTGATGCATATTGTCAGTGCTAGGCATGTTTGGTGCCACAACATGATTTCTCCTACCAATCACCTCCCCATGAAACGTCCAAACCTCATAGCTATGCACAAATCCTTTTTGTAATACATGTGAGAATACCTCCTCCTCTGTTTTAAGGTATCTGTTCAAACATACCTTGCAAGGGCATATTAATTTCCCCTGTCTAGTTGGTCTCTGATGGATAAGAGAAAACTCAATGAACTTTCGTAACCCTGCCTTGAATACATCACTTCACACTCTGTTCCCAATATACATCCAACTCCGATCTATTAGAAAATCCATATACATGAAGGAAAATATATAACAAGTTAAGCACACATTACAAGAAATGTATATATATGCAATTCAAATAGTATATTGATTATATTCCTTTTAGTCTAGATATGGTATCCACACTAATTTGGAAGAAAAAGATGTGGTAGAAAATACATAATAATATGTCCTATAGTATTTGAACTATCCCCTTCTCTTACATATTAATTTGTCTTATCATACTATATTTTTTCTCTTGTCCTCCATTTTCAAATACATGCAAACAGCAACAGCTGTTTGAGATGTAGTCATGTAGGAGCAAGAATAAGTAAGAAAAAATAGAAGAAAACTTGCAAATAGAAGTGGTACTAGTAGTCTAGTAGACGTGCGAGCAAGAGATGCAAGTAAGAATCTGAATTTTTGATATGAGTAACAAGGAAATAGCAATAAGAGGGGACATAGAAGTAACAAAAATTTAGATGCAATAGCAGGAATAGGAAATGAAGGAGAAATTGCAAAAAAAGAAAAGAAAAGAAGCTAGAATAGGAGACACAAGAGGAAATAGAAAAAAATCAAAGAAACAGTAGTATAAAAGGACTGATTTTTTTGCAACAATTGCAGCAAAAGGGGGTCGAATATACAACATGAAAAAGGAAAAAGAGAAAAGGGAAGGGAAGGGAGAAGACATACATGAAGTCTATCAATATACAAGAAGCAAAAAAAGAGGCAGAAGAAACATCCTTCAAGAAAAATCCTTCAAGAACTGCAATAGCATAGGTACCCACCTAATCAATAATAGTTCACAGATCCATCCATCCCAAACAGAGAGACTATATAACAGGGCCAAGAGACAATCCAATCACAAAATCTTCAAGAAAATAGATCATCAAGACATCACTTCATATCACAAGATAACCAAAAGGATTCAGAAAGTAGACCCAGCATCTCCCTTAGGCAACAACAACCTGATCTTAGACAAGACAATATACCTTAAATTGTTTATATCATGAGTCCAATCTTCAAAAATCACTTTATTTCAATATCACCAGATATAGTACAAAATACAAATGCATTAACTTTTGCTCACATGTCTCAACATATCCTCGATGACAGGGGAATCCTATCAATGAGTTTACACTCAATAGCCTTACCCCGATGAAATCAGCTACATGGCAATTAAAGAATAAATGAATGATAAATTCATTAGAACTTCTACACATCAAACATATAAAAGTATAGAAAAACCCTCTTTTTTTAGGTTGTTCATCACTGAGATGTTGTTTCTAGCAATCTTTCATAATAGGATTTTAAATTCCGATGTAGGATCATCTGAATTAAATACCAAGAAAGTTGACCATAGATATCAATATTTTAGATAGAATCCTTAAGAAGGTATTTCTCATGGATCAATTTGATCCATAGACTACCTTTCTTTGAAGCTACTATCCAGATATTTAAGATCATAGCAACCTTACAAACGTCTTTGACTTTTTTTTATAGACATACCACCTTCATCCTTTACCTTGGTTACATCATCCCACTTAATAAGATGGATATCATTCTTGCCTTCACACTATCCCCACAAGAAATTTATAATATTTATTTCCACTTCATCACAGATAGAAGTAGGAAGTGAAAAGGAAGAGGACCAGAAATTTTGATTGGCGGACATAGTAGAATTACAAAGTTATAGTCTCCAATGGAAACTGAAATGATATGTAAATAAGTTTGGTATCTTTAACAATCAAATGATGGGCATAGAAGCACTAAAGCATGGGCAGAAATAATGAATGTAACTTCTGGGTCACTTTCTTTAACATGTGGTTGTGATGCATGCCCTAAAAGCCAATAACTATGGTAATGATCCTCTGCTAAGTGCAGCTCTGTACCTAGAGATTAATTAAAGGCCGACTGCCCAGGGCTCCCATGGGACACATCCATTCCTAATATAATAGTTGGCTCTTAGGAGATCTTTGGCATGGATGGACGATGCTCAGTTGTGGTGAACTTCTCTGTAGGCTCATTCAGGATCTCATTCGTTGTGGAAACATTAAGTGCGTTGTCAGTAAATTTTTTTTATGTATTTCGTTTAACTAATTTAAACGAAATACATTAAAAGATTTTACTTACAACGCTCTTCATGTTTCCACAGTGAATAAGATCCTGAATTGCGCAGAGAAGTTCACCACCACTGAGCATCCTCCATCCATGCCAAGGATCTCCAAAGTGCCAACTATTATATTAGGAATGGATGTGTCCCATGGGAGACCTGGGCAGTCGGCCTTTAATTAATCTCCAAGTAAAGAGATGCACTTAGCAGAGGATCATTACCATAGTTATTGTCTTTTAGGTCATGCATCACAACCACATGTTACAAAAAGGGTATTATTTTAGATGGAGGGGGTAAAGGAAAAAAGACATATATACAAATGTTGTTTTAACAATTAAGGGAACAAGGAGGAACCCACATTACTAAGAACACCCATTCTTTCTTGAGGCTTCTGCCTAGACATCTCAACCAGAGCAGACCTCTGAAATGTTGACAATGACTTAGTGTGCCTCTCTAAAATGCAAAAACACCAGGCTATATTATACTTAGTACCAAAAACAAAACATTCAAAAACAACACAGTGAGAAAATAGAACATCACTCGTACAAGTGACCATAAATAGCAGTAAGAAGAAATCTTTTATCCCCGAGCAATTCAAATAGTATATTGATTATATTCCTTTTAGTCTATCTAGGTATTTATATTCCTTGATTATATATATATATAAATAATCAAGTAAACTGATATAGGTCTGGAGCAGTAAACCAAAGTCAATCTATTCTTGGATTTGGAGGAATCCGCTGTCTATACGGGATAGGCATATTGATAATTTTGAAATTAGAGTTGGTGAAGGTTGTAACACTATGATTTGGATTGATCCTTGGTGTTCAGGAGGTAAAACACTTGCTAATATTCTAGGTAGCCATTTCTTAGCTAGATTTGGTGATCCCTCAAAGAAAAGGAGGCAACCAGAAACCTGAATACCAGATCCGAGCTTAAAAATAGCTAGTGAGAGGGGAGCATTACACTCAACCGTCACCAGGAAAAAGCAAAACAAACTAGTATGCTAGACCAAGACAACAAATCTCACATCCAACATCTCCAGAGGATAAAACTCAGACAAAGAACTGATGAAAATCAAGAACTTATCCTCAAGCACCACAAAAGTATGCTACCTGTACTTGAAGCCCAGAAAGGACACTATCTCTTAACAATATATATGAGGAAAAACATATTTATCACAATAAACCATATGTTCTACCCTTCTATGCTCCCGTAATTGCAAGATCTTCTTGTCTATTAAATTCTTATCTATGTGCATACATCCTTCCACTCAAACAGTTTCTAAAATCTCTTAGCATAGCTACTCATTCAAGCAGCAACACCTAGCCAGGAGGTCTAACACTAGGCAATAAATACTACGGAAGCTATCAAGATAGGAAGGAGCAATACATTAAAATTATATTTATCTAATATTCTATGCAAAGTCAACAACAAATACTCAGGAAAAAAAAATCTAGTCCTGGCTATAGAGTTGATCTAAGGTAGTGAGTGTTTTTCCCATAAATGATGAAGAACACTAGTGTCATCCATTGACTGAGAAAACTAGGTCATCCATTGATGAAGAACATATAATTCATAGAATGATCTAATCTAATAAGATGAGTTTAAATCATTACTAAGTTTTTCCTGTAAATTTCTAATTGCCAAAATAGATAGTGTGGAGTCAGGATTCTGGGCACTATGTTAGTGAAGAAAAGGGACAAGAGGAGAGTGGCTTTGTCAACTAGATTATATATGATCAAAATTTTTATATATCAATTAAGTGGTGACTAGACTCTTACATATTCCATTTGAACCATATAATTTTAATAAATCATTACACTTAGCTTACTACAGGTCTACTTTTAAACATCAACCCATTCTCAATCCATAGTAATATTACCCATTTATCAAACATCACAATGTGAGTTCCGAATGAAGGCTATAAGGTTTGAGATTTAATTTATATGGCTATTTTATGTAAAGATGAGATACATTATAGGAAACTCAAAATTTGGATACGCAAATGAAGAAAGAAGCAAACACTGGCAGTAATTAACAGATTACAGTAAACTATTGGGATACACATATGAAGAAATAAGCAAGCATTGGCAGTGAACATTACATTACAGTGAACTCAAATCTGGGATACACATGAAGAAGGATGCACATTGGAATCGTTACCTAAAACTAAATGACCAACGGATGATTGAATCAAACAACATAACAACAAGAAAGCACAACAGTTGCAAGAGAATAATAAAACAAGTAGCACAGAAAAAAGATACAGTTTTAGTAGCAGTACCTTTTCCCACACTTCCGGTCAACAGACAGAAGCAACGAGATTAAAACTGAAGAAGAAGAACAATGGACGTTGCAAGAGAAGAACTGGAGCAGAGGCGGTTGGGCAGCTTATGGGCGCCAAATCAAGGAAAAGAGACCAGTAGCTTGATCCAAGGTTGAAGTAGGTTCAGAGCTCCTACTGGGCGCCGCCTGAGTCGGGTGCCACTGGTTTCGCTGGGATCCGGCATGAGATGGCTACTCCTGGCCGTGGAATTGGAAGCCGTCCAGACGACCGACGATTGGAGTTACGACCTGCTGCAGCTGGGGTGGCAGGAGTAGTTGGGGCGCCGTCCGGGAGGTAGGCGCGGTTGCAGCTGGGTGCGACTGGTTGGATTTGGGTGTTGCTAAGCGATTGGGGTCGTGGGGTTGCTGAGGCTGGGCAGCCTTAAGCTGGAGCAGACCCTGACCGTGGAGTGATGGAGGCCTGGTCGACGAACTGAAGGCGTGGTCGATGGAATCAAGGAGGCGTCGAGGACGAGTGGCTAGTCGTGGTGGCTGAGTGCTTCCCTAGTTCATCATTGTGCAGAGGGACGAGTGGGGAGGGTTTTTCTTTTCCTTTTTAATTTTGATTTCCAAATGTTGTATTTTAGAATGGAGGGAAGGGATATGAGATGGAGGGAAGGGATATGAGATGGAGGGAAACATTTTTCATGGTATTTTTCACGGGATGATTAGTGAGTAATGTATTTGTGAGGGATTAGTATTTCTAAGGATGTTAAAAAAATAGTTGAGGGATTTGGTCCCATATTTGAAGGATGAGCCCTCACAAATAGCCATCATTATTCACAATCTATGGTTCCTCACAAATGTTCTTCAACAAAGGCCAATTTTTTTGTAGTGCCTCTTATGTAAATGAGGGACTCCAAGATAGTTACCTAAGTCAAAGGTTTCAATAAATTCACAGACTCTGCAAATGTCCCGAGGTACTCTCCTAGGTACACTTCTAGAGAAGAAAATACGAGTTTTCTCGACTGAAATTCTTTGCCCAAACACAATACTGAACGTTGTGAAGCATTTCATAATAGACTTTATGTTAGCACCGTAGCTTTGGAAAATAGTATAATGTCATCTGCAAAGCACATATGTGCCTATCTCGGTCCCTTAGCTGAGATCTTCATAGGGTTCCATGTACCATTGCTGACTCTTCCTTGGATCATCTGGCTGAGCCTTTCAATGCATATGACGAATAGGTAGGATGACATTGGGTCTTCTTGTCTCAACCCTCTAGTCTCCTTGAATTCTGGTAATGCACTTCCTTTCCACAAGATCAAGGTTTTACCACATGTGATAGAATTCATGGTGTACCCCTTTAGGTTACCTGGAATATCAGTGTAGTTTAGTGTGTCCTCTATGAACTCCCACAACATCATGTCGTATGCCTTTGAAAGATCTATTTTCACTGCCATGGTTTGAGAAGTGTGCTTTTGTCTCATGATATGAATCACCTCCTGAACCACTGCTATGTTATCAGTTATTCTTCATCCAGGGACAAAAATAGATTGTTCCATGTCATATCCATTCAGGGATACACTTCTTTCATTGTTCTACCGTGATCTTAGAACATAATTTCAAACACAATTTATTCAAGGAAAGAGGCTGTAGCTGGTCACACCTTTCAGGATGTTGTATTTTGGGGATGAGTACTATAATTGAGTTGTATATCTCCATAGGTAGAACATATCCTCTAAGAGCTTTTGAAACAGTTAACATGACGGACTTCTCAACAATGCTCAAATTCTTCATCATGAAGTGCCCAGTGTTGCCAACCGGGACGGCTGCCTTGTTGGGGTCAGTACTTTTCAAAACTTTCAGTACTTCTTTAACAGTAGGTTCTGCAGCCGTCATAACCTTATCCCTCTCTAATAGCCTTTTGAATTGATCCGGGATATTATTATGTGGTAGAAATGAGTTACTAGTAGTTGCCGTGAATATAGCTTTGAAATGAGCCATAACTAGCTTCTGGATTCCTGCCTCATCAGTCACCCAATTGTTGTTTGTGTCCTTCAGTGCGTCGATGCAGGTACCTCTTCTTCTTTGTTTCACATAGGCCTGGTAGAATCTAGTATTGTCATCTCCATTTTTTAGCCAATTACTAGAGGAAAAAGGCTTATAGTCCACAAATATTACTGTGGACTATACTTCATAATCCATGGTTTTACCCGTGGAGTATAAAATGACCATGGACTATTACCGTAGATTAGGTAGCCGTAGACTATTCTCCATACTCCACGGACCAACCCATGGACTATTATAAAACCGTGGACTATTTGTGTTCTTGTATCTCAAATTAAAAATCATATAATCCACTTTGATAACTGTGGACTATTATTCATTTATTATTAAATTATATTTTATAGTCCATGGTGAAAACCTCATTTATATAAGATTTCACATAAAAAGGAACTTGTTATATTGTGATATTCATTCATGATGTACTCATATTAGATCTTACAATTCTAAAATTTAACAATCACAACAAATTGTAACCGTAATATATGTTTATTTGAGATAATTAAAAAGACAATACTTCATTCACACTCTGCTCAAATTCATGGTAATCATGTTACTAGTGATCTTGACAATGAATTGATTCCATAAACAATATCCATATATTTGAAACAAATAATAACATGATAGCTCAATCTGTCTCAGCCAAATCTCAAGAAATTCTAAAAATGTCATAGTATTTCTGTATACGTTCTGGACTTAAACATTACAACATGTTGTGTTTTGAGAATCTGACGACATGGTATCACAGTAGCAGTAACTACAATAATGTTGTATGATATTTTAGTCTTTTTCAAATCTTGACTCCTGAAGTGTTCACTTTCTTCCCAAACATGTTGTGTAATAGTCATATTCCTATAAAAACAAAATATTCAAGTCAAACATACATGACAACAAAATATATTTCTCAACGTTCATTTATATAGATAACTTAATGATAATTTTATAATCATAAATAACAAGTCATTATTTTTGCACATGTTATTATTTCATAACAAAGCAATATAATACAAACATGGTTGTATCATGTAAAATAAATTCAAACATGTATGTATCTATATTTATTGAATGACACATTAAACATGACATTTCATTTAGTATCTAACAAGAAAAAATACACCAATAACTCATTAACTGAACAAAAATATTACTTGTTGTGCTTAAAGAAAAAGTAAATCTTACCCAAATGAGGAGAATCAATATTTGTTCCTTCCTGTATCAGTGATTGAAAAATAACATTAAAATATTATTCTAGGGTGATATATAAATATAGAAAAACAAGATAGCTAGCATACTGAAGATTCTAGTGCATCCTCGAAACTAGATTCAAGAGTTGTTGTCTTGTCCTGCAATAACTATGTATAAATAATTTTTATTTTAACAAATCTAAATATTTAATATAGTTATAATAGGTTTTAAATATTAAACAATACCTTTGACTCTAATATCTTCAATCGAGCTCGTAAATCCTCAATCTCACATTCTTTTTCTTTAATATGGCAATGTTGTTCTTTGATCTGATGGTCTTTCTCTTGCAACTGGGATTCCCAAGCTTTAGTCACACTTCTATTTGAATTTTCTACCAGCCTCTTCTTCTTTAAATTTCTTCTAGTAATACCTCTGCTTATTCCTCTCTCATACCCTCCATGATGAGACCCATACACATAGTCCACAACAGGACTAAACTTCAACGGATAATTTGTATTCTCCAGTCCCAATTCTATACATCTTTGTATTACCTTTTCCTATAAGATAAATTCACATATTGACTTATTTTTCTTAATTTAGAAGAATATAGATGATGACATAAAGACTTACACAAATCACTCTTATTTTTTCATCTATATATTCGTCATTTCTTTTATGACCATCGGCTCAAGTTTGCAGGAGTGTCACTTTCCCACTATTTTCTCCTGAAAAATATTTACATATGTAACATTTGAAAAAGTAAAAGTTATTTCAACTATTCTAAATTATATTAGAAATCTTACCGCATTCAAATGCTTTTCAACATAAGATATTGGTCCAGTTGTGTGTGTAGCTTGTAAAATACTTCTATTGTGTTTATTAATGCTCGCTTCTTGCTACTCAATGATCAAGTGAATTTATGAATTGAATATAAGTATGAATGGTAAAACATAGTAAGACAATGCAATATTTTTTTGAACTTTACCTATTTTGATTGACTACTCGAAAGATCTATAAGTAATACCTAACTTTCTTGTATAACTCTATCATCTATAGTTTCTATTTGTTCAACAATGGGAATATTAGGATTTAACCTACATTTTAGATCCTTATGAAAATCACGCAATTATTGATTGATCGTCTTTTGGACAAAAGTAGTTACTTCATCATAAGAAGTCATTTTTGTATCATCCGGATTGAAAAGTTCAAAGTCACACTGCATCAATAAAATGTAATATATATGAAAACAATAAGATTAAAAGTATTTTGCTATTTTAGTTGGATAAAAAAAATATAAAAGTTATCTTGAGGTGGAACGCTTACTAGAACATTAGTCATAACCATTTCAATCTCTGATTCATGATCTTGTCCCCAATCCTTATGTATCAGAAATAAAGAGGAGTTACGAGCTAATATTCCTAAAAAGTTGCTCAAACTGCGTCTCCCTGGTCCAGCAATTCTACCATCATTGAGAACAATGCATTTATGCTTCTGACCAGATGTAGGGGCCACTGCCTTTAAACTGATTCTACCTCATGTCCTTCTCTTGTTAACATTTGGTATGATAACATCTAAAAACATTTAGAAATTGTGATTTAACTTTTATGATAATGAAAAATATTCATAGAAAAATATAACACATGTGGCATCTTGCTCAATTGATTCTATTAAATTTGTATGAACTACATCTTGGCATTGATCATCCTCTCCTGGTATAGTAGAAAAATAAGGAAATAGATACTCAACATAATAAAAGTAAATAAACATTAACATCGATATTACTTTATCACAAATATTGTACCTCCCATCTATTGTCTATCATTTTCATTTTCTAGAGTTGTGGTACGCATGTGCCTCTGTTCATTTTCTAGAATTGCATAGTAAAAGTAAATAGGCATCAACATCAATTATTTGATAATAAATATAACTTTATCATAAAATATTATACCTCCCATGTGTTGTCTACCATTTTCATTTCTCGGATATCATATATTGAAAATGAACATACATTGATCAAACACACTACTTTTAACTCAAATTGGTACCTTATATGTTTTGTAAGGTTTGCTCTAGATCTGAATTTTTATTTTGAGAATTAACTTGGCCTTGACGATTCATTGGATATCACATTTGAGAAATAAAGAATACATCATCTGTATATATCTAGTATAAAAGGTTATTCTTCTTGTATCATTTACCTCCACTTGATGGCCTATCCTGCCCATGTCTTGTGAATTCTATCGAGGCATTCACTTGTGTCTTGTCATTTCGTACATATCATATATTGAAAATGAACATACATTGATCTAACACACTACTTTTAACTCAAATTGGTACCTTTCATATTTTGCAACGTTTGCTCTAGGTCTGAATTTTTCTTTTGAGAATTAATTTGACCTTGACGATTCACTGGATATCACATTTGAGAAATAAAGAATACATCATCTCTATGTATCTAGTATAAAAGGTTATTCTACTTGTAACAATTACCTCCACTTGATGGTCTATCCTGCTCATGTCTTATGAATTATGTCGAGACATTCACTTGTGTCTTGTCATTTCCTGCATATCATATATTGAAAATGAACATACACTGATCTAACACACTACTTTTAACTCAAATTGGTACCTTTCATATTTTGCATGGTTTGCTCTAGGTCTGAATTTTTCTTTTGAGAATTAACTTGGCCTTGACGATTCACTGGATATCATATTTGAGAAATAAAGAGTACATCATCTCTATGTATCTAGTATAAAAGGTTATTCTACTTGTAATAATTACCTCCACTTGATGGTCTATCCTGCCCATGTCTTGTGAATTCTTTCGAGACATTCACTTATGTCTTGTCATTTCCTGCATATCATATATTGAAAATGAACATACATTGATCTAACACACTACTCTTAACTCAAATTGGTACCTTTCATATTTTGTAAGGTTTGCTCTATGTCTGAATTTTTCTTTTGATAATTAACTTAGCCTGGACGATTCACTGGATATCACATTTGAGAAATAAAGAATACATCATCTCTATGTATCTAGTATAAAAGGTTATTCTACTTGTAACAATTACCTCCACTTGGTGGTCTATCCTGCCCATGTCTTGTGAATTCTGTCGAGACATTCACTTGTGTGTTGTCATTTCCTGCATATCATATATTGAAAATGAACATACATTAATCTAACACACTACTTTTAACTCAAATTGGTACCTTTCATATTTTGTAAGGTTTGCTCTAGGTCTGAATTTTTCTTTTGAGATTTAACTTGGCCTTGACGATTCATTGGATATCACATTTGAGAAATAAAGAATACATCATCTCTATGTATCTAGTATAAAAGGTTATTCTACTCATAACAATTACCTTCACTTGATTGTCTATCCTGCCCATGTCTTGTGAATTTTGTCGAGACATTCACTTGTGTCTTGTCATTTCCTGCATTTCATATATTGAAAATGAACATACAATGATCTAACACACTACTTTTAACTCAAATTGATACCTTTTATGTTTTGCAAGGTTTTCTCTAGATCTGAATTTTTCTTTTGAGCATTAACTTGGCCTTGACGATTCACTAGATATCACATTTGAGAAATAAAAAATACATCATCTCTATATATCTAGGATAAAATGTTATTCTTCTTGTAACAATTACCTCCACTTGATGGTCTATCCTGCCTATGTGTTGTGCATTCTGTCGAGGCATTCACTTGTGTCTTGCCATTTCTTGCATTTTATATATTGAAAATGAACATACATTGATCTAACACACTACTTTAACTCAAATTGGTACCTTTCATGTTTTGTAATGTTTGCTCTAGGTTTGAATTTTTCTTTTGAGAATTAACTTGTCTTGAAGATTCACTGGATATCATATTTAAGAAATAAAGAATACATCATCTGTATGTATATAGTATAAAAGGTTATTCTACTTGTAATAATTACCTCCACTTGATGGTGTATCTTTCCCATGTCTTTCAAACTCTTTAGTGGAAGCCTTATTTATTGGGTCAGTTTTCTTGATGATATTGTTCACAGAAATGCGCTTAGGAGGCATTTTCCTCTAGGACACAAAAGATAAAGTGAGAGAATATACTTGAGTGATATGAAGGAAGATACATATGATCAAAACCTATTAAAAAGAAAGATAATTCTTACCATAAATTGACTATGTTTTCTTTTCTTCGTACATTCAATTATAATATTTTCATCTACTTGATTCATTTTAGGATCTATACATGTTCTTACCCAAAGCTCTATATCGTCATCTGACACACTTTCTATTAGAATTTCTGCATCTGATATATTCATATCAAAAGAGACAACATCGATGGGAATGTCATATGTATCTCTAGCAATCCAAGAGAAAACTACATTTAAATTTCCATCTTCAGGATCAGCAGAATAGAAAACTTGTTTTGCTTGTTCAGGGAATATAAAAGGCTCATCGTCAAATGTATGTTTGGTTGTATCAACAATGGTGAAGTTAAGATAATCCCTTGTAACTCCAACTCCATCATCACTATCATACCACAAACACTTAAAAAGTTGAGGACTGTGATACATATTTTGAGAGAATACCTAATCCTTCCTGCACAGCAACCGCATCCAGTTCTGGTGCCATAGCCACGTCTAGTACCGGGAACGCAGGGTTTGGCTTGAAGACCAGGAGGAAAGATGGCCTGGGTTGAAGATGCTGGCGTGCAGACGAGGCTTTCTCCAAAGAAGTCGTCCGCCACAAACCGAATAGGAGGCAAGGGAGGAGGCGGCGCCTAGGGCACGATCATCCAAGACGGAAGTGCTGAGCGCTTTGCAGTTAGCAGACTAGGAATAACAGACTGGGAGTTTAGCGGACTGGAATCGAAACAAGTAACCATGGTCTATTAAAATAGAATTAACATATGTAAAATTGTGATCTGAAATAATCGTGGTTTATTTGAAAACCGTGGACTAAGCCACATTGTGTGCTATTGTCTAAATAGTTTTGTTCCCGCTAAGTTACCCTCGTCACAAGCCATATAGCCTCACTTGTGTAAAAAAAGGATATACACATATGTATCCAAAGTTAAGATAAACAAAATTAAAAATAATCACATACATATTGTACACGGTGCATTTATATGGGTAAAGCTATTAATTTATTTCTAAAATTGGCATGTACCTTTTATGGAAACATGAGCCATAACTGAAAATAGAATAGTTACATTGTAATGGGCATGTACCTATACATAGATCGTTAAATACATATAATTGTTGACTGGCGCCGAGCGGAAGGGCAAGAATCTTGGATTTCATGAGTATAAAATAGTTTAATGCCATGACAAAGTTCCTTTTCTTAGGCTCCTATTGGTTTGGTGTAAATTATGAGTTCCGTGGAACTCATTTTCTGGAAACTATAGTTCAGTTTCTGGAACTTAAGTTCCATTCACTTCCATGTGATTGGTTTGTTGTAAGTGTAAATATAGAAATCATTAAAAATTTTGTTAATTTTATTGTATAATAAAAATAAGTGAGGATGTCAAAAACATTAAAAAATGGAATCATATCCGTAAAAAATCATAATATTCTTAAATCATACTAACCACAACAAGTAGTTATGGTGTAGATGTTTGTCCTTTAAAAATATTTTATTATAATATAATTATAATCTTAATAAATATATTATGATTAAAATCACATTGCAACATTTTTATTTCACTTTATGTATACAAAGTATTTTAATAATATCAGCATTTCATATGCTTGTAAATATAAATTTTGGTTCATCAATGTTTAACACAATGTAGAATATTAACTTTTACATTATTTCTGTACGGAATTTTTACTATATTATTCATGTATGGTTACAGTTAATTATCATTTTTTGCATCATATTGTTTAAACATGAAGAATAAAAATATATTACGTAAATGTTCACATTATTTCTACATGGTGCGGTGTTTATTTTTTTATGATGTTTGTATTTTTTATTTTGTAGATTGTACTGATAATGTTGGTTATAGAGTTAAATATTTTACATAGTGCAATTATAGTGTATATATATTTTGTCATATTATGTTGTGATTTTAGCAACGAACTAGATCCTCACTATTAATATTTCTAGTCATAAATATTTTTACATGTATCACTTATAATGAGTGAAGAATATAATTGTATAAAAAATATTGTTAGTTGTCCCAGAACTCGTTTTCCGCTCTTTTTAAAAAGAAACTCAGGAACTGTGTTTTGTATGTAAGTTTGTAACTCCCAGAAGTCACGGAAGTCAAGTTCTAACACTTACTTTAAACTAATCATGGATTGTAGTTTGTTAATATTTCTGAGCAGCCTGTCTTTGTTCTCCCGTAGTTGTTTCCTGTACTTAGTGTCCCACTCTTCTATGTGTCTCTTGGCATTACGTAGAGCATTGTAGAAGTTGAGGTTTCCTTGACAATTATTCTTGAGCATTTGATTAAAATCTCTATTACTCTCCCAGTAGTTTTTCACCGTGAATCTTTGTTGTGTCGTGTGCACCTTGTTGGCTTTGACTAGTACTGGACAGTGATCAGAAAATGTTCTAGGGAGGTGGATCATTGAGAAGTTCGACTTTTCCTGAATGAACTCAGTATTGGCTACGAATTTATCTAGCCATTCATGGAGGGTTCCATGCTTATACGTGAACCTCAAGCCTGAAAAGCGTAAGTTTGACAGCCCTGCTTCAAGTAGTGTTTCGCTAAACAGGCGGGCTTCAGAGAAATTATATCGCTTCCCCCCTTTCTTCTCATCGGGGCTTAGGGTAGTGTTGAAGTCGCCAACGGCTATCCACGGACCTATGAACCTGTTCCCCATCTACAGAATATGTTTCCAAAGGTTTCTCTACACTGTAATGTGTGGATTAGCATAAATAATAAAGATGTAGGTTCCTCCTTCCATCCTACACGTAACAAATTGTCTGTGGCTGTTGATGATTTCAATCTTGCATTTATTTTCTTTCCAACATAACTAGATACCACCCGCAAAGCCCCGTGCTTCAACTCTGTGTGAGTTAGTAAAGCCCAGCGCTTGGATGGTCTTAAGAGCAAAGCTTCCACTTATGCGTGGTTTAGCAATGGCGACCAATTTAGGTTTATGTATCACCATAATTTTCCGTCCGTAGTACACGACACATATCATCATTCCCAATCCCCCTAACGTTCCAGTATAATATATCTAACATACACACCAACAGTTGATGTGGGGGCATCTTCTTCTTTTGCATCTTTAGTTGGATGCATGCTGGGTGGTTTCCCCACTCTCGACGTTAACCTCACTTTCCTCTTGGTTCAGCCTGGGGTTCCGCCTTCTTTGGGTATAAGGCGGGGTCACTTTAGCTTGTTTCATTTTGGAGCTACTTCCTTTAATTTTCTGTCTAGCTGAGGACACAAAATTCAGTAATTTGTTGCCATTAGTTAGGTCATTTGTATCCCCGCTATCCCCCTCTCCTTTATCTGCCTCCATTTCGTCTACCTTTTCCATCTCAGTAATTACCTCATCTACTTCATGGAATACTACTGTATGGACTTCATGTACTTCATTTTCATGCTCCTTCTTGGTACCTACTTGTTTTTGTTCTTCCCAGTTTCCTTGTTGTTCGAGACATCCTTCAGTGCTTCCCTTTTATCATCTGTTGTAGTAGTTGTCTTTACATGTTTCTTCTTTTTTTGCCAAACTTTCTCTTGTTGCTTATACTTCTGTGTTGTATTCAGTTCCTCCTGTTGTGCATGATTCATTTGGGTGTCTTCAATAACCTCCTCCTTGTCGTTGAGCTCCTCAAATCTGTTATTTCCTTTTGTGTCTTGGGCTTTACGATTGGAGTAGTTATGCCCTTTTCTGGCTTGATTTCTTCTCCTTTGTGTCTTCCACTCCTCTTTCTCCTCAGTGTCATTATAGGTATTTTCATTGTCACCTCCTTTACTGCTTTGTTTGTTTCTCTGCAGGCAGTACTTGGTTTGGTGTCTCTACTGTCCACAGCTACAATAGGTTTTGGGGTAGGACTCATAAATGATATCATACTCTTGATCATTGATGATAATCGAGGTAATTAACTCCTTTCTAGTATCTACCTCCAGTGCCAGTTTGGAAAAGCAGTTGTGTGTTCTTCTCGATGTGTGTTCATCCACCTTGAATAGCCCCCCTAGGGCCAACCCTATGTATTCAAACACAGTATCCACATATAGGTGCAGAGGTATATTCATGACCCTTTCCCATGTAACTATGTGCGTAGGCATTTCCTTAGTTGGTTGGAATCTTGGGTTACAATCCCAGACCCCTAAGCAGCATCCAAAGATGTTCTAAGATCCTCCCGTCACATCCATATCATAATCTCTTCAACATGAAAGCTGAATAACACAGTGTCCCAGATTTAGTTCAAAAATATTGAACCAGCCTATGATATTCCAAAGGAGTTTGACTCTTTCCTGCATTGTCATATACCCTCCTCCTATTAACCTGACCACTACTGCATATCTGCACGACCTGGTCAGATTCTCCTATGCTTCATCAGTTACAGTGATGATTGGGGTACCAACACTGCTCTTGTATGACACATCATGAAGATTTAGGTTTGATTCAAATAGGGATTCCTACATCATGTTCTCGGGATCAACTTCAACGTAAATTTCACCGAATACCACTTTGCTGAAGGAAGGTTGTGATGAAGCTTCCCCATTCTATTCATCTCCTCCTTGCCATGTGTTAGGGTTAGATTCTCTAGTGTCCGCCAGCAGTGGGATGTGTGTGACAGTTCTTGGCCTCTTGCTCCCTACCATCGTGTCCTTCTTTGCACCCATGGTGTTTTCAATGTCCATCGATGCCTGATCTTGCTTTCCACGCATCCCCTTATACTGGAACTAGAAGCCAATCTTGAGTGCCAAAACCCTAACTCTAATGTTTCCATCCACATAACTTCCTGTGTCTTCAAGCCTTTCCTTCCTTGTATCTTCCACCTAGTCGGTCACCTTCTCTCTATGAAAGTCCGAACCCCTACCCGAATCTTCACTTCCCCCCATTACATTGCCGCCGCCATCACCTCTCCCCCTGAGTTCCCCTACAACCGCCATCACCTCTTAAATTGAGGACATAATCTACCTCCTTTAAGATTCTTGTTGAAACTGGTTTGAATTAAATTTTTAAATTTGAACTAAAGTATTTTTATATTGTATGAATCTTCTGTCTTATGATGTATGGCATAGTCATTTGGGACATGTTAATAGTGATTCAATGAAATAAATGATGAATCTAGATTTTGTTCTCATATCCAGTATTTATAATAGTAGATGGCAAATTTTTGTGCATTCTAAACTTCCTAGAAAGCCTTTTCATTCTATGAATAGGAATTCAAAAATTCTTGATTTAGTGCACACGAATATACGAAAATTTAATTACATTGCTACTAGGGATTCAAAAATTATTTCATCAATTTTATTTATGATATAAATAGATAGTTTTATGTATGATTACTTAAAATGTAAATATGAGGCATTAGAAAATATTTAACTCTTTAAGAAAGATAGTAAAACTCAACCTAGTAAAGTACTTAAACGATTAAGGTCAAATAGGGAAGGAGAGTACACCTCTAACTTGTTGTTGGAAATTTGTCAGTGAGATGGTGTAGTTTGTGAGTTTAACCCTCCTTATTCACCAAAACATAATAGGATTGCATAAAAGAAGAACTGAATCCTGATTAATATGGTTGATACCTTATCCCAAATATCAGTTCTACCCAACTTTATGTAGGGGTAATATTTGAACATGTCTTACCATATTCTGAATAGAGTTCCCCATAAATACAAAGAAATTATTCCTTTTGAGCAATGGAGATGGAGAAAATTGAGTCTCAAATATATTCAAATGTGGGGGAGCCTTGCTAAGGTACTTGTCCCTGAACACAAAAAGAAGAATTTGGGACAAAAAATGTTGATTCCATCTACTTCACTTATGTAGACACAAGTAATGCCTCTAGATTATTGATTGTAAAATAAAAAACTCTGAGATTGATGTCAATACAATTGTGAAACTATCTAATTCTACATTCTTTGAGGATGTGTTTTGTAAGACCCCTAAACTTGCTTAATGAGTTGAATAAGCTTAATTATCATAATTGAATTCTTAAAACTCTAATATAACCTTTTGATATGCTTTGAAATCATAATACAAGCTTAAGGTTCAAATTTGGTCCAATTTGGACACTATTTGAGCAAGTTATGCAATTTTATGCACATTTTGGACTTTTCTACAATTTACCCAATTGAGAGGTTTTCTTTGCAATTTATTACTTGCATTATATTCCTTGGATATTCTCTCATCATTCTTGATCTTTTTGAGCCATGGGGCGCCCATTTAAACCTTTGTTTGAGGTGTTTTCTCCAAGAGTATTTTTGGGTTTACCCCTTCATGGATGAGCTACCTTTACTAGTTATCAACTAGTGAGTTATTTGTTTTACTTGGAAATTCAAGAAACAAGGGATAAACATGTCTCTATAGATGATGGGGGATATTCTTGTGTGTGTGTGATTGTATATTATTAATAGTTTACGACCATGGACACTTGGAAAGATACTAGAACTTCAACTTTTTCTTTTTCTTTATGTTAAAGTTTCATATACTTATCCCTAATGACCAAAATGAGCCATTTGCTCTCCACCACTTCCCTCCTTATAAAAACCTCGTCCTCCCTCTATTTTTCTATAAATTTCCTATCCAAAGAAGAAGAAAGAGGGGAGCTTTTTGGAAAAAGAATCTAGGGTTGCAATTGACTTCCTTTTTGGGTTTAAAAAGCTTCCTTCTAGTGAGCTTGACCAAAAAGAGTAAGAATCCCCTTCTTTCCTCCATTTATTTCTTTGTTATTCTTCCCTATGCCTTTCTCCAGATCGGAACCTTACTGTTCCATGGTAGAAATTGCTCTAAAGCTCTAAAACCCTACCTTTCTTGCTCCTTATGGTTAGAGTTTGCTCATATGATGAAGAGAGGTGCTAGATGGACGAGTTCACAACTTATGATTGGATTTTCTACCCTACCTACTCATGTTTTCTTATGTGTGGGAGTTTATCTTTTCATTAGATGAAAGTTTTATAACTTGATCCATGTTTATTGCTTACCATAAGCTTGCTAGCTCATGTTCTTGATTGAAAATGATGATTCATGTACTAAAAAGCTATGCTTGACTTGGATTTCGATTTTTATAATGTTCCCTATTCTGGTTTCAGTTCTAGATGAACCTGTTATCATGTGTACATTATTCATAAGATATAATATGACTTGGATCAGGTTGGTTTGACAACCTCTGGTGCTAAGCACCTATCAACCAATGGTCAATTTTAGGGTTTAAAGCTGAGTTCTTCTATAAACCCATGACCTGATGATGGTACCATTGGAACAACCCTATGGTGTTGTCTTCATGATAACTGATTGTCGAGATCAAAGGTGTCAGATGATGGTGACAACCTATGGTCATCCTCTTAGATCAGGTTTTGGATCAATTATAAGTTTAATGATCAATCATTAAGTACCCTACTGATGTTATCAATCAATGATGACATTAGCTTAGTATTTGATATTGATTAATGAATATAGTATTGATATAACAACCTATGGTGATTTAATGGTCACTAATGATGGTGGATAAGGTCTCTACAACCTATGTTGTGTTAAGCATTGTAGTTGCAACATCAATTAAGCCTTAGACCAATGGTTTCTTGGGTCACGATGCAATGGTTGGACCTATACTGTAATTGATGGGTTTGACATATGAACTTTATCCAATGGTCAAGATCTAATGTTTATTCCTCCAATAAAGTGGAATAATGGCTAATTTAATATGTTGGTCCTAATAATGTGATTTAGATGGTTTCTTTTATATGATCAACTTAAGGAGCTTACTTGTTGACAGTGGTTGGCTTGTTTTAAATGAACCGTCGATTATGGGTTTTACCCTACTCTCAACAAAACCCTTATTGTTTTTAACCAAAGGATGTCTAGGGTTAAATGGTGACTTTTATAGATCACAATTCAATAACATCATATATGATTCATTCAAGGTCTTTACTTATGTAAACAACCAATGGTCTTACCTTTTAAACATCCAATGGTTATGGGTGACATTGTGGTATGGTGATATGGGTTGAATGATGATGGAACCAATGGAGGGTTACCCTTAATAAGGTAGTCTTACCTATTCACTCATATGAATAGAAGGTAGTCTTAATGAAAATTGACTCAATATCATGATCAAAAATGTCTTTTATTAAACCAACACTAACGCCATAACCCTTCCCACCACCGAAAACGCGTCAGCAAGAGAACTATAAGTGTCGATTAGTAAAGAAAACTGACACTATATCATGGTTCAACACATCAGCTATCAAACAATAACCGACATCATATCCCTACCAGCATGACTGTGCTTCCCAACACGACCGTGGTACCTGGCCACTATAGGCGCCTGTTCTTACATATAACTGACGCTAGCCATGGAAGAGACGCCAATTTTTTGCTAATAACCGACACCGTATGTCTTTGGTGTCGGTTTTATACAAATAACCAACACCTATGTTTTGATATTTTTTCTTATCAGTTTGCAGGCCTGCTGTATGGCTGGTCAGCAGGATGCAGAACCTACAGTTCAGTTCTGAACTACAGGTTTACAACATCCATTGATATCAGCCAACAACAGGCCACAAACCTACAAAGTCATTCACATTCAGACACATGTATTGATCAGATACATGTAGAAACCTACAAATTCATTTACATTCACATTCAGTTCCATTCATTTCATCTCTTTTCACATTCAGACATTCATGTATTGATCAGAAAAAGTCATTCACATTCACACATATGATAATTCATAAAAAGTCATTCACATTCACACAAAAATAATTATGAGAACAAAGTTTAGAAATATCATTATTTATTCATCATCATCATCATTGTCATCAGAACCCCAATTATATTTAAAAATTCCCACTACTTGTAGGGCTTTTGCCCATTCTTCTCTTACAACATCTAATTTCTCTCTCGTATAGGGAGCATGTACATCTAATAACCTTCCACCTGTGCTGAAGTCAGTTTTAAACACATGCAAAGAGAATGACGTATAAATATAATTAATAATATATAATAAGATTGATATATCTCATATTATATAATGAGACTATATATAATACCTTATGTATAGTATCGATTTTCATTGCGGCATATTTGATGATTAGGTCCATAAATCAAAGCACATAGTAGGAACATGCCCAGCCGTTGTTTTGTATAGCACACTATAAATTGAAACATACAAATATTCAAAAATACAAATAAGCACAGTTCACATAAGTAATATATACATTAGAGTCAGGAAATTACTTTCACATTCTCCCAAATTAGTGGTTGATTTTTTTTCCTGGGGACCATTCCTCCATCTTTTTTGAACTCTTTTAAAGCCCTACATGTTAATGTAACACATTAAATTTCATAATTAAATAGTAATGTAATAACAAATGTTAATGAATATAAAAATATGAAATATTTCTCACGAGAATAATGACCCTTTCATTGTGTTTTCATATAATGTATTCAATTCATTCCCCGCATGATCTAGATAATAGACAGTGAACGTCTTGGGGACAATAACTAGTAACTCCCAATGCCTACCACTACAGGTAAGAAAGTAAAAAATTAATAACTCAAAATCCACAATAAAAATATAATTTTCTTAAGTCCAAATTATAAGCAAAGTAAACTTACTTGACATTGAATGGAGCTATTATCACCGTCTTCTTATTTTTACTAAAATATTCAAAAATATCACAACAATATGAAGTAACTGAAGAAGGGTGTGTATCTACAAGACTAATCAAAGATGGAACCAAAAATCCCACATGGGAAAATCCAAAATCTGTACATATCGCGTGTAAGTGGCTGCAAAACATGTATTACGTATGCATTAATATATAAGAAACCAGAACACCGTATATAAAACAAGGTATACATATGTATAAACAAGATCTCACCATATCCAAAACTCTATCATAGATGTGTTTATCCAATCATAACGAAACAACTCCAAAATATCTTGTATAAATAGCTTATTTTCATTTGATTGACCTGCATTAATACCTATGCATTAATACGTATGCAAAACTTGTATAAATAGATTGTTATCGTATGATTGACCTGTATCATCCTTTGGAATTGTAACATTCATAGGGCAATTTTGATCATGTTCACTGATCCATACTGCCATACCCCTACAATTAGGACCTAAAGAGGCATGTAGGTCCCTTGGAAGCCAACTTGGTAGTTGAGGAGGTGGACGTAGAGGCCAAGATGTAGCGGGTGTCGTCTTTTTGACCTATATATATAATTTCAGATCATTGACTCATATATACACACTAAAAAATTAACGTAATGTAAATTTACCATACTATATTAGTATAGACGACATCCTCTTTGGGCCACATTATCACTTCGCATTCTGCCTCACCAAGCTTTTCAAAATTTGGATGGGCATATGGCAGTTGAAGATCCCTCCAGTCGGGGAGTATATGTATCGGGCTCACGCGAACCGCACCAGCTGGTACTGGAGTCCCATGAAACATCTCCCCTAGAAGGGATGGGTAAGCATGTGCCTCTGCAGCGATATATTCTTGACTTTTTAGACGACATGGCTTCAACCCCTACAAATTTACATAAATAATGTTATATACATATATACATAAACATATCATATTGAAAAGACTAGCTACTATGTCATAAAAATACTTACAGAGGATGTGCTAGGTGGTGGGTCTATAAGATTACTCCCAACCTCTACAGTAGGTGTAATAGAAGCGCAACACATCACATGTACCATCTGAGTGGCTGTCTGAGATGCCTGCCACTTCACCATTGCTTCTTAGAATTTCCTCTCAATTAATTCATCTACCTATATATGGATAAAAGAAACATAGCTATCAATTATTGAATTCTCTTTCACAATAACATTCTAAAAAAAGAATAAGTTACTTCAACTTGTGAAATTCCCGCTTTTGGGACAGGTTTACGCTGGGATGGCCCAAAGAATGATTTGATTCCCACACCAGCGCCAGCACCCCTAATACGTCCAGGATGCTCTAGGTTACCTAGAGCAACTGTCAATTCATCCCTTGTGCCCTTAGGGATGAACTTGCCTTCCTTCCTCTGCTCGTGCAGCTCCCGCTAATCACCATCAATAGAAATTGGTAAGTAAACATAACCATAATTAATATCGATCGATTTCTCTAAGAGTTGAATTTTACCATTTTTGCAGCCGCCTCAGCAGTTGCGGGCTTTGTTATATCTCCCTTCTTATTTTGCCTCCCAGCTATCCACATAGCATGGCGAGGCAGAGGTGCAGGACCAATAGTAGAGGATTCCTGAGTAGCAGCAAACTGAGCAGTAGACTCAGCCTATAGTCTTTGGTGAACGCCTGCATAGCCTCTTGGACCCATTGTGTGGTCATGCACATTCAGTGCATGCCTTGCTCTTTGAGCATCGCTAATAGCCTTGTTAGTAAGCACATTGATTTGGTTAGTAACACTAAAGGTTAATCTTGAATAGGTGAATACATAAGAACATATATTAATTAAATTGGGAGTAGCGCTAATTAATAGCTTGAATTCATCTATTTTTCTTTGGGTAACAAACTCCTCCCAGTCTTTGGTGTCCAAGTAGTTCCATTGCTCAGTGACTACCTTCTGCCTAAATTTATTTTTTAAAGAGAATACAAACAAAAATTATTAGTGTAGAGTTATTCAAAAAGTGATCAATGTCTAGAATTAGAAATCAATCAAGAACCTCTTATCAACATCGTGTATGTAATCTCAGGTTAGATTTGTCCTATAGTTCCTTAGGACCCTCCCACAACGTTGCATCACGCATTTACGATGCATGTTTTCATCCAGATCAAATATACTCTGCAAAATAGAATTGCTATTAACTAGTATCCTAAAAATTAGTAATCTACAAAAATAGAATTGCAAATAATAATAACTCACACATAGTTCCTTACGTACTAAGTCTTTCTTTCCCTTAGGAACTTTATACCATGATTCAAAAATAGGACTACAATGGCTGCGAGTAAGAACCCCAAGATATGAAATAAATGAGTTGTGGTTCACTCCAACTGGATTTCCTGCATGATCGAAATCCACAGCCAGTTTGGGTCCATTGCGCCTTTGCTGTAGTAACTTGATCATCATTGTGATGCCCCTCACATTCTCAATTTTTTTTTGCTGCTCATCAAGTGCCCCAATTTCTTCATGGGGTACATCACCGACCTAAAATTTGACAAAAAAACACACTTATAGAATATAACTATAAATGAACATATAGATAGAAGCCTCAGGGATATATTTTAAAACTTACATTGTGAGGCGGTGCATTGACGTCCTCACCCTCATGGTAATCATCGACATGGTCATCAAGAGAATGCTCAACCATCTGAAAGTTCACATTCACATTGTAAAGTTCACAATATAAAGTAATTCACATTGTAAAGTTCACATTCACATTGTAAAGTAATTCACATTGTAAAGTTCACATTCACATTGTAAAGTTCACATTGTAAAGTTCACATATAGAAAAATAAAACATATAAAAAAATATAAACATGCATGCCTCTAATATTGAGATCTTTTATCAATTAACAATCCTTCATTGTGATCTCCGCGCACATACAAGTCATCATTAGGTTCAATATTTGGTGGTGTTGGCAACCCAACTAAGAATGGACTGGAGTCATCATACTTATCATAGTATTGTTCTTCATCTATAGGATATTCAATGAACTGTCTTTTATCATGAAGAAACACTGACCATTTATCATTTGTAGGATCATCGATATAGAATATTTGCTTCGCCTATTATGCCAATATGAATGGTTCACCCTTCTCACCAATCTTTTCAAAGTTCACTAATGTGAAACCCAATTCATCCACTATAACTCCTTTGGTGTTATCAACCCAATTACATTTAAAGAGCGGAATTCTAAAATCTATGTAGTCAAACTCCCATATGTCTTCAATGACACTGTAATATGACATTTTAGCTTCACGTGGACTCTTATCCTTTACACTTGCAAAAAACAATGAAGACACTTGAAGGGTGACCCCATAGTTTTGGACGATACTCTTATCCTCTTGACACTTTGTGTAATATGAGAATCCATTTATGTCAAACCCCTCATAAGACATAACATTCAATTTTGGTTTAAAGGCGAGGAATTTGATAGTTTTAATAAGATTATCTAGTGTTTGAGATAGTTGATGTAAAACTTTATCTTCAAATCACTTAATAAATGTCTTGTTATGCTCTCTAGCAAGCCACATTGAATGGGCTCGAGGATATTGTCTCTTGATGAAATTGGTATGTTCCTCGATATAAACACTCGCTTCCTTGATGTTGTGTAAAATATACAAGTGACCTTGTTCCAACTACTCGCGGCTGATTACTTTCATCTGTGATCCCAAAATTCCTTTGCCAAAATGCTCCTCACTATTCTTGTCATTAACAGGAGCGTCATTACCACTCAGAAAGTCATTGCAAAAATCCATAACCTCTCTCGCCACATAACCCTCAATAATACTCCCTTCAGGCCGATAACGGTTTCGAACATCACCTTTAAAAATGCTCATGTTTCATTCAAAGTGGTACATCCAATGCAAGAAAACTGGTCCCAACATTTTCACTTCTCAAGTCAAGTGGACAACAAGATGTACCATGATATCAAAGAATGAAGGAGGAAAATACATCTCAAACTGACATAGGGTAACAACCACTTCTCTTTGCAATTTATCGAGAGTATCAGGGTCAATAACTTTGCTGCACAGACTGTTGAAAAAGAAACAAAGTCTGGTGATTACAAACCTTACATGCTTCGGCAATATAGATCAAATTGCCACAGGTAATATTTGTTGCATGAGAGTGTGACAATCATGAGATTTAAGACGTATCAACTTCAGATCTTTCATTGATACCAATGTACGGATGTTGGATGAGTAACCCTGTGGCACCTTAACATTTACCAAGCATTCACAAAAAGCTTTCTTCTCCTTTCTCGACAACATGTAACAAGAGGGAGGTAAGTATGTTCTCTGATCGCTACTAACTACTTCTGTTACTTCTGTCCTTATTCCCATTTCACGTAGGTCCATTCTTGATTTTTATCCCATCTTTAGTCTTACCTAGTATATTCAACAGAGTACCGATGATGCTATGACAAACATTTTTCTCAATGTCCATGACATCGATACAATGCTTGAGTGCCAAAGAACTCTAATAAGGAAGATCCTAAAATATTGGCTTCTTCTTGAATAAATATTTGTCACTCCGTGTAGCCATTATACATTGTGATCTCTTACCAAATTCATTGGCAAAGTCTTTTACTCTTTCATAAACATCCTCCCCTGGTATAGGTTTAGGTGCACTCTGTTCCTCATTCCGTCCATTGAATGCTTTGTGCAACCTACGATATAGATGTAATTTTGGAAGAAACCTTCAATGACCAATATATACAGTCTTGCCGGCGTGTTTTAGTCGTATTGAATCAATGTTCTCTTCACATATAAGACACACTTTAGATCCTTTGACACTATATCCAGACAAATTCCCATATGCTGGAAAGTCATTCACAGTGCAAAACAACATAGCGTGCAAACAAAATGTCTCTCTTCGTGAAGCATCATAGGTCATCACACCTTCACCCCAGAGTTTCATCAAGTAATCAATCATAGGTTCAAGATAAACGTCGATATCATTTCCAGGTTGTTTAGGGCCTGATATCAACAACAACAGCATAACACACTTATTTTTCATACACAACCAGGGAGGAAGATTGTATATAACAAGCATAACTGGCCAAGTGCTATGTTGGCTGCTCAATGTCCTGTACAAATTAATCCCATCTGTACAATGCCCAAGTCTTAGATTCCTGATTTCTTCACTGAAATTAGGGTACAATAAATCAACCTTCTTCTAGTGTGGGGAATCAGACGCATGTCATAGGATCCCATCATTATTTTTCTTAACATCTACATGCCACCTCAAATGCTTTGCATCTATCGGATTGACAAACAAGCATTGAAACCATGGTATTATAGGTAGATACCACATCACCTTGGAAGGAGAACCAGTTTTGGACTCCCCTGAAGTCGTCAATTTATACCTTGATGCACAACATTGGGGATAATCTTTCAAATCCACATAGTCCTTTTGAAATAATACACAATCATTCGGGCATGCGTGTATCTTCTTGGCCTCCATTCCCATTGGGCACAACAATTTCTTTAACCGGTATGTTGAGATTGGCAGCTCGTTTCCTTCAGAAAGAATTTCTTTCAATAAAGACAACAATGACGTGAAGCTTTTGTCGCTCCATCTATTGTTAGCTTTCAGCTTATATAATCTCAACACAACTCTAAGCTTCGTAAACTTGTAACTTGTGTATAACGGTATCTCAGCATCATGCACAATATTTCTAAACATGGGAGGTGGATCGGTGTGCTCTACCCCACAACTATCCATCATCGCATCAACGATGTCTACTAGAACTGGTTCATTCACATCTATGTCATTGGAGGCAATTTCTTCTTCCACACAAGCACTGCTATCAACATCCACTGATTTTAGGTTTGAAATCTCTCCATGCTAGTGCCATTATGTATAGCCTTGTACAATCCCGTTGCACATGACATGACTTTTGATTTCGTCACCAGTGTTGACTTTCAAGTTGTTACCGCAATGCCTACATGGACAATAGAACCTATCTCCAGGTTGTTTCCTATGTTCCTCGACAAATCTAATAAACTGATCAAGACCAAAAATAAACTCTGGGGTGCAGCAATTTGGAATGGACATCCATGATCTGTCCATTCTATGATCAAAGAGAAAACAAGTATATATTAGAACCAGGTTAGGGTCTAGGGTTAAAAGATTAGAGTTTATGGTTAAAACTTTAGGGTTAAAGGTCTTATATATAATAAATGTGTACCACCTATCCCATTCTTGAATACCTAATCTCACTATTAAGTGTATAATGTGTATTGAGTTTTCAAGAAAATTTTGGCAGCATTTTCCCCCTGTTCTCCAAGTACATATGTACTTAGAGAACAAATGGGGAAATGCTACCGAAATTTTCTTGAAAACCCAATACACATTATACACTTACATCCTAAGTGAGATTAGGTGTTCTAGAATAGTCCCAAACCGGGGACTATCCAAGATTTGTTGGCTAAATGGACATCTATAAATCCCTTTGTTTTGATTATGACAAACATTTCATTCTTATTAATCTAACGAGCTACTTGAGTGTGCAGGACTAAGATGGATGGCAAAGCAACTAGGGAAAATCCACAAGCTAAAATGTTTATATTTTCATGCAATGTAATCATTGTTGTAAAAACTTGTACAAATATATAATGTACAAGTACTTAGAATTGCATGTAAATCAAGCGTTAGATTTTCCCTAGCCAAATACCATAGTTAGACATGTCATCCCATTTAAATAGGATCATTTATGCACACTCACACATATAATTAGTGCCTAAATTGAAATCTTGAAACAGGATCATTCTCGGTCGACAAACTCCTCGACCGAGACACTCTCGGTCGACAATCTTCTCGACCGAGAAAGATCCAAAGTAGTCGTTAGACACAACAGACAAGTTAGTTGGCAGTTGAAGAAAGACGTTGCAAATCACTTGTTCCAGAGAGCCTGTCGGTCGACAAAAGTTCGACCGAGTAGGTGTCTCGGTCAACCATTTGTCGACCGAGATGGTCTCTGACAGCAACTGCAGAATAAATTAATTAGCCGTTGTTAAAGCAACAACTTTGTATCTAACGGCTAGTTAAGCACTTAGAAACCCCTAGAAGTTGTCTAGAACGTCCTTAAGCATACTTAGGCCATTCCTATAAATAGGACAAGCCATAGGACACTAGAATCCACTTGTTACACTTGAGAATACACTTGAGCATACTTAAGCAATCTATTGCAAGCAATTTGAGCACTGTGATCTTTGGCATACTTTCTCCTTAGCTCAATTTCGTGTCCTATAGGCTAGAATCTCCTACCCACAGCAATCACAAGTTCACACACTTGGTTAGGAGATCTATACGCTTGATCTAGGCATATCAAGCCTTGGGCTTAAAGGATAAGTTGTAATTTCCTTTTTCTTTCTTGTTCCTTTTTATTATTTGTACTCTCCTTGCTACTCCTAGGGTTGGAGGCTGTGGATTGGAGAGGGTTGACTTCTCAGGTGGAGAAGGGGACTTCAAGCTACTTCAAGAAGGCTATCGCAAGGGAAGCTACTTCAGAAGGCTGGTGCAACGGGAGTTGGTGCATCTACTTCAAGGGAAGGCTGCTTCAAGGTTGGGCGATTACTTCTAGGTGAAGGCTGCTTGAAGGGTTTGGGAAAAGAAATTGTATTTTATGTAAAGTCCTTGCGAGGTAATAAAATAAATTTCTTTTCAAATCCCAGTTGGGTAAGCAACTGGGTAGTGGACTGACGGCTATAGTATTTGCTATAGTTGGAACCACTCTAAACCCTGTGTCTCCTTGTCCAATATCTTCATTGTGGTTGTTTGAGTTTAAATTATTATTAAAATCTTTATAAAACTCTATTCACCCCCCCTCTCGTAGTTTTCAATTGGTATTAGAGCAGGCTTCAAGGAACCCTAACCAGGTCTTGAAGAATGGAGGGAAATGGTGAAAGGTGTTGTTTGGACAAAACCACAACATGTTGCAATTGGTGTTTAGGAACAAGCCACAAAATAACCGGATGCCCATGGAGATCAAAGGAAGAGCACAAAGAATGTCTTATTGCTACAACCAGTGAAGAAGAAGAAGAGGTAAGTCTTTTTGATTTATCTAAGGAAGAATTAGTTGCTATTATTGAAGAGACACATAATAAATATGTTGAGTGCAAAAAGAAATTAAAGAAATCAAATAAGGAAAATGATGATCTAAATGTTAAACTTCTTGCTCTTGCATCTGAAAATGAGGATCTTAAAGAGGGAAATAAATTTTCTGATCTTAAGTTAAAATCTATGGAAGCCGATTGCAAGCTCCTTTCTGTTGAAAATTCAAACTTACAGACTCAAGTAAACGATCTTCAAAAACAACCATTATTGTGCACCCATATAGATTATGACACTATTGTTAAAGAAAGAAATTTATTGACATCTAATCTAGACCAAGCAAAACTAGATATTAAGAAGAGAATGGAAGAGATTACCAAGTTACAACAAAAAATCAGTAATTTAAATAATAATGGCATTCTTGATCAAATCTTAGATAATTCCTATCATCAGATTGGGAGAAGAGGACTAGGTTATAAGCCTAAAGGGAAGTCCTATCAACCTAGTTGGAAAAAGTCACAAACCCATCAAACTATATATGTACCGAAAGGAACAAATACATTTTTACCAAAAAACAACCTAGAACAAAATCATAGAAAACGACTTGAGGTTGATTCTATATGTTGCCATTATTGCTCACGTCTTGGACATTATTCTTTTTCATGTCCTTATAAGAGAAAAGATGTAGAGTTAGTTTGGGTTCCAAAACCTCCAAACTAAATGAACAAAATCAAGTTGAGATATGACCAAAGACATCAGTTGCATATTTCTGTGTCTATCTCAACTCTACATAATTACAAATGTAAATGAAATTAATATTAGTTTGTTCACTAGATGATTTAAAGTTTAAGTCAAATGAAAAGAAAATTCCTATTTTCATATTATTTTTCGTAAAAGTATTTTCTGGTCTATTCATATACTAATCATAAAATGGAATTATCATTGTATGCTGTTATTACCATTATACCATGCTTTCATCATTGGGTGCGCATAGATAATTGTATGCATGGATCCATGAAAATATATAAGCAAGCAAAATAATTTATTAGTTATATGTTATTGCTTGCAACAAAATCTCTAACTTAGTATCTTTGAAATAATTAATTGTGCCTCCAATTAAGTAGTATGCTTCAACTTGATATTTAAATTAAATTTTATGCAGATACTATACTCAATATATTCAATCTGAAAAATCTGCAAAATTTGCCTCTTGGTCAAAATAAAATTTGACTAAGGGGCGCTATGGTCGTAGTCAAATTTGACCTAAAATAAGTTTGACATAATAACTATTTTGGATATCCTTTTATGATTAAAAGAAATTAATTTATCACAACTTATCCCAATATTGTCAAAAATAAACACAATATTACTCCCTTGGAAAATCTATATATGTGTGCTCTACAAAAATAGTCTTAAAAATCAGCTTCAAATTCGTACTCAGTAAGTCTCTCGGTCGACGAACTCTTCGACCGAAAACCTCTCGGTCAGTCCCTCTCTCTCGACCGACAGAATCTATACATATTTAGTATCAGACACACTTTCGGTCGACAAATGTTCGACCGAGACAATGTCGGTCGACAAGTGTTCGACCGAGAAGTAGCCGTTGGATACGACCGTTGTAAACCGACCGTTATGACCGGTTGTGACCGTTATTTGACCGTTGGGGAGCCGAGTGGTGCGTCTGCAACACGACCGTTGCGGACGCTCGGTCGACGAATCGTCGACCGACCTGGTCACTGGAATGTTATAAAAGGGAGCAAAAACGGGACACTTACTCACACTTGCATACTCTTGCTTCCATAGTCCCTCTCTAGTGCATTTTTGTGCCACTCTTCAGCATCCTCATCCCCAAACCTTCCTTGCTTCTTCTCCACATTCAAGTAACACAAATGGCCTCATCCTCAGCTGCCCGTGGGAAGAAGAAGGTCACCGGAAGGAAAGGAAGGGAAGCTCGGGAAGCTACTCCACCACTGACGATCATCAACGACATCGCCTTCCTCGACGGAGATGCTGGTGATCGTTATCTACGGCTTTCCTCCAAAGCTCCTCTTCCTCGACGACCAGTTGAAGCTTTGGACTTCCTCAACATAGTCGATCTGGAGGATCTCTTTGCAGTACAAAAGTTGAAGGAATTCATCTACCCCTCTTTCCCTTCCTATTCTACGAAGGTAGTGAATGAATTTTATGCCAACCTCATATCTCATTCCGAAAATGAAACTACCTTCTTCTATACCATGGTCAATGGGCATAGCTTTAGATTTACTGAAGAGGATATTCTAGATATGCTAAATATTGACCTAGATGAATATAAAGACTTCCTTGACCTTGCCACCGGAAATCCACTAAATCAACTTTCCCAAGATGATCATACCATTAGCCTTAGTAACATAAAAAGAGCTATTTTTCAATCCAACACTACTTGTCATGAAGATAGGGGAACCTACTATGCTATAAATCTCAAACCTGCCTGTAGGATTGTAAATCTCATTGTTTCTACAAATATTCACCCTAGAGCTAACAAGTCTGAAGTTCCAATATTCCGAATGTGCCTCATTTATGCCATCATAAGCCGCATTCCCACAAACTTCATCCGTATAATCCTTAAAAACATGGTTGAGTTTTCTGGCAACCCACCATATGCGAATTTCGTATGTCAAATTACTCAACATTTTCTTAAATCAAACATTGAGGATATGGGATATACATGGGAGCGTAGACCACAAAAGATAAGTAAGAACACCGTAGAGAAAATGGGAATAGATTTTGGTCACAAAAGGGCTAGAGTAGAAGGAGAAACATCTCATCAGGACATACCACCACCTCCTCCTACTACCCTACCACATGATCCCATTCAAAATACTCTTACTTATATTGCTGGCTCCCAATATCACCTTAGTAGACAATTAGACTACAATCATCATGCCATGACATATTTAAACCAAAGAATGCAAACCCTTTCCCCAAACCAAACTGATGAATATCCGTATTCTTTAAATCCTGGCATGCTCAATCCATACAATCCTTCATATAACTATTATCAAACTCCACCTCCACCATCTGTGGATCTTACACACACTCAGTTTTCATCCATGCAACTGCAAGATATTGCCGCTCATTTCCGATTTGACCGAGTACCTACATTCTTGGAAGCATATGCTCTAACTAAGACAGGTGCTCTAGATTGGCAAACATTGGTCCAGTATTATGGAACTGAGCCTTTTCTTGGGAAAGACCCTGACATTGATGTAATCCTTAAGTCTTCCCAGTAAATGTTGGAGTTATTGTAATGATATCTTTTGAATAATTGTAATGGGTCATCTCTATATGATGTGTCTATCTTTTTATGCTTGTAATACATGCTTTTAATAAAATTGGCCATCTTTACTTGATTCAAATGGATATTTTTTTTGTGAGATATATTCAAAATATGGATTATAAAATCATCATTGTAGAATATACCAAATAAGGGGAGTAATAAATAAAAATGCAACCTTTAAAATTGTGGCAAAATTGACAACTTACTTAAAACAGTTATAAATCCAGACACTTTCTCGGTCAAGAAACTGTTCGACCGAGAACACTATCGGTCGAAAGATCGTCGACCGAGCAGGTTTCTGTTGTCAAGTTTGCAATAAAACTGAATATATTTGCAAAATAATCATGTTTCCCTTCATCATGTTGAAGATAAAATTGGCTAAACTACTTCCACTTTGGAAGATGCTTGCTTTGATATTGGTGCTACTTAAACACAAGCACTTGGTTTTTATATGGACATCATTTTAATGTACTTAATCTTCGTATACTTTTGATAAAGGTCAAATTCAAAATTTAAAATCAATTGTGACCTTAGAAGCCTTAAATTGCTTTAATTGTAAGATTAAGGGGGAGCTCATAAAAACAAATTTGATTATTTAATTAAGAAGCTTACAAAAACATTATTTGGAGCTTATTACGACCTTAGTATTTTTTTTGGTTATGAAGAAATCTATGAATTTCAGAAAAATGATATAACTTGTACTTAAAGGAACTCTCTACACAAATCGGGACTTAACATCCCTTGCATTTGGATGGAGACATTTTTTATGTACTCTGAGATTAAAGGATTCTCATATCATTTTATGGGTTTAATATTCCTTGTAAAATGGATGAGAAATCAATACATATGCCATGTATCTAACAGGATCTCATATCATTTCAAGGCTTAACATCCTTTGCAAATGATTGAGAAACAAATTGTGGATAAATTAGAAAAATATGATATTAAATCCATGTTCCTAATAGGATATCTAATTAAGGGGGAGTTTTTATTCTTAAACGGTTATCTTTTTGAAATGACAAAGGGGGAGAGATAAATATAAAACTAAACTTTAGAAATTATGTAAAACTCAATTAATGAGTTTCATAAATAAACTCTTGGCTTTACATTGAAAGTTGCTATATTCCCAAATGATCTGGATTTCATGTTCCATAATTCATGGGGAATAATAAGCACACATTTTATACACAAGAGAAAAAGCTACACAAGGTAATCTAAAGGTATGAAACTCATATGTTTTATATTTCCTTTATTTATATTTTGGAAATGTTTGTCATCTTCAAAAAGGGGGAGATTGTTGGCTAAATGGACATCTATAAATCCCTTTGTTTTGATTATGACAAACATTTCATTCTTATTAATCTAACGAGCTACTTGAGTGTGCAGGACTAAGATGGATGGCAAAGCAACTAGGGAAAATCCACAAGCTAAAATGTTTATATTTTCATGCAATGTAATCATTGTTGTAAAAACTTGTACAAATATATAATGTACAAGTACTTAGAATTGCATGTAAATCAAGCGTTAGATTTTCCCTAGCCAAATACCATAGTTAGACATGTCATCCCATTTAAATAGGATCATTTATGCACACTCACACATATAATTAGTGCCTAAATTGAAATCTTGAAATAGGATCATTCTCGGTCGACAAACTCCTCGACCGAGACACTCTCGGTCGACAATCTTCTCGACCGAGAAAGATCCAAAGTAGCCGTTAGACACAACAGACAAGTTAGTTGGTAGTTGAAGAAAGACGTTGCAAATCACTTGTTCCAGAGAGCCTGTCGGTCGACAAAAGTTCGACCGAGTAGGTGTCTCGGTCGACCATTTGTCGACCGAGATGGTCTCTGACAGCAACTGCAGAATAAATTAATTAGCCGTTGTTAAAGCAACAACTTTGTATCTAACGGCTAGTTAAGCACTTAGAAACCCCTAGAAGTTGTCTAGAACGTCCTTAAGCATACTTAGGCCATTCCTATAAATAGGACAAGCCATAGGACACTAGAATCCACTTGTTACACTTGAGAATACACTTGAGCATACTTAAGCAATCTGTTGCAAGCAATTTGAGCACTGTGATCTTTGGCATACTTTCTCCTTAGCTCAATTTCGTGTCCTATAGGCTAGAATCTCCTACCCACAGCAATCACAAGTTCACACACTTGGTTAGGAGATCTATACGCTTGATCTAGGCATATCAAGCCTTGGGCTTAAAGGATAAGTTGTAATTTCCTTTTTCTTTCTTGTTCCTTTTTATTATTTGTACTCTCCTTGCTACTCCTAGGGTTGGAGGCTGTGGATTGGAGAGGGTTGACTTCTCAGGTGGAGAAGGGGACTTCAAGCTACTTCAAGAAGGCTATCACAAGGGAAGCTACTTCAGAAGGCTGGTGCAACGGGAGTTGGTGCATCTACTTCAAGGGAAGGCTGCTTCAAGGTTGGGCGATTACTTCTAGGTGAAGGCTACTTGAAGGGTTTGGGAAAAGAAATTGTATTTTATGTAAAGTCCTTGCGAGGTAATAAAATAAATTTCTTTTCAAATCCCGGTTGGGTAAGCAACCGGGTAGTGGACTGACGGCTATAGTATTTGCTATAGTTGGAACCACTCTAAACCCTGTGTCTCCTTGTCCAATATCTTCATTGTGGTTGTTTGAGTTTAAATTATTATTAAAATCTTTATAAAACTCTATTCACCCCCCCCTCTAGTAGTTTTCAAGATTTACTCCTAATAAGTAAATCTTGGGTGGGTTTCTAGGCCAACAAATACATGTGTTGTCATTCTTATACCTACAATCCTAGTTTCATCATTCATATCCTAGTTCTTCAAGTTAGGGTGATTATTGATGTCTTTAGAAGCATGATTGGCAATCTAGGGCAAAGTTCATCATTTACATTCCAAGCATGTCACGTGATTGCATTGGTATTTCCCTTTTACTAAAACCAAATTGGTGTATTAGTGAGTCTTCAAATAGATAAACACTCGAAGATGACTCAATGAATCTTATGAATAGTCAACTCTACTATAGCTTGTTGGTTCTCATTCATGACTTGCATAATATTTTGTTGATCCTAAATAGAAGCAAAATTTTACATGCCCCATATGACCCTAGAATGTTGACATGCCTAGGTTTAAATCACTCATCGATCTTGAATAATCTTGACATGCCCCATAATAGGGAAAAATAAAGATGAGTTCAATAAAAATACAAATCATAAAAAATGGACTGCATAATGAAATAATTGCTTAGTAATAATATATATTGCAAGATAAATAAAAGATCAACTCATTATTTTACAACCAAACATTTTTTTCATGCATCTTTCATTACACATTTATGGCCATTATTCATCTAGTGACTAAGGTTCTAGATTGTCTTTTACTACTTGCTACTTAATGATTATAATGTATGGTTGTTGTACAAGAATCACGGAATATAAAGTCCATGAGGATAAACTACTATTTGGGAATGATAATGTGGCTTCTCTATATTAAATCTAATCTATCTTTCTTTCTTCTTCTCTATATTTAATTATTACATAAGTTGTGTGTGAACTTTGAGCTATTTAGGGGCATTCACACTAAATTACTTTATCATTGTCTACCCAAGCAATGAGATTGGATCGATGAAATAACACTTCTATGATAGTTGGTATCAAAGACTAACACACTATGCATCTATGTAATTGTGAACTTAATTGTGAAATCCCTCATTTTCCTCTTATCAGGATTTGAACTACTATTTGTTTTGTAATAGTAATCATCTGGTTCATATACAACAACCACATTTGGCTATTGTTAGGGTTTGCGTTAACCCACAGGGCGAGACAACTATTCCAGGTGGAGATAGAGTGGATACAGCTAAAAAGGGGGTTGGAAGTCGGTGGCGGCGATGAGCTCAGCTGGTGGAGAAAGGTACCTGTCCGGCGACAGCGAGCTCAGGTTCTGAGCGGTAGACGGCGGAGAGCAGTAGGGGCGGTAGGCGGCGGCGAGTAGCACCAGCGGCGAGAAGCAGTCTGGCGGTAGGCAGCGGCGAGAAGGAGCAAAGAAGGGACGGTGGCGGCAAGAAGGAGAAGGGAGTGGCAAGCATAGCAGCAGTGGTGGCGAGCACAGCAGCAACGACGGTGAGCGGCGACAGATTTCACACAAATTGCCAAACCAAAGAGGATTCGGCATTGAAACAGAGAGAAAGGGGAAGAGTCTGCTTTGTGCGGGTGCTATTAAGTTAGCAATAGGCTTCGGTTATTAAAAACAACCGACACTTATAATAATAGGCGTCGGTCACCACAAACAAACCAACACCTATGTTCAATGATAGTCGTCGGTTTCAACTAGAAAAATCGACGTCTATCTACATATGCCAATAAAAAAAATTTCTCGAATTATGACCATAATCGTCGGGTGTCGTAGAAAACCGATGCCAAAGGGGGGGGTGAAAATTGTTGCGGGGACATCGTGCAAAAACACATCGGCGTCGGTTATTGCAAGAAAATCGATGATAAAAATGGATCCAATTTCTATCTCGCGAAAAACCTTTAGTCGTCGGTTGATTTGTAAACAACCGACGACAGCGACGTATGTTAAATTTTGGAGGTATTTTTTTTTCACTGGAAAATTTGGATTTGACGGTCGATTTTAGGTGTCATTTTCTTATTGAGGAACCGACGTAAAATAAAAAGTGATACCTGTGTCCCGCCGCTATTCACATGTAGATGTCGGTTTGTGTTTTCAACCGACGCTGTAGGGTTTAGGCGTCGGTTTCTTGTATACAACCGATGCTTGTAAATGTGACGTTATAAGCCATTTCTATACTAATGGCTGCCCTCTCTCTTCACATGAGTAATAGACCAATCAGTCAACATCATCTTCCTAGCCTTGCGTAATTTCTGAAGTAAATCTAGGTGCACTAGACTGATCCTTCAGGAGCAACTGAACAACAACTTTACAGTCCGACTCTATTATTACTTTGTTCAGGCATAACCTCATGGCATCTTCCATAGCTAGCAGAATGGCTTACAACTCAGCCTCCAGGACGTCATCAGCTGCCAGTTTAGCTCCTTTACCAGTTAGCCAGTCTCCTATCTAATTGCGCAACATAGGCACAACTCCCTTCTTTCTTCTTGAATGTTGCATCGACGTCCATCTTGAACCATCCCTCCTCAGGCATCTCCCATTGCTCCAGTTGACATGTGTTGATGATTGTGACTTCTGTGTCCCAGGCTATTTTGCTCAGATCAACATCCTGCCTAACCTTCATTGGCAACTGGATATGGTTAGAAGGTTTACCTTCTATCACCTGACGGTTCCGGCTATTCCAAATATGCTACAAGCCATACATGAATCTCACTCGATCATTCTTGTTCCTTAGATTTATATGTACCCAGGCATCTAGATTAATTTTGTTCAATTTAGAAATTCTCAGGCATCTAGATTTGTATTTGCAAGGATCGGTCTCCTGCATTCTCGGGCATATTAGCAATCTATCAATGCATGAGGGTCGTCTTCCTTCACTCAAATTACTTCTTCCACAATACTGTTATTTGTCATCTGTCGCTCTAACCTCCTCTTGTTTGTTATAATGGCATTGTGGGATATAGTCCACATGAAAACTTACTCGGGATGAGATTTGTTCTTCCTAGATGGTTCTCCACTCCCCCTGTCTAGTATGCTCTAGTCCTTGTATGATAGCTTTGTAAGCTGAGTTTGTAGAAAAATATTTTGTGTTACTGTTCTTCCATACTCTCATATCTCTTCCAGACTCCGTCCTAGGTGGCGGGATCTTCAAAATCTCAGTAACACAGCCCGCTGGTAACCAGTCCTCTAGGAAGCTTACGTCCCAATCCCCATTATCTAGAACAGCACTGCTAACTTTCAGGTCGTCAATCTCATCTGGAATTGGTTTTGTTGCCTCATCTCTAAGACATCTTCTATTTTTCAACCACAAATCGTCCCAGAAGCTGGTGTCTCTTCCCGTAACCAGATGTATATGAGAGTTCATTGTAATGAGGTGTTTCCCTTCTAGAGTAGCCTTACCTAGTCTAGAAAGAGTCGAAACACATTTTTCCTTGTGCTCTTTATACCTTTTGTTCATCAACTGACACTAAATAGTAGGTCTGTTAGTAGCTACATCCCACGAGTTCTTAGCTAACAAGGCCTTATTCCAGTCCCGCAAGGTCTTTATGCCCAGACCTCCGTTAGCTTTGGTACTGACCACCTTCTTCCACGCAATGAGAGATATAGGACGTTGAATATTGCATCCACCCCAAATGAACTTTCTAATCGTGCTATCTATGAAATCACATAGGCCCAAAGGCAGAAGCGTTGTTTGCATTAGGTAAGTCAGCATCGCCGCCAAGGTTGTCTTAAGCTAGACAAACCCTCCCTGCAAACGACAGACATCTAGCTGACCAAGAGGCTACTCTTCTTGTGAGTTCATTCAGTACCTCCCCATACGTGTTCTTATCCACCCTCTTATGTAAATGAGGGACTCCAAGATACTTACCTAAGTCAGAGGTTTCAATAAATTCACAGACTCTGCAAATGTCCCGAGGTACTCTCCTGGGTACACTTCTAGAGAAGAAAATACGAGTTTTCTCGACTGAAATTCTTTGTCCGGACGCAATACTGAACGTTGTGAATCATTTCATAATAGACTTAATGTTAGCCACCGTAGCTTTGGCAAATAGTATAATGACATATGTAAAGCACATATGTGCCTGTCTCGATCCCTTAGCTGAGATCTTCACAAGGTTCCATGTACCATTGCTGACTCTTCCTTGGATCATCTGGCTGAGCCTTTCAATGCGTATGACGAACAGGTAGGGTGACATTGGGTCTCCTTGTCTCAACCCTCTAGTCTCCTTGAATTCTTGTAATGCACTTCATTTCCATAAGATCAAGGTTCTACCGCATGTGATAGAATTCATGGTGTACCCCTTTAGGTTACCTGGAATATCAGTGTAGTTTAGTGTGTCCTCTATGAACTCCCACAACATCATGTCGTATGCCTTTAAAAGATCTATTTCCACTGCCATAGTTTGATAAGTGTGCTTTTGTCTCGTGATATGAATCACCTCCTGAACCAGTGCTATGTTGTCAGTTATTCTTCATCCAGGGACAAAACTAGATTGTTCCATGTCATATCCATTCAGGGATACACTTCTTTCATCGTTCTACCGTGATCTTAGAACATAATTTCAAACACAATTTATTCAAGGAAAGAGGCCGTAGCTGGTCACACCTTTCAGGATGTTGTACTTTGGGGATGAGTAATATAACTGAGTTGTATATCTCCATAGGTAGAACATCTCCTCTAAGAGCTTTTGAAACAGTTAACATGATAGACTTATCGACAATGCTCCAATTCTTCATCATGAAGTGCCCATTGTTGCCAACCGGGACGGCTGCCTTGTTGGGGTCAGTACTTTTCAATACTTTCAGTACTTCTTCAACAGTAGGTTCTGCAGCCATCATAACCTTTTCCCTCTCTTATAGCCTTTTGAATTGATCTAGGATATTATTATGTGGTAGAAATGAGTTACTAGCAATTGTCGTGAATATAACTTTGAAATGAGCCATAACTAGCTTCTGGATTCCTGCCTCATTAGTCACCCAATTGTTGTTTGTGTCCTTCAGTGCGTCAATGCAGGTACCTGATCTTCTTCTTTGTTTCACATAGGCCTGGTAGAATCTAGTATTGTCATCTCCATTTTTTAGCCAATTACTAGAGGAAAAAGGCTTATAGTCCACAAATATTACTGTGGACTATACTTCATAATCCATGGTTTTACCCGTGGAGTATAAAATGACCATGGACTATTACCGTAGATTAGGTAGCCGTAGACTATTCTCCATACTCCACAGACCAACCCATGGACTATTATAAAACCGTGGACTATTTGTGTTCTTGTATCTCAAATTAAAAATCATATAATCCACTTTGATAACCGTGGACTATTATTCATTTATTATTAAATTAGATTTTACAGTCCATGGTGAAAACCTCATTTATATAAGATTTCACATAAAAAGGAACTTGTTATATTGTGATATTCATTCATGATGTACTCATATTAGATCTTACAATTCTAAAATTTAACAATCACAACAAATTTTAACAATAATATATGTTTATTTGAGATAATTAAAAAGACAATACTTCATTCACACTCTGCTCAAATTCATGGTAATCATGTTACTAGTGATCTCGACAATAAATTGATTCCATAAACAATATATATGTTTGAAACAAATAATAACATGATAGCTCAATCTATCTCAGCCACATCTCTAGAAATTCCAAAAATGTCATAGTATTTCTGTATACATTCTGGACTTAAACATTACAACATGACGTGTTTTGAGAATCTGACTACATGGTATCACAGTAGCAGTAACTACAATAATGTTGTATGATATTTTAGTCTCTTTCAGATCTTGACTCCTGAAGTGTCCACTTTCTTCCCAAACATGTTGTGTAATAGTCATATTCCTATAAAAACAAAATATTCAAGTCAAACATACATGACAACAAAATATATTTCTCAATGTTCATTTATATAGATAATTTAATGATAATTTTATAATCATAAATAACAAGTCATTATTTTTGCACATGTTATTATTTCATAACAAAGCAATATAATAGAAACATGGTTGTATCATGTAAAATAAATTCAAACATGTATGTATCTATATTTATTGAATGACACATTAAACATGACATTTCATTTAGTATCTAACAAGAAAAAATACACCAATAACTCATTAACTGAACAAAAATATTACTTGTTGTGCTTAAAGAAAAAGTAAATCTTACCCAAATGAGGAGAATCAATATTTGTTCCTTCCTGTATCAGTGATTGAAAAATAACATTAAAATATTATTCTAGAGTGATATATAAATATAGAAAAACAAGATAGCTAGCATACTGAAGATTCTAGTGCATCCTTGAAACTAGATTCAAGAGTTGTTGTCTTGTCCTACAACAATTATGTATAAATAATTTTTATTTTAACAAATCTAAATATTTAATATAATTATAATAGGTTTTAAATATTAAACAATACCTTTGACTCTAATATCTTCAACCGAGCTCGTAAATCCTCAATCTCACATTCTTTTTCTTTAATATGGCAATGTTGTTCTTTGATCTGATGGTCTTTCTCTTGCAATTGGGATTTCCAAGCTTTAGTCACACTTCTATTTGAATTTTCTACCAGCCTTTTCTTCTTTAAATTTCTTCTAGTAATACCTCTGCTTATTCCTCTCTCATACCCTCCATGATGAGACCCATACACAGAGTTCACAACAGGACTAAACTTCAACGGATCATTTGTATTCTCCAGTCCCAATTCTATACATCTTTGTATTACCGTTTCCTATAAGATAAATTCACATATCGACTTATTTTTCTTAATTTAGAAGAATATAGATGATGACATAAAGACTTACACAAATCACTCTTATTTTTTCATCTATATATTCACCATTCCTTTTATGACCATCAACTCAAGTTTGCAGGAGTGTCACTTTCCCACTATTTTCTCCTGAAAAATATTTACATATGTAACATTTGAAAAAGTAAAAGTTATTTCAACTATTCTAAATTATATTAGAAATCTTACCGCATTCAAATACTTTTCAACATAAGGTATTGGTCCAGTTGTGTGTGTAGCTTATAAAATACTTCTATTGTGTTTATTAATGCTCGCTTCTTGCTACTCAATGATCAAGTGAATTTATGAATTAAATATAAGTATGAATGGTAAAACATAGTAAGACAACGCAATATTTTTTTGAACTTTACCTATTTTGATTGACTGCTCGAAAGATCTATAAGTAATACCTAACTTTCTTGTGTAACTCGATCATCTATAGTTTCCATTTGTTCAACAATGGGAATATTAGGATTTAACCTACATTTTAGATCCTTACGAAAATCACGCAATTATTGATTGATCGTCTTTTGGACAAAAGTAGTTACTTCATCATAAGAAGTCACTTTTGTATCATCCGTATTGAAAAATTTAAAGTCACACTGCATCAATAAAATGTAATATATATGAAAACAATAAGATTAAAACTATTTTGCTATTTTAGTTGGATAAAAAAAATATAAAAGCTATCTTGAGGTAGAACACTTACTAGAACATTAGTCATAACCATTTCAATCGCCGATTCATGATCTTGTCCCCAATCCTTATGTATCGGAAATAAAGAGGAATTACGAGCTAATATTCATAAAAAGTTGCTCAAACTGCGTCTCCCTGGTCCAGCAATTCTACCATAATTGAGAACAATGAATTTATGCTTCTGACCATATGTAGGGCCCACTGCCTTTAAACTGATTCTACCTCGTGTCCTTCTCTTGTTAACATTTGGTATGATAACATCTAAAAACATTTAGAAATTGTGATTTAACTTTTATGATAATGAAAAATATTCATAGAAAAATATAACACATGTTGCATCATGCTCAATTGATTCTATTAAATTTGTATGAACTACATCTTGGCTTTGATCATCCACTCCTGGTATAGTAGAAAAATAAGGAAATAGATACTCAACATAATAAAAGTAAATAAACATTAACATCGATATTACTTTATCACAAATATTTTACCTCCCATCAGTTGTCTATCATTTTCATTTTCTAGAGTTGTGGTATGCATGTGCCTCTGTTCATTTTCTAGAATTGCATAGTAAAAGTAAATAGGCATCAACATCGATTATTTGATAATAAATATAACTTTATCATAAAATATTATACCTCCCAAGTGTTGTCTACCATTGTCATTTCTCGGATACATATATTGAAAATGAACATACATTGATCTAACACACTACTTTTAACTCAAATTGGTACCTTTCATGTTTTGTAAGGTTTGCTCTAGATCTGAAATTTTTTTTTGAGAATTAACTTGGCCTTGATGATTCACTGGATATCACATTTGAGAAATAAAGAATACATCATCTCTATATATCTAGTATAAAAGGTTATTCTTCTTGTATCATTTACCTCCACTTGATGGCCTATCATGCCCATGTCTTGTGAATTCTGTCGAGGCATTCACTTGTGTCTTGTCATTTCCTACATATCATATATTGAAAATGAACATACATTGATCTAACACACTACTTTTAACTCAAATTGGTACCTTTCATATTTTGCAACGTTTTCTCTAGGTCTGAATTTTTCTTTTGAGAATTAATTTGACCTTGACGATTCACTGGATATCACATTTGAGAAATAAAGAATACATCATCTCTATGTATCTAGTATAAAAGGTTATTCTACTTGCAATTACCTCCACTTGATGGTCTATCCTGCCCATGTCTTATGCATTATGTCGAGACATTCACTTGTGTCTTGTCATTTCCTGCATATCATATATTGAAAATGAACATACACTGATCTAACACACTACTTTTAACTCAAATTGGTACCTTTCATATTTTTCAAGGTTTGCTCTAGGTCTGAATTTTTCTTTTGAGAATTAACTTGGCCTTGACGATTCACTGGATATCATATTTGAGAAATAAAGAGTACATCATCTCTATGTATCTAGTATAAAAGGTTATTCTACTTGTAACAATTACCTCCACTTGATGGTCTATCCTGCCCATGTCTTGTGAATTCTGTGGAGACATTCACTTGTGTCTTGTCATTTCCTGCATATCATATATTGAAAATGAACATACATTGATCTAACACACTACTCTTAACTCAAATTGGTACCTTTCATATTTTGTAAGGTTTGCTCTATGTCTGAATTTTTCTTTTGATAATTAACTTAGCCTGGACGATTCACTGGACATCACATTTGAGAAATAAAGAATACATCATCTCTATGTATCTAGTATAAAAGGTTATTCTACTTGTAACAATTACCTCCACTTGATGGTCTATCCTGCACATGTCTTGTGAATTCTGTCGAGACATTCACTTGTGTGTTGTCATTTCCTGCATATCATATATTGAAAATGAACATACATTAATCTAACACACTACTTTTAACTCAAATTTGTACCTTTCATATTTTGTAAGGTTTGCTCTAGGTCTGAATTTTTCTTTTGAGAATTAACTTGGCCTTGACGATTCACTGGATATCACATTTGAGAAATAAAGAATACATCATCTCTATGTATCTAGTATAAAAAGTTATTCTACTCATAACAATTACCTTCACTTGATGGTCTATCCTGCCCATGTCTTGTGAATTTTGTCGAGACATTCACTTGTGTCTTGTCATTTCCTGCATTTCATATATTGAAAATGAACATACAATGATCTAACACACTACTTTTAACTCAAATTGATACCTTTTATGTTTTGCAAGGTTTTCTCTAGATCTGAATTTTTCTTTTGAGCATTAACTTGGCCTTGACGATTCACTAGATATCACATTTGAGAAATAAAGAATACATCATCTCTATATATCTAGGATAAAATGTTATTCTTCTTGTAACAATTACCTCCACTTGATGGTCTATCCTGCCCATGTCTTGTGCATTCTGTCGAGGCATTCACTTGTGTCTTTCCATTTCTTGCATTTTATATATTGAAAATGAACATATATTGATCTAACACACTACTTTAACTCAAATTGGTACCTTTCATGTTTTGTAATGTTTGCTCTAGGTTTGAATTTTTCTTTTGAGAATTAACTTGGCCTTGAAGATTCACTGGATATCACATTTGAGAAATAAAGAATACATCATCTCTATGTATATAGTATAAAAGGTTATTCTACTTGTAATAATTACCTCCACTTGATGGTGTATCTTTCCCATGTCTTTCAAACTCTTTAGTGGAAGCCTTATTTATTGGGTCAGTTTTCTTGATGATATTGTTCACAGAAATGCGCTTAGGAGGCATTTTCCTATAGGACACAAAAGATAAAGTGAGAGAATATACTTGAGTGATATGAAGGAAGATACATATGATCAAAACCTATTAAAAAGAAAGATAATTCTTACCATAAATTGACTATGTTTTCTTTTCTTCGTACATTCAATTATAATATTTTCATCTACTTGATTCATTTTAGGATCTATACATGTTCTTACCCAAAGCTCTATATCATCATCTGACACACTTTCTATTAGAATTTATGCATCTGATATATTCATATAAAAAGAGGCATCATTGATGGGAATGTCATATGTGTCTCTAGCAATCCAAGAGCAAACTACATTTAAATTTCCATCTTCAGGATCAGCAGAATAGAAAACTTGTTTTGCTTGTTCAGGGAATATAAAAGGCTCATCGTCAAATGCATGTTTGGTTGTATCAACAATGGTGAAGTTAAGATAATCCCTTGTAACTCCAACTTCATCATCACTATCATACCACAAACACTTAAAAAGTTGAGGACTGTGATACATATTTTGAGAGAATACCTAATCCTTCCTGCACAACAACCGCATCCAGTTCTGGTGCCACAGCCATGTCTAGTACCGGGAACGCAGGGTTTGGCTTGAAGATCAGGAGGAAAGATGGTCGGGGTTGAAGATGCTGGCGTTCAGACGAGGCTTTCTCCAAAGAAGTCGTCCGCCACAAACCGAATAGGAGGCAAGGGAGGAGGCGGCGCCTAGGGCACGATCGTCCAAGACGGAAGTGCTGAGCGCTCTGTAGTTAGCGGACTAGGAATAACAGACTGGGAGTTTAGCGGACTGGGAATCAAAACAAGTAACCATGGTCTATTAAAATGGAATTAACATATGTAAAATTGTGATCTGAAATAATCGTGATTTATTTGAAAACCGTGGACTAAGCCACATTGTGTGCTATTGTCTAAATAGTTTTGTTCCCTCTAAGTTACCCTCGTCACAAGCCATATAGCCTCACCTGTGTAAAAAAAGGATATACACATATGTATCCAAAGTTAAGATAAACAAAATTAAAAATAATCACATACATATTGTACACGGTGCATTTATATGGGTAAAGCTATTAATTTATTTCTAAAATTGGCATGTACCTTTTATGGAAACATGAGCCATAACTGAAAATAGAATAGTTACATTGTAATGGGCATGTACCTATACATAGATCGTTAAATACATATAATTGTTGACTGGCGCCGAGGGGCAGGGCAAGAATCTTGGATTTCATGAGTATTAAATAGTTTAATGCCATGACAAAGTTCCTTTTCTTAGGATCCTATTGGTTTGGTGTAAATCATGAGTTCTGTGGAACTCATTTTCTGGAAACTATAGTTCAGTTTCTGGAACTTAAGTTCCATTCACTTCCATGTGATTGGTTTGTTGTAAGTGTAAATATAGAAATCATTAAAAATTTTGTTAATTTTATTGTATAATATAAATAAGTGAGGATGGCAAAAACATAAAAAAATGGAATCATATCCGTAAAAAATCATAATATTCTTAAATCATAATAACCACAACAAGTAGTTATGGTGTAGATGTTTGTCCTTTAAAAATATTTTATTATAATATAATTATAATCTTAATAAATATATTATGATTAAAATCACATTGCAACATTTTTATTTCACTTTATGTATACAAAGTATTTTAATAATATCAACATTTCATATGCTTGTAAATATAAATTTTGGTTCATCAATGTTTAACACAATGTAGAATATTAACTTTTACATTATTTCTGTACGGAATTTTTACTATATTATTCATGTATGGTTACAGTTAATTATCATTTTTTGCATCATATTGTTTAAACATGAAGAATAAAAATATATTACGTAAATGTTCACATTGTTTCTACATGGTGCGGTGTTTATTTTTTTATGATATTTTGTATTTTCTATTTTGTAGATTGTACTGATAATGTTGGTTATAGAGTTAAATATTTTACATAGTGCGATTATAGTGTATTATATTTTGTCATATTATGTTGTGATTTTAGCAACGAACTAGATCCTCACCATTAATATTTCTAGTCATAAATATTTTTACATGTATCACTTATAATGAGTGAAGAATATAATTGTATAAAAAATATTGTTAGTTGTCCCAGAACTCGTTTTCCGCTCTTTTTAAAAAGAAACTCAGGAACTGTGTTTTGTATGTAAGTTTGTAACTCCCAGAAGTCACGGAAGTCAAGTTCTAACACTTACTTTAAACTAATCATGAAAAACCGCTCAAAGAATTCCGGTTCATGTATTTTCGACCAGTTACAACAAACCAATCGGAGCCTTAGCTGCAACAGTCACATGGAATTTGAAAAATGGGTACGTTGAGTAAATCTAAATTGTAGATCACCTTACCTATTCGGAGAACTATGCTGCGTAAACAATAATATGCCGATTTTGACAGTCACTGCTGCGCATCACGCTTCCGATGAGTGACGGCGCCGTCTCGGGTGATGATATACCTATCTTGATTGATGCTCTATTGCCCTACTTGACTCCTCTCTCAGCTGTCGGTCCATGCTGATCTGGATGCAAAAGTGCCCCAAAGTTTCGGCTGCGGGATCGTCTTTTGCTGGGGTACGCGCAGTCGGCCCCAGTTGTAATGGGAGACTGCAAACCGAGTAAAGAACAAGTGTACTAGGGCACGGATGAAGTGTATGCCTTAAAGCTCAAAAACCGTGGTCTATTATAAGCTAAAACTATACACCCCAAATAACTGTGGACTGGAGAAGTAAAACAACCGTGGATACATTTTTGATCGTGGAGTATAAAGGTATTTGCTATTGATATGGATTTTCCTTTTCCATTCTTCCTCCTCTTGCCGTAGGATCTGTGCTAGCTCGTTCTGCATAGATAAACTTAGCTCGTCAGTGATAGTATCATACCTCTCCTCAATCATGGATTGTAGTTTGTTAATATTTCTGAGCAGCCTGTCTTTGTTCTCCCGTAGTTGCTTCCTGTACTTAGTGTCCCACTCTTCTATGTGTCTCTTGGCATTACGTAGAGCATTGTAGAAGTTGAGGTTTCCTTGACAAATATTCTTGAGCATCTGATTAAAATCTCTATTACTCTCCCAGTAGTTTTTCACCGTGAATCTTTGTTGTGTCGTGTGCACCTTGTTGGCTTTGACTAGTACTGGACAGTGATCAGAAAATGTTCTAGGGAGGTGGATCATTGAGAAGTTCGACTTTTCCTGAATGAACTCAGTATTGGCTACGGCTTTATCTAGCCATTCATGGAGGGTTCCATGCTTATACGTGAACCTCAAGCCTGAAAAGCGTAAGTTTGACAGCCCTGCTTCAAGTAGTGTTTCGCTAAACAGGCGGGCTTCAGAGAAATTATATCGCTTCCCCCCTTTCTTCTCATTGGGGCTTAGGGTAGTGTTGAAGTCGCCAACGGCTATCCACGGACCTATGAGCCTGTTCCCCATCTACAGAATATGTTTCCAAAGGTTTCTCTACACTGTAATGTGTGGATTAGTATAAATTATAAAGATGTAGGTTCCTCCTTCCATCCTACACGTAACAAATTGTCTGTGGCTGTTGATGATTTCAATCTTACATTTATTTTCTTTCCAACATAACTAGATACCACCCGCAAAGCCCCGTGCTTCAACCTTGTGTGAGTTAGTAAAGCCCAGCGCTTGGATGGTCTGAAGAGCAAAACTTCCACTTATGCGTGGTTTAGCAATGGCGATCAATTTAGGTTTATGTATCACCATAATTTCCCATCTGTAGTACACGGCACATATCATCATTCCCAATCCCCCTAACGTTCCAGTATAATGTATCTAACATACACACCAGCAGTTGATGTGGGGGCATCTTCTTCTTTTGCATCTTTAATTGATGAATGTTGGGTGGTTTCCCCACTCTCGACGTTCACCTCACTTTCCTCTTGGTTCAGCCTGGTGTTCCGCCTTCTTTGGGTATAAGGCGGGGTCACTTTAGCTTGTTTCATTTTGGAGCTACTTCCTTTAATTTTTTGTCTAGCTGAGGACACAAAATTCAGTAATTTGTTGCCATTAGTTAGGTCATTTGTATCCCCGCTATCCCCTCTCCTTTATCTGCCTCCATTTCGTCTACCTTTTCCATCTCAGTAATTACCTCATCTACTTCAGGGTCTACTATTGTATGGACTTCATGTACTTCATTTTCATGCTCCTTCTTGGTACCTGCTTGTTTGTTGTTCTTCCCAGTTTCCTTGTTGTTCGAGACATCCTTCAGTGCTTCCCTTTTATCATCTGTTGTAGTAGTTGTCTTTACATGTTTCTTCTTTTTTTGCCAAACTTTCTCTTGTTGCTTATACTTCTGTGTTGTATTCAGTTCCTCCTGTTGTGCATGATTCATTTGGGTGTCTTCAATAACCTCCTCCTCGTCGTTGAGCTCCTCAAATCTGTTATTTCCTTTTGTGTCTTGGGCTTTACGATTGGAGTAGTTATGCCCTTTTCTGGCTTGATTTCTTCTCCTTTGTGTCTGCCACTCCTCTTTCTCCTCAATGTCATTATAGGTATTTTCATTGTCACCTCCTTTACTGCTTTGTTTGTTTCTCTACAGGCAGTACTTGGTTTGGTGTCTCAGCTATCCACAGCTATAATAGGTTTTGGGGTAGGCCTCATAAATGATATCATACTCTTGATCATTGATGATAATCAAGGTAATTAACTCCTTTCTAGTATCTACCTCCACTGCCAGTCTGGAAAAGCAGTTGTGCGTTCTTCTCGATGTGTGTTCATCCACCTTGAATAGCCCCCCTAGTGCCAACCCTATGTATTCAAACATAGTATCCACATATAGGTGCAGAGGTATATTCATGACCCTTTCCCAGGTAACTATGTGCGTAGGCATTTCCTTAGTTGGTTGGAATCTTGGGTTCCAATCCCAGACCCCTAAGCAGCATCCAAAGATGTTCTAGGATCCTCCCGTCACATCCATATCATAATCTCTTCAACATGAAAGCTGAATAACAAAGTGTCCCAGATTTAGTTCTAAAATATTGAACCAGCCTATGATATTCCAAAGGAGTTTGACTCTTTCCTGCATTGTCATATACCCTCCTCCTATTAACCTGACCACTACAACATATCCCTGGTCAGATTCTCCTCTGCTTCATCAGTTATAGTGATGATTGGGGTACCAACACTGCTCTTGTATGACACATCATGAAGATTTAGGTTTGATTCAAATAGGGATTCCTACATCATGTTCTCGAGATCAACTTCAACGTAAATTTCACCGAATACCGCTTTGCTGAAGGAAGGTTGTGATGAAGCTTCCCCATTCTATTCATCTCCTCCTTGCCATGTGTTAGGGTTAGATTCTCTAGTGTCCGCCAGCAGTGGGATGTGTGTGACAGTTCTTGGCCTCTTGCTCCCTACCATCGTGTCCTTCTTTGCACCCATGGTGTTTTCAATGTCGATCGATGCCTGATCTTGCTTTCCACGCATCCCCTTGTACTGGAACTAGAAGCCAATCTTGAGTACCAAAACCCTAACTCTAATGTTTCCATCCACATAACTTCCTGTGTCTTCAAGCCTTTCCTTGTATCTTCCACCCAGTCGGTCACCTTCTCTCTATGAAAGTCCGACCCCCTACCCGAATCTTCACTTCCCCCCATTGCATTGCCGCCGCCATCACCTCTCCCCCTGAGTTCCCCTACAGCCGCCATCACCTCTTAAATTTAGGACATAATCTACCTCCTTTAAGATTCTTGTTGAAACTGGTTTGAATTCAATTTTTTAATTTGAACTAAAGTATTTGTATATTGTATGAATCTTCTATCTTATGATGTATGGCATAGTCATTTGGGACTTGTTAATAGTGATTCAATGAAATAAATGATGAATCTAGATTTTGTTCTCATATCTAGTATTTATAATAGTAGATGGAAAATTTGTGTGCATTCTAAACTTCCTAGAAAGCCTTTTCATTCTATGAATAGGAATTCAAAAATTCTTGATTTAGTGCACACGAATATACACAAATTTAATTACATTGCTACTAGGGATTCAAAAATTATTTCATCAATTTTATTTATGATATAAATAGATATTTTTATGTATGATTACTTAAATGTAAAGATGAGGCATTAGAAAATATTTAACTCTTTAAGAAAGATAGTAAAACTCAACCTAGTAAAGTACTTAAACGATTAAGGTCAAATAGTGAAGGAGAGTACAACTCTAACTTGTTGTTGGAAATATTCAGTGAGATGGTGTAGTTTGTGAGTTTAACCCTCCTTATTCACCAAAACATAATAGGATTGCATAAAAGAAGAACTGAATCCTGATTAATATGGTTGATACCTTATCCCAAATATCAGTTCTACCCAACTTTATGTAGGGGTAATATTTGAACACGTCTTACCATATTATGAATAGAGTTCCCCATAAATACAAAGAAATTAGTCCTTTTGAGCAATGGAGATGGAGAAAATTGAGTCTCAAATATATTCAAGTGTGGGGGAGCCTTGCTAAGGTACTTGTCCCTGAACACAAAAAGAAGAATTTGGGACAAAAAATATTGATTCCATCTACTTCAGTTATGTAGACACAAGTAATGCCTCTATATTATTGATTGTAAAATAAAAAAACTCTGAGATTGATGCCAATACAATTGTGAAACTATCTAATTCTACATTCTTTGAGGATGTGTTTTGTAAGACCCCTAAACTTGCTTAATGAGTTGAATAAGCTTAATTATCATAATTTAATTCTTAAAACTCTAATATAACCTTTTGATATGCTTTGAAATCATAATACAAGCTTAAGGTTCAAATTTGGTCCAATTTGGACACTATTTGAGCATGTTATGCAATTTTATGCACATTTTGGACTTTTCTACAATTTACCCAATTGAGAGGTTTTCTTTGCAATTTATTACTTGCATTATATTCCTTGGATATTCTCTCTTCATTCTTGATCCTTTTGAGCCATGGAGAACCCATTTAAACCTTTGTTTGAGGTGTTTTCTCCAAGGGTATTTTTGGGTTTACCCCTTCATGGATGAGCTACCTTTACTAGTTATCAACTAGTGAGTTATTTGTTTTACTTGGAAATTCAAGAAACAAGGGATAAACATGTCTCTATGGATGATGGGGGATCTTCTTGTGTGTGTGTGATTGTATATTATTAATAGTTTAAGGACATGGACACTTGGAAAGATACTAGAACTTCAACTTTTTCTTTTTCTTTATGTTAAAGTTTCATATACTTATCCCTAATGACCAAAATGAGCCATTTGCTCTCCACCACTTCCCTCCTTCTAAAAACCTCGTCCTCCCTCTATTCTGCTATAAATTTCCTATCCAAGAAAGAAGAAAGAGGGGAGCTTTTTGGAAAAAGAATCTAGGGTTGCAATTGACTTCCTTTTTGAGTTTAAAAAGCTTCCTTCTAGTGAGCTTGACCTAAAAGAGTAAGAATCCCCTTCTTTCCTCCATTTATTTCTTTGTTATCCTTCCCTCTGCCTTTCTCCAGATTGGAACCTTGCTGTTCCATGGTAGAAATTGCTCTAAAGCTCTAAAACCCTACCTTTCTTGCTCCTTATGGTTAGAGTTTGCTCATTTGATGAAGAGAGGTGCTAGATGGACGAGTTCACAGCTTATGATTGGATTTTCTACCCTACCTACTCATATTTTCTTATGTGTGGGAGTTTATCTTTTCATTAGATGAAAGTTTTATAACTTGATCCATGTTTATTGCTTACCATAAGCTTGCTAGCTCATGTTCTTGATTGAAAATGATGATTCATGTACTAAAAAGTTGTGCTTGTCTTGGATTTTGATTGTTATAATGTTCCCTGTTCTGATTTCAGTTCTAGATGAACCTGTGATCATGTGTACATTATTCATAAGGTATAATATGACTTGGATCAGGTTGGTTTGACAACCTATGGTGCTAAGCACCTATCAACCAATGGTCAATTTTAGGGTTTAAAGCTGAGTTCTTCTATAATCCCATGACCCGATGATGGTACCATTGCAACAACGCTATGGTGTTGTCTTCATGATAACTGATTGTCGAGATCAAAGGTATCAGATGATGGTGACAACCTATGGTCATCCTCTTAGATCATGTTTTGGATCAATTATAAGTTTAATGATCAATCATTAAGTACCCTACTGATGTTATCAATCAATGATGACATTAGCTTAATATTTGATACTGATTAATGAATATAGTATTGATATAAAAACCTATGGTGATTTAATGGTCACTAATGATGGTGGATAAGGTCTCTAAAACCTATGTTGTGTTAAGCATTGTAGTTGCAACATCAATTAAGCCTTAGACCAATGGTTTCTTGGGTCACTTGATGCAATGGTTGGACCTATACTGTAATTGATGGGTTTGACATATGAACTTTACCCAATGGTCAAGATCTAATGTTTATTCCTCCAATAAAGTGGAATAATGACTAATTTAATATGTTGGTCCTAATAATGTGATTTAGATGGTTTCCTTTATATGATCAACTTAAGGAGCTTACTTGTTGACAGTGGTTGGCTTGTTTTAAATGAACCGTCGATTATGGGTTTTACCCTACTCTCAACAGAACCCTTATTGTTTTAAACCAAAGGATGTCTAGGGTTAAATGGTGACTTTTATAGATCACAATTCAATAACATCATATATGATTCATTCAAGGTGTTTACTTATGTAAACAACCAATGGTCTTACCTTTTAAACATCCAATGGTTATGGGTGACATTGTGGTATGGTGATATGGGTTGAATGATGATGGAACAAATGGAGGGTTACCTTTAATAAGGTAGTCTTACCTATTCACTCATATGAATAGAAGGTATGATAACTATATTGTGTTGATATGTAACCCTAATGAGGTATAGCTTGTTATACCTAGCTTTAATATAACTAAATGATGGTAATTGGGTATGAATAGTCCTTGAATGACTAATACAATCATGGAGTACTCTCTTATTATTGTTGAAACCCTAGTATGCTATAAACCAATGGTTACACCTTGATTTATGTGTGGGTTCATACTTGAGAATGGTATGGAATGTGATGGGGATGCTTCACCTTATGCATCCATGATCCAATGGGGATGCAATGAGTTAGGGTTTGGGTATGAGTGCTGATTAGTAACATTAATATAATTTATCTTGTGAACCTAACTCTAATGCAAATAGATAAATATGAGTATTTATATTTAACATTCGTATATGATGTAATGATGGTGTAATAACCTCCTTAATATGATCATAACCTTGATATGTTAATTGGTGGTTACCAGAGCCACATGGTTGATACTTTCGTATGCTAAACATGTGCAATATGAATATGATGAGGGTTAATCATATCTAGATTCCTTGCATGTTCATGTAATAAAGGAATGTACTTAATGTTAATATAACCCTACTATGATTGGTTATGAATATCTCATAGCTCATTAATGCAATATTGTGTTGATCTGATGTATTATATGTAAGTGATGTTATTGAGCCATGTTATAAGGCATGCAAAGATAATGATGATCTTGCAGGGAATAGTATATGGTCTTAATGACCTTTGGGCATTGTTGAGCCCTAAATGAGGTGTAATCCTCTTGTGTTGATAAGGGTTGATACCCTATGATATTGTAAAAAGGAATTTATATCCTGTGATAGTATGATGGTCTTAATGACCTTTGGGCATGGTTGAGCCCTGAATGAGTCTCTTGTGTTGATAAGGGTTGATACCATGTGATATTGTGAAAAGGATTTTATATCTTGTGATAGTATGATGTTCTTAATGACCGTTAGGCATGGTTGAGCCTTGAATGAGGTGTAATCCTCTTGTGTTGATAAGGGTTGATACCCTGTGATATTGTGAAAATGATTTATATCTTGTGATAGTATGATGACTAGTGTAGCCTCATGAATGGTAAGTGAATAGTACCATGTGATGATGATGAGAAATTATGTTTCACAGGTTTTATATCTTTTGAAGTTGTGATATTTATATACTTGCTAAAAGTGAATTAGGGTTTGTATGTCCACTTGCTTGATGCAGCCTTAATTCACCCAATTGGCACAACTAATCAAGTGAAGTTCTAATCATGTAGTGCCCTGTGCCATAGATCCATCTGAGTGTCAGAACTTGCCAAATGGTGAAATGAGTATTCTTAAGGGAAACTAAGAGCGCATACTAATGAGTAAGTGGGGTGCTTATCATCCTGAATTCAAGTGTTTAGGTAGGATGACTGTGGTCATACCTAGCCCTTAGTTTGAGAACAGTTACGGTCGTGTCTCAGTGATTATATATGTGACAAGATTGGAGGACAATTGCGGTTGTACCTCAGATGGTAGGGTATGTGTACCCACATCCTTTCACTAGTGTTGTGACATGTACCAAGGACGGACTAGGTTGTTAACATCTTGACCTTATGTGTGTTTTGGTGGACCCAGACTGACCGGGGTCGGAGAAGATCTTAGGAGTCTGACTCTTCCTAGATCTTGTATGGCACTGATTTCGATTTAGCAGTGGTCAGTTGATTTTGAGTGCTATCTTCAATTTCCTCAGGGCATAATAAAAGATATAAGACAGCCATGTAGCATATCTATTTAGGATTATACACAACACTTCATATTAGATGATAACCCTTGTTTGCTTTCTTTTCACTGAGATCAATATAGTTCAATAAGGGATAATAGATATGCTTATGTTGTAGTTATACTCATGTTGTAAACATGCTTATGTTGTCAAATATATTGACATTGATAGTTAAGATGATGTTGCTAGCTGTGTTTAATATTGCTAGCCATGCCTATGTAATTAGAAATGCATAAACTGCTAATCATGCTTATGCAGTTAATTGTGCTATGATGTTAGTTCTATGTATGATATATATATGTTCCTTTTATTTGAGATGCCAATATTGATAGCCATGTTATGTTACTAGACATATTCATGATGTCAGGGTTGCTTATGCTGCTAGATTGCTTGTGCTGTTAGCAAGGAATATGATGATTGTCAGATTAATGATAACGATTGTTATTAGATGTAATTTGATGATATTTGAGTAGATTTTTATCCAAAGAAATGGATTTAGTTGTTATCTATATATGCATTAATGATCATACTTATTGTTAAGATCAATTACTTAATCTATTTAGCATACTTGAACTGTTCAATTTATTCAATTGATTATTAAATACTCCAACTGCTTAGTTATCTACTATTTAAAATGTTGTAATCAATAAGTGTTGTTGGAGGTTATATCTCTTGCTGACATGGGTCTCACCCTTGTGGTTCGCCACATTTTTTAGGTAATCAAAAGTGATGAAAACAAACATGTGGCAGCAAAGAGGAGCTATAGTAATGAATATTTAAGAAAGTTGACTAGATGACTAGTGTGTCCTAGAGTCATCCCTGTACTCTCAAGTCCGGGCAGGAAAAGTTTGCATATGGTGTTTCAAATGAATCAAAATTGTGTTAGCATATTAATGTTTGTTGTGTAGCATATACAAATATTATTCTACTGTGTATATATTGTGGATAAGGTGATAGAACAGTTTGTATCAAATTCTTGACATAGTATGGATACAATAAAGATATTGGGCTCTTATACAAATGTTTGTAAGAGGGTGTTGATGTTGAAATTGATTTTAATTTACCCTTATTTTTGGGTATGTGGTTAATTGGTGATTGATTGTGTTTTATGTTTTGAGTAATCTCATTTAGTGTAATGGGATCTCACATGTTTCCCATGAAATATGGTGTTCCAAAATAAGTATTCAAGAGGATTCATTCACCATCAGTTTCATTCATGAGCACTTGCAAGGGATGACAAATTTGGGACCGACTCTAAACATACTATTTCTGAATCTGATGATTTTGAAAAAATGGTTGAACCAAGGAAAAGTAATTAGCCAAGGACATCCAAGGATTTTAGAAGTGAGTTTCTCACTTACAGTATTAAGGATGATCATGTATCTTTCAAACAAGCTATAGATTCTCCAAAAACTAAGTTCAGGAAAGAAGTCATTAGCAATGAAATCCAATCAATTAACTTGAATGGAACTTGGGAATCAATGCATTTAACCTCCTAGTTGTTTAGTAGCATGAAGCAAATGGATATTTAAAAAAACACTAAATGCAAATGGGACAATCGATAATTATAGATCTAGATTGGTTACTAGGGGTTACACATAGAGAGAAGGAATGGATTGTTTTGATACTTATTCTCATGTTTCCTGTATGATCACAATCTGAGTTCTTATACAATTACACTACTACATAAAAGCCTTTTAGCGTCAGTTATTTAAGCTCTTTAGTGTCGGTTTCAAAGCGACACCCAAGTGGGCGCCGCTAAAGGGGGACACCTTTGGCTTCAGATCCCAACCGACGCCAAAACATTTTTCGTCACCGAAAATGCGCCAGCAAAGGGACTATATGCATCAGTTGTTTAGTAAAAACTGACGCTCAAACTCTTCCCGCCACCGAAAACACGCTAGCAAAGGAACTGTAGGCGTCAGTTGTTTACTGAACAAACGCCGCCAAAACTCTTCCCGCCACCAAAAACACGCCAACAAAGGGATAATAGGCGTCGGTTTTCTAAAAGAAACTGACGCCACATCATCTGAACCGACGTCAGTTTTGTGATAATAACCGATGCCATATCCCCTACCTGCCACCACAGCCGTGCTTCCCAACACGGTCATGGTACCTGGTCACATAGACGTTGGTTTTAGGTGAAAAACCGCCGTCGTATAACATAGGTGTTAGTTTTGTTCAAATAACTGACGCCTATGTTTTGATTTTTTTTCTGTCAGTCTGCAGACCTACTGTGGCTGGTCGTAGGATGAGAAACCTGCAGTTCAGTTATGTACTGCAGGTTTTACGACATCCATTGATATCATCCAACAACATGCCACAAACTTGCAAAATTAACATGATGGACAATATTATATATATGTGATTCACACTCATGTATAAGAACATTTAATTCATATTATTTTTTCATCACACACATGTAGAAACCAGTAGCAACTTGCAGTTCCATTTATTTCATCTCTTTTCACATTCATACACATGTAGAAACATTCATGTATTGATGATTTTCACACACATATGATAATTCATAAAAATTCATTCACATTCACACAAAATTAATTATGAGAACAAAGTTATTCTTTATTCATCATTGTCATCATTGTCATCATTATCAGCTAAATCATATTGAAAAATTTCCACTCTTTGCAGGGCTTTTGCCCAATCTTCTCTTACAACATCTAATTCATCTCTCGTATAGGGAGCATGTACATCGAAACACTTTGCACCTGTGTTGAAGTCCTCAGTTTTAAAGACCTACAAAGAGAATGATGTATATACATAATTATAATAATATATAATAAGATTCATATATTTCATATTATCTAACGAGACTATGTATAATACCTGTTGTATGTTATCGATTTCCAATACAACATGTTTGATGATTAGGTCCATAAATCGCATCACATAGTAGGCACATGCTCATCTGTTGTCTTGTGTAGCACACTATAAATTGAAACATACAAAATATTCAAAAATACAAATAAGCACAGTTCACATAAATAATATATACGTTGGAGTCAGGAAATTACTTTCACATTCTCCCAAATGAGTGTCAGATTTTTTTTCCTGGGGACCTTTCCTCCAGCTTTTTTGTACTCTTGTAAATCCCTATATATGTTAATGTAACACATTAAATTGCATAATTAAATAGTAATGCAGTAACATATGTTAACAGATATAAAAACAAAATATTTCTCACGAGAATAATGGCCTTTTAATTGCATGTCCATATAATACATCCAACTCACTCCCCGCAGGATCTAGATAATAGATGGTGAATGTCTTGGGGACAATAACTAATAACTCCCAATTCTTAGCACTACAGGTAAGAAAGTAGAAAATTAATAACTCAATATCCGCAATAAAAATGTAATTTTCTTAAGTCCAAATTATAAGCAAAGTAAACTTACTCGACATTGAATGGAGCTATTATCACCGTCTTATTATTTTTACCAAAATATTCAAAAGCATCACAGCAGTATGAAGTAACTGAATACGGGTATGTATCTACAAGACCAATCAAAGATGGAACCAAAAATCCCACATGGGAAAACCCAAAATCTATACATGTCTTGTGTAAGTGGTTGCAAAACATGTATTACATATGCATTAATATATAAGAAACCAGATTGCCATATATAAAACAAGATATATGGATGTATAAACTAGATTGTTGTATGCATTAATATCACCATATCCACATCTCTATCATAGATGTGTTTAGCCATTCATAACTAAACAACTCCAAAATATCTTGTATGAATATATTGTTTCTGAATATTTGACCTGCATTAATACGTATCCAGAACTTCTATTACGTATGCATTAATACGTATGTTAAACTTGTATAACTAGATTATTATCATATGATTTACCTGCAGCATTCTCCGGAATAGTAACATTTATAGGGCAATTTGGATTATGTTCGCCGATCCATACTGCCACACTCCTACAATTAGGACCTATCAAGGCGTGTAGGTCCCCTGGAAGCCAATTTGGTAGTCAAGGAGGTGGAGGCCGAGATGTAGCGGGTCTCGTCTTTTTGACCTGTATATATAATTTCATATCAATTGACTCATATATATATATACACTAACAAATTAATGTAATAAAAATTTATCATACAATATAAGTATAGAGGACATCCGCTTCGGGCTACAGTATCACTTCGCCTACTGCCTCACCAAGTGTTTCAGCATCTGGGTATGCATGAGGCAGTGTAAGATTCATCCAGCCGGTGAGTATATGTATCGGGCTCACATGTACCATGCCATCTGGTACTGGACTCCCATGAAACATGCACCCTTTAAGGGGTGGGTAAGCCGATGTCTCTACCACGATATATCCTTCACTTTTTAGTCGGCATGACTTCAACCACTACAAATTTACGTAAAGAATGTTATATACATATATACACAAACATATCATCTTGAACAGACTAGCTATTATATATGCCATAAAAATACTTCCAGAGTACGTGCTAGGTTGTGGGTCTATAGGATTACTCCCAACCTCTACAGTATCAGAAGTAGGAGAAGAGAGGTTCGCCACAGGTACTATCTGAGTGGCAGTCTGAGACGCCTGCCACTTGTTAATTGCTTCATGGAGTCTTTTATCAAGTACTTCCTCAACTCTTCTATCAATTAAGAAATCTACCTATACATGGATAAAAGAAATGCTAGTTTCTGATTATTGAATTCTCTTTTACAATAACGTTCTAAAATAAGAGTAAGTTACCTCAGCTTGTGAAAGTCCCGCTTTTGGGACAGGTTTGCACTGGGATGGCCCAAAGAACGCTTTGATGCCCACACCAGCGCTTGCACCCCTTACACGTCCAGGATGCTCTGGGTTACCCAGAGCAACTGTCAGTTCATCCCTTGTGCCCTAAGGGATGAACTTGCCTTCCTTCCTCTGCTCGTACAGCTCCCACTAATCACCATCAACAAAAATTTGTAAGTAAACATAACAATAATCAATATCGATAGATTGCTCTAAGAGTTGATTTTTACCACTTTTGCAGCCGCCTCAGCGGTTGCGGGCTTCGGTATCTCTCCCTTCTTGTTTTTCCTCACAACTATCCACATAACATGACAAGGCAGAGGTGCAGGAGCAGTAGTAGAGGACTATGCAGTTTCCTGAGTAGCAGTAGGCTAAGTAGACTCAACCGGTAGTCTTTGGCGAACGCCTGCATATCCTCTTGGACCCATTGTGTGGTCATGCACATTCAGTGCACGCCTTGCTTGTTCAGCATCGCGGATAGCCTAGTTAGTTAGCACATTGATTTGGTCAGTAACACTAAATGTTAATCTTGAATAGGTGAATACATAAAAATGTATATTAATTAAATTGGGAGTGGCGCTTAATATCTTGAATTCATCTATTTTTCTTTGGGTAACAAACTCCTCCCATTCTTTGGGGTCCAAGTAGTTCTATTGTTGTGTGGCTTCCTTCTTCCTATATTTATTTTTCAAAGAGAATACAAACAAAAATTATTAGTGTAGAGTTAGTGAAATACCGATCAATGTCTAGAATTGGAATCAATCAGGGTACAAAGCCCAAGTCTTAGATTCATGTCCTCTTCACTGAATTCAGGGTACAATAAATCAATCTTCTTCCACTGTGGGGAATCAGACGCATGTCGTAGGATCCCATCATTATTTTTCTTAACATCTGCATGCCACCTCAAATTCTTTGCATCTATAGGATTGGAAAATAAGTGTTGAAACCGTGGTATTATAGGTAGATACCACATCACCTTGGCGGGAGAACTAGTTTTAGACTCCCCCGAAGTCATCAATTTATACCTTGACGCACCACATTTCGGACAATCTTTCAAATCCACATAGTCCTTTTGAAATAATACACAATCATTCTTACATGCGTGTATCTTCTTGGCCTCCATTCCCATTGGGCACAACAATTTCTTTAACCGGTATGTTGAGATCGGCAGCTCGTTTCCTTCAGGAAGAATTTCTTTCAATGACGTGAAGCTTTTTTTGCTCCATTGATTGTTAGCTTTTAGTTTATACAATCTCAACACAGCGCTAAGTTTTGTAAACTTACAACCCGTGTATAACGGTATCTCAGCATCATGCACAATGTTTCTAAATATGGGAGGTGGATCAGTTTTGGTGTGATGTACCCCACAACTATCCATCATCGCATCAAAGATGTCTACTGGAACTGATTCGTTCACATCTACGTCATCGAAGGAAATTTCTTCTTCCACACAAGCACTGTTATCGACATCCACTGGTTTCGGGTTTGAAATCTCTCCATGCCAGTGCCATTCTGTATAGCCTTGTACAATCCCGTTGCACATGACATGACTTCTGATTTTGTCACCATTACTGACTTTCAGGTTGTTACCGCAATGCCTACATGGACAGTAGATCCTATCTCTAGGTTGTTTCCTATGTTCCTCGGAAAATCTAATAAACTGATCAAGACCAGAAATAAACTCTAGGGTGCAGCGATTGCGAATGGACATCCATGATCTATCCATTCTATGATCAAAGAGAAAATAAGTATATATTACAACAAGATTAGGGTCTAGGGTAAACAAATTAGAGTTTATGGTTAAAACTTTAGGGTTTTATACATGTGATGTCATTCTTATATATAATAAATGTGTACCACCTATCCCATTCTTGAACACCTAATCTCATTAGTATGTATATAATGTGTATTGGGTTTTCAAGAAAATTTCGGCAGTATTTCCCCACTGTTCTCAAGTACATATGTACTTAGAGAACAAACGAGGAAATGCTACTACAATTTTCTCGAAAACCCAATACACATTATACACTTACATCCTAAGTGAGATTAGGTGTTCAAGAACAGTCCCAAACCGGGGACTATCCAAGATTTACTCCTAATGAGTAAATCTTAGACGGGTTACTAGGCCAATAAATACATTTGTTGTCATTCTTATATATAATAAATGTGTACCACCTATCCCATTCTTGAACACCTAATCTCACTAGTAAGTGTATAATGTGTATTGGGTTTTCAAGAAAATTTTGGTAGCATTTCCCCGTTGTTTTCCAAGTACATATGTACTTAGAGAACAAACGGGGAAATGCTACCGAAATTTTCTCAAAAATCCAATACACATTATACACTTACATCCTAAGTGAGATTAGGTGTTCAAGAACAGTCCCAAACTGGGTACTATCTAAGATTTACTCCTAATGAGTAAATCTTGGACGAGTTTCTAGGCCAATAAAATCATATCATTAAGAGCATGGTTTCATGTTAGGTCATCATAGGTCATAATAATCCACTAGAATGAGCAAAAAAGGTCTCATGGTGTTAAAATAGCATAAAAGTATTAGATCTTGATTCTAGAGTATACAAGACATAATAGTGACTAATGATTTTGTGGGGTGATATCATTTCATGGGATTTATAGATTCAAACTTAACAAGTGTACAAGTTGCATCATTTTAATAGTCTAAAGGATACTAGTGGGTCATAGAACATAAAAGATACATTACGAGGAAAGTAAGCAAGCTAGCTTAATTAACACTCATCTCAAGGGAACTTTAGTTACTGAGGTACCAGGAAAGAGTGATTTTAATCACTAAGATCATACAAGTAGCAATGTTTATTAAGTCTATGTGATTTAAGATAAAACAGTGTAATAAAATAGGGTTTTTTGGGGATGTTTACATCTGTTTGAGCCCATCTGGGCATAAGCAGGGAGAGAGGGTGAGATGGAGGGCAGGCGAGCAGGCAGGCGGAGGTCAACAGCCAGGCGAGTAGGGATCCGGCAGGCAGTCGAGCGGGCACTCGGCGAGCAGGAAATAGGTAGGTAGCCGACGAGCGAGCAAGGAGGAGGGAGAAGGGCGGCAGTGAGCAGTCAGTCGGTGAGCATAGAGGGAATAGCGGTGGCGGCAGCGAGCAAGGAGAACGGCGGCGAGCAAGGAGAACGACGGCGGTGGGCGGCGACGTGCAAGGAGGGAGTCTTCTTGCTCACCGGAATCGCCAGACCCTAAAATCAGCTTCGATTGCAATGAAACAAAGAAGGGGAAGAGTCGGGCTCGCACGTGAGGGTGCTATTAAGTTAACATTTGGTGTCAGTTATTAAATAAAACCAACACATAAAACTAAAGGTGTCAGTTCTACACACAAACTGACACCTGTTATCAATGATAGTCGTCGGTTTTAACTAGAAAAAAATTGACGTCTATCTACATATGCCGATTAAAAAATTTGTTCTCGATTAATGACCATAGCCGTCAGTTTTTTTAAAAATACGACGCTCAAAGGGTGTGAAAAATTTCCCACGAACAGCGTGCGAAAACCCATTAGCGTCGGTCATTGTTGTAAAACCGACAATCAAAATGTGCCCAATTTCTGTTTCGTGAATAACCTTTAGTCGTCGGTTTATTAGTTAATGACCGACGTCATATGTTAAATTTTAGAGGAATTTTTTTCGCTGGAAATTTTGGATTTGGCGGTTAATTTTAGGCGTCGGTTTTTTATTAAGGTACCGACACCGAATAAAAAGTGATACCTATGTCTGGTCGCCCTTCATAGATTGATGTCGGTTTATTTTATAAACCGACGCTTTATTGTTTAGGTGTCGGTGTATTTATACAACTGACGCCTTTAAAAGTGACGTTATAAGCCATTTCTGTAGTAGTGTTAGCTTTCATTTATAATCTCTCTATCATTCATATGTATGCGAAGACCACATTTTTACATGGTGATCTTCAAGAGGAGATACATATGGAACAACAGGAGGGATTTATGGGTTGTGAGAATGAGTCTATAGTGTATAAACTTGTTAAGTCATTATATGGGTTGAAACAAGCCCCTAATCAATGGCATGAGAAGTTTAATTATGTGATATCATCATTTGGCTTTATTTCTAATGATTTTGATAAGTGTTCTTACAACAATATTGTCAATGTTGGATTCATTCTATTATTCTTATATGTAGATGATTTCCTGCTTTTTGGTTCTGATATGAAAGTAGTAAATAAGACAAAGTCATTCTTATGTAGCAAGTTTGAGATAAAGGATATGGGTGTTATCAGTGTGATTTTAGGGCTTAAAATTATAAGGTATACTGATGGTAAAACTCTCTCACAGTTGTGTTATGTTGACAAGGTACTGGAGAGGTTTGAGTACACATCACGTGATCTTGTTATGATTTCATATGATTCATCTAAGGCCTTGTTTAAAAATGATATTGGCTTTCTAGTGTCTAAACTATGATACTCAAATTAAGGAAAATTTTATGTATCTTATAAATTGCACACGACCAGATATTGCATTTGTAAGGAGTGGCACACAGAGGGTGGTTCCACTTCCTACTAAAAATTTGAAGAATAAAACCTTCAGTCTAAACACGCCCAAAGGATATGTTGGAGTGGGTGTAAAATTTTCAAATCTTATTAATGGTATTTAAAACAACCAAAGTTTAGCAGCAGAAGAATAATATTGACTATATTAAATTTTTCAAAAGATTACAAAAGTACATCATAATCTCCCACATAGGGTTAACATGTTATATACAACATATGCATCTAAATAGAGTTAAATCTAAACCATATCAAATTTTGTCTCCAAGCTTTAACACCTTAAGATAAGTCCATAACTTCATGTCATGTCCTCCATGTCCTTCACCTAGGATTAGAAGCATACCCCATCAAGAAGAGAAAAGTAGATGACATCAGCAAAGGCTGGTATGTGCATACTAAATAGGAAATTGAGCAATATATAGAAATAAAGGACAAAAAATATAAAGGCTTCCCATAAAAAGATAAGGGCTACCCAGTCTAGCATAAAAGAAATAACCACAACAAAAGAGATACATGCCATAAAAAAATAAATAAAATCGTGCCATACTAGCACACATAAATAATTAGGGCACACAACCCATCATCAATTATCATCATATTGCATGCACATGTGATAAGCATAGCCCTAGAACAATATAACAACAAGCTCGGACAAGTCTCAAAAACTTGAAACCTGATAGAGAATGACGTACTGCCAAACTCCCAATATATATATAACTGGGCCAAACCTCACAAATTTGAAACCCGGGTATGGGGCCACCTCCATCCCAAAAGTAACAGGTGCATACTGCCCTGAAAAGGAAATACACATATGCCCAAAAACCAATGCAATTATGCTACTCTAGTGCTACTGAATCACATAGCATGTTTAATTTAGAGGCAAGTAGAAAGTATAGTCAGAATATACAAACTAGTCACTATAAAAGTGACCAACATATACATCCACCTCACTAGTGGGCAAAAGACATCACATGTCATCGTATAGAGTTCCACCATGGACAAAGCATAATAAAGATTCCAAGAGAATATCAAATCATTTAATATGATCACAAGATCAACAACAAATAAGATACTTCACATGAAGCATGTTTTCCAAAAGAACAAGATATGGTGTAGGTTAATGTCCATAGGACCAAGAGAGAGAAGAATCATAGGCTAATTGCTCAAAGGAAAAATAGGAGATGCAAACATACATTTAGAGAGAAGACTTAGAAATTGCTCAATATAGAAATAATGTGGGATGTAATCATACCTCACTTCAGAGTCTATACAAATCCAAGTCACTTCTAGATCCAAGTCTTGACCTCTAAAGAACCTATTGAGCATATATGTAGATTTTAGGTTTATTTCACATTAATTATTAAACCCTAAAAATCACCTTTTTCCTTTTATGTGAATTAGGTTATGAAAACAATGCCATATTTTGGATTGCCTTTTTCTGAGTCTAAAACATTTTTTTTATATTTTTCTAACTTAAACAAATTTAGTTATGAATTTTACAAATTATTATCTATTTAGATTAATCCATTAAAAACACTTATTTAAAACCTTCGATTTAGGAAACAAGATTAATACCATCAGATAGCTTATATTTTTTTATTTCAAAACATATTTTTCTTTATTTTTCTAATGTATAAATTAATTTCTAAGAATTTAACAAAAAGCAATCGATCAGAAAATGATAAAATTCCACATCAACGGGGAAATTGAGTCAGTGATCAAATTATCTAATTTGGCCCAATCTAGCTTCGCCAACTCAGCATCTAATTCTGCTCATCCTCAGTGCGGAAAGGAACCCCCAAAAACCATGTCGAAAGAGAATTATGCCCCTTCCATCGTGACAAAAGAAATAAAAATCGAGGGCCATAGCGACAACATGAAGGAGGCCTTCTATACCCAGAAGCTCGTCAATTTCATGGACACACCGTGAGGAACAAATCTGGTCGAGAAACAAACACCACAAAATTGACTAGGTACCACCAAAGAACAACTGCCAAGAAGCTCAGGATTCCATCACGAACGTGACTATGGTTAAAACAGAGAGGAAGATGGATCTTTCTAGCCTATTGTTCACGAGAGTCTAAGGACAAGTAGAAGAGAGGAAAGACACTCACCTTCCTAGAGACCAAATTGGTGGTAGGATTGGCTTCACGACATCACCAAGTAGTACAAATTGTCACTTTCGAGGGTCCCAGGGATCCCAACCGCCGCGTCGACAAACTGATAGCAGGAAGAAGCAGATGGAGATGGGAATCCACAACCTCAATGGAGGTTTTGGGACAGTTGGGAGGTGGTCTAATGAACTTGAGAGATGAGGAGATGAGAAGGGAAAGAAGGATAGGGGAGAAACATGGGAAAAGAGGACCATGTTGTGAAGATGGCAGGGAAGCGAAGAAAACCTAGGTTTTATATATATATATATATATATATATATATATATATATATATATATATATATATATGTATATATATATACCTATGGGTTCGAGGACGGGTGATGAAGGTGAGGGAGAAGGAATTGGAGAAGGAAATAGAGAGAGGAGGGAGAAATTAGAGAAGGAAAGTTCACAGGGAACATGTCCCTGGGCGTGAGAAAAGAAAGAGGAAACAAGGTAGCGAGAGGTAGGAGAAAGAATATGAGCCAAAAACTAATTCGATGATCATCAATAAAACCAGGTTGCAAGCAAGAACCATGTGAAATGTAAGTGGATTGGGAAATAAATCATAGACCAAAAATAAACCACGTGACAAGAAAGCATATGTGAATCTTGAGAAATAAATTGTGACATTCAAATCAAATTTGATTCCGATTTAACTAAATTATGGATGAATTTATCTTTATTTTCTCTTTCTATAAATGAGGGTTTTAACATTATCCAAATTAGATGAAATTTTCCACAGAGGCTAATTAAAGCATGTAGATTCTGATTATGCAATTAGATTTACCTTTTGGGACCTTTTAATGTGTTAAATAAACTAAATCCTATTTTCTCTTTCCTTATGCATTAATGATTAGAAGATTCTCCAATTTTTATGAAACTTCACCCACAATCATACTTAATGTGTTGGATACAAATTTGCCATCAATTTTACATGTTGGAGTTGTTTGTGCATTTATTTAATACTTTGAAGGTTCTTCACACTTTCTCTCTCCTAATTTCACCTTTTAACCAAACATCTTCCAAATTGGATGAAAATTCACCCTAAGGCTATAATTATTATGTAGATTATGAATCCAAGATTATTTTCCCCTTTTGGAGTCATTTAATATTTTATTTGATATTTTGGAAGAAACATAGATATTCTCTTTTGAAATTGAATTAAATTAATTATTATTATGTGAATAATGTGAAACTTGACTCCCAAGGCAATTGGGACCCAAGGAAGACAATTTTTAACTTAAATTCCATTATTGGGGCTTCCTTCAATGAGTTATGTCACAATTAATAGTTTTGGCCATTATTACAACATTATTATCACAATGGCTCATTTCATTATATACCATAACTTAATATTATCACAAAAATAATTATTTGTGATTATTTGCACAAAATTTTATATAATTCATTATTATCTCATGTGACATATTATTGGCTTAAGACTATTGTGAGAACATTAGGTTACATTAGGGTGATTTATTCATGCATTAGTTCATTAGGGTTACACCAAACATCTTTTAGGTCTAAACCTTAACCTTATTTGGCTAATTCCAAAAGGTTAAAGTTCTAGGGTACGATCCAAGATCTAGTATGTTACAACACTCCACCCCTTAAAAGGATTTTTTCCTTGAAATCTATTGATCCAAACATCAACAACAAACTACTCTCCCACCCCTTAAAAGCTTTAACCTAAAAATTCAAACTAAACAACATTTAGGGTTACCGACATATCTTTTAGTTGTGAGTGATTTATGTGGTTCATGTTTCCAACTAATAATACATAACCAACTAGGGTTGAGTTTTAGGTCCTTGTGTCTCTAACCTATCAACCCTAAGATCCAAAAAGTCATAGGGTACAAAGGGTAGATCCACTACACCTTTATATTATCTCATATATTCCTAGTCACTTCTTCAAAACTAGGGTTAGGATTCTATGCCAACTAATTCTAGACTTTCTCTACAAAAACTTCACACATCTCTTAATTGTGACTTAGTTCAAGAAATCATCAAGAAAATTAGAGAACATTTGTGTACATGTAGTAGTATAATGAAAATATTTTTTGTCGGTGAGAAACATTGGAGGTAAAACAAAGATGGTACCAAAATCAATGCATTAAACCAAATCAAAATTGCCATAGTAAGATATCTTCATCCTACTAGTACCTCATCCTCTAAACATGACTCCTTACTTAAGAAAACACCTATTTAACTTTATAGATGTCATCATTTATCTATATAGTAGGGTAAGATCATCTCATGAAAGACTTAGGCAAAATCAAGGGAAAACATCTCACCTAGAGGTCACTATCCAAGTCAAGGGGTTCTAATAAGGGAGACAAAATTGAAATTGTCTGATTTTGACTACCATGGGCTCTGATACCATGTTGTACGGAGTGGGACCCAGAGGTGATCAACTCCCTACTAAAAATTTGAAGAATAAAACCTCCAGTCCAAACACACCCAAAGGATATGTTGGAGTGGGTGTAAAATTTTCAAATCTTATTATTGGTATTCAAAACAACCAAAGTTTAGCAGTGGAAGAATAATATTGACTATATTCAATTTTTCAAAAGATTACAAAAGTAGATCATAATCTCCCACATAGGGTTAACATGTGATATACAACATATAGATCTAACTAGAGTGAAATCTAAACCATATAAAATTTTGTCTCCAAGCTTTAACTCCTTAAGATAAGTCCATAATTGCATGTCATGTCCTCCATGTCCTTCGCCTAGGGTTGGCAGCATACCCCAACAAGATGAGAAAAGTAGATGGCATCAAAAAAGGATGGTATGTGCATACTAAATAGGAAATTGAGCAATGTATAGAAATAAGGTCAACAAATATTAAAGCTTCCCATAGAAAAAATAAGGGCTACCCAATTGGTCATAAAAGAAATAATCACAACAAAAGTGATACTTGCCATAACCAAATAAATAAAATCAAGCCATACTAGCACACATAAAGAATTAGGGCACACAACCAATCATCAGTCATCATCATCCTACATGCATGTGAGATACACATAGCCCTAGAAAAATATAACAAGAAAGTTGGACAAGTCTCACAAACTTGAAACCTGATAGAGAATGATGTACTTCCAATTTCCCTATATATAAAAAAATTGGCCAAGCCTCACAAATTTGAAACCGGGGTATGAGGCCACCTCCATCCCAAAAATAATATGAGCATACTGCCCCGAGCAGGAAATACACTTCTTCTCAAAAACTAATGCAATTATACTACTCTAGTGCTACTGAATCATATAGCATGTTTAGTGTAGAGGCAAGTAGAAAGTATAGTCAGAATATACAAACTAGTCACCACAAAAGTGACCGGCATATACATCCACCTCACCAGTGGGCAAAAGACATCACATGTCATCGTATAGAGTTCCACCATGGACAAAGCATAATAAAGATTCCAAGATAATATCAAATCATTTAATATGATCACAAGATCAACAACAAATAAGATACTTCACATGAAGCATGTTTTCCAAAAGATCAAGATATGGTGTAGCTTAATGTCCATAGGATCAAGAGAAAGAAGCAACATAGGTTAATTTCTCAAAGGAAAAATAGGAGATGCAAACATACATTTAGAGAGATGAATTAGAAATTTCTAAATATAGAAATAATGTGAGATGTGATCATACCACATTTCAGAGTCTATACAAATCCAAGTCACTTCTAGATCCAAGTCTAGGCCTCCAAAGAATCTATTGAACATATATTTAGATTTTAGGTTAATTTCACATTAATTATTAAATGCTAAAAATCACCTTTTTCCTTTTATATGAATTAGGTTATGAAAGCCATGCCATATTATAGATTACCTTTTTCTAAGTCTGAAACATATATATTTTTTCCAGACTTATACATATTTAGTTATGAATTTTACAAATTATTATCAATTTAGATTAATCCAATAAAAACACTTTTTTAAAACATTTGATTTAGGAAGCAAGATTAGTACCATCCAATAGCTTCTTTTTTATTTTAAAACATATTTTCCTATATTTTTTGATGCATAAATTAATTTCTATGAATTTAACAAATAGTGATTAATCAAAAAATTACAAAATTCCACATCAGGGGGAAAATTGAGTCAGCGGTCAGATTATCTGAGTTGGCCCAATCTGGCTTTGCCAACTCAACATCTAACTTTGCTGAGCCTCGGTGTGGAAAGGAACCCCAAAAACCATGTCAAAAGACAATTATGCCCCTACCATCACAATAAAAGAAATAAAAATTGAAGGCAAGAGAGAGCACACGAAGGAGACCTTCTATACCCAGAAGATCGTCAATGTCATAGACACACTATGAAGAACAACTCCGATCGAGAAACAAACACCATAAAATCGACTAGCTACCACCAAAGAACAACTGACAGGAAGCTCAGGAATCCATCATGAATGTAACTATGGTTAAAATAGAGAGGAATATAGCTCGTTCCAGCCGATTATTCACGAGAGTCTAAGGACAAGAAGAAGATGGGAAATCCACTCACTTGCCTAGAGACCAAATTGGAAGCAGTATTGTCTTCACATAATTACCAAGAAGTACAGACCGTCACTTCTGAGGGTCCAAGGGATCCCAGCCGCTGGGCAAACCAGTAGCAGGTGGAAGCATCTAGAGATGGGAATCCACATGTAGAGTCCATAGAGGCCAAACCAGTAGGGGCAAACCAGGCCAGGGACCTCAGCAAAGGTTTTGGGACAGTTGGGAGATGGTCTAATGAACTAGAGAGATGAGGAGAAAAGAAGGGAAAGAAGGACATGGGAGAAACATGGGAAAAGAGAACCAGGTTGCGGAGGTGGCAGGGAAGCGAAGTAAACCTAGCTTATATATATACCTATGGGTTCAGGGAAGGGTGATGAAGGTGAGGGAGAAGGAATTGGAGAAGGAAACATAGAGAGGAGGGAGAAATCAGAGAAGGAAAGATCACAGGTAACGGGTCCCTGAGCACGAGAAAAGAAAAAGGAAACAAGGTAGCGAGAGGTAGGAGAAAGAATCTGAGCCGTGCAAAACTAATACGATGATCATCAATAAAATCGGGATGCAAGCAAGAATCGCGTGAAACATAAGTCAACTGGGAAATAAACTATAGACCAAGAATAAACCATGTGACAAGAAGTCATATGCAAATCCTGAGAAATAAAATGTGACATTCAAATCAAATTCGATTCCGATTCAACTAAAGAGTGAATGCATTATTTCTTTATTTTCTCTTTCTTATATTGAGGGTCCAAACAATATCCAAATTAAATGAAATTTTACACAGAGGCTATTAAAGCATGTTGATTCCAATTATGCAATTAGATTTGCTTTTCAGGAACTCTTAATGTGTTAAATAAACCAAATCATGTTTTCTCTTTCCTTATGCATTAATGATTAGAAGATACTCCAAATTTTATGAAACGTCACCCAAAGTCATATTTAATGTGTTGAATACGAATTTGTCATCAATTTTATATGTTTGAGTTGTTTATGTATTTATTTAATACTTTTAAGGTTCTTCACCCTTTCTCTTTCCTAATTCCACCTTTTAACCAAACATCTTCCAAATTGGATGAAAATTCACCCAAATGCTATATTTATTATGTAGATTATGAATCCAAGATTATTTTCTTCTTTTGGAGTCATTTATCATTTTATTTGATATTTTGGGAAAAACTTAGATATTCTCTATAAAAACTTAGATCTTCTCTTTCCAAATTGAATTAAATTAATTAATATTATGTGAATAATGTAAAACTTGACTCCCAAGGCAATTAGGACCCAAGGAACACAATTTTTAACCACTAGTACAGGAATGGTCTGCAGCGTCGGTTTTTTTAAGCCTGCATCGTCACTTTTTAACCGACGCCTAAGTGGATGTCGCTATAGAATTTTCTCTATAGCGTCAGTTTATTTAACCAAATAAAACCGACCTTACAGAGTAAACACCGACGCAAAAGGTTGTAACAATTCTGACCTAGGCGAGAAAAAAGGAGCCTGTAAGGTCGGTTATTCGAAAAAACCTACCCTGTAAACGGTCTCAGTCGAGAAAATTGTCGACCGAGACCGTTTACAGGGTCGGTTTTTTTTGGAATAACCGACCCTAAAGATTGAATAAACATTTCAGTGTAGCCTTCGGTCGAGAATATTGTCGACCGAAAGAGTTTACAAGGTCAGTTTTTTTGGAATAACCGACCCTAAAGATTGAATAAACATTTCAGTGTACCACTCGGTCGAGAAAATTGTCGACCGAGTGAGTTTACAGGGTCGGTTTTTTTGGAATAACTGACCCTAAAGATTGAATAAACATTTCAGTGTACCCCCTCGGTCGAGAAAATTGTCGACCGAGTGAGTTTACAGGGTCGATTATTTTGGAATAACCGACCCTAAATATTGAATAAACATTTCAGTGTACCCCCTCGGTCGAGAAAATTGTTGACCGAAAATATTTCGGTCGACAAACTTATCGATCGAGGAGTACACTGAAAGTGTACATGAAATTCAATCTTTAGGGTCAGTTATTTAAAAAACCGACGCTAGAAGTTACGATTTTTTTAAAAAAAATTATGCAGAAATTGAATATAGAACAGAAGAACAAGAAGATTCATATATTCTAGGAGAGGGGAGCATTGATGCTCAACCATCACCATTCAAAACCACACATTCATAACAAAAATGATTCATAATCACGTCATAATTTACAAAATGATAGAGTGCAAGTCTGAGATGACAGATACAAAAAGTAAATATATGAAAGAGTACTCAAACCACATACATAAATGGAGCCGACATATTTAATCCAATGCTATATCGAATTCATTTATAAAAGACTCTGACCACTCTTCTCAGAATTCATCCAAGTCCACATGTGTGTAAGGCTGAGTTGTAAAGATCTGTAATAGAAAATGCACTTGCTAATATTTAATAAAATGACTACAATCACTTGTAAATTTATGATGTTTCTTTATTACCTGACTTATAGTCTGAATGTCGTGTGATGCTTGTTTGACAATAGCTTGCATATATTTCATTACATAGTAGCCACAAGCCCAGTCATTATTTTGCATAGGACACTACAAATAACAAATTATACTTAATGTTAGTAAACTACTATAAACAACAATTGAGATAAGAGTATAAGAGTTGACATATTACAGTTGAAAATTAATACATATAAGAGTAAGAAGTTATCAAAGTAGCTACCTTGACATTTTTCAAAGTCAATGTCTTTAATTTTGTGGGTATTTGTCCTCCAGCTTCATGAAAATCCTTTATACCCCTATCAATTAAACGATAGTTGGTAAAATAGAAATTCTAAATAGAAATATCATGTTGAAGCATTGATTAAATTTATGCTTACTCCATAGCTAGAAATTTCATTTTGTGACTCCTTGTTGTTTTACCCATTGAGTCAAGATAATAAAGAGTCATCAATTTTGGGGCAATCACCACTAATTCTCAATGTCTAGCTCTGAGTAAGAATAAAACAAATATTAAAATAAATAATTTTATTCATTATTAAAATTATATTGAATAATAATACTTACTAGATGTTAAAAGAAATTAGGATAATTTCCTTCCCCTCACTAGCAAAATATTTGAATGCATCAGAGAAGTACTCATTCACATCCTCAATATGTATCTCCACCTGACTAGTGACCGAAGGAACTAAGAATCCAACATTCTTTATATCAAAGTTTGTGACCTCAGTATATAAATGGCTATTAAACATTTGTAATTATTTTCATATGTAGAAATAATCTAAAAATGTGTATTGGAATTTTCTATATATATTGATAGATCCTTACCTTATCCATACTTCTATTATCGAAGTGTTCAGCCAATCATACCGGAAAAACTCTATAATATCATCAAGAAAAATAAAATTCTCAAAGTCCCTCCCAATTGCATCTTGTGTTAAATTGACCAACATATGTGATCCCGATCTTTGGTTGGCTAAGTATCGACACAAACATTTAGATTTGCTTCCCAATTCGTCGAATGTAGTTTCAGGAATGAAAGATGGCTTGGGCATAGGAGGACGAGTAGTAGAAGGTTTACTTTTTGGTTTAGAATCTTGTTAATTAAATTACATACTTATATTACAGGAGTTCATATATGCAGTCAAATATGAAAAATATGGTAGAAATAAGGTATACCTTGTTATTGATAACCAAGTGTCTAGGCCAACCCACCATAGCACCCTCAGCTTCTTCAACTGTACTATATTCAGGATTAGGTATGGGTAGTGGTTTGTCCCCCATTCCATCATACACAAGATGGATGGATACACGGCAAATGCCATCAGTAATTTGTTGGCAATGCAACGTACCACCAAGGTTGTACACCTTGCCCTCTGCCACAATATTATATTCTGGCTCCTTTGCAAGTTTACAGTTCATACCAACCTAGATTGAAATAAATATAAGTTATATAAGAAACAGTAGAACAGATATATGTTACAACTATATATATTATCATACTAATAACACAACATATAGAAAAAAAACTTATTGCAGATTGTTGTGGTGGGTCATCGGGAGTGCTCCCATGACCTTCTACATGGGCTTGTACCTCATCACTTGAGAGACGCGCAGTAGGAATAGGTTGAGTAGGATGAAATGAAAACATTATTTCTTTTACTTTCAGCGCTACTAATTCTTCAACATACTCATGTGTAAGACCTCCTGCACAACCTCTTTTAGATTGTGAAGGGCCAAAATAAGACTTGAATCCAGCTCCTAATCCCCTAACACGGCCAAGATGCTCCTTCGTACCAAGAGCAACTGCTAGTTCATCCATGTAGCCAGTTGGGATGAACTTTCCTTCCTTTCTTTGCTCATGGAGATCAATCTATTCATAGTTAATAAAAATATTAAATCACAATATCAATTATATATAAATAAATCTAAGTTTGTGGGAGTTACTCTTTACTTAGTTGGGATAAACCTACCATCTTTTGTGCCACCTCCTTAGTTGCAGGGTTGACAATTTCACCGGCTCGATTTTTTCTAGCATCAATCCATGTCAAGTGTCGGGGTGGTCGCTCAAATTGAGTTGTACTAGATTCTTCTCCATAAGATGATTGCTTCTCTTGTAGTTGGCGGTGGAAGGTATAACCACCGGGCCCCAAGCGATGGTCATGCAAATTTTTAGCCCGTCTTTCCTTTTGAGCCTGGTGAATAGCCTGATCATTTAAAATGAGGTATTGCAATTTAGACTTGGCAAATATGTATAAAAAGATTCACCTACTTAATTGTATAAAATTAAATATTCATACAATATATCACAATCTTTATTACCTGAAACTCTTCCGATCTCCTAGCTGCAACAAATCTTTCCCACACCTCAGGATCTATAAAAATATATACATATGTAGCTTTCTTGTTTTGTTTAGTATTATTTATAAATTCTCTTACAAGATATGTCTTAAAACCCCTCCATCGTACACCACAATGTTATAGCACTCTTTTCTTGTGATCTTTTTTTCATTTAGATGAAAAACACCCTATACATACAAAAGAAGCAATTAATAATGTTGTTTTGAAAAGGAATTAATTCCAAGCAAACTAAATTAGAATCAATAGATAAAATAATATCAATTCCACTCACAGATATATCTTTCCATAAGAGGTCTTTTTTGGCATTAGGAACATCATGCCAATTTTCTATATCTATTGGCACCTTACTGCGCACGGTCGCCCCTACGTAATGCTTGAAAGCACTAGCATGTTCCCCAACAGGTGCTCCTGTCATATCAAACTGGACTGGCAATTTATCCCCTTTAGCCGTGAGCTCCTGCAGCCTACACATCAATGTAGGACCTCTCATTTTCTTAGCATCACCACTACCATCCTCATGGTGCTCATGCTCAGAATGTTCATCTTCACTCGCCATTTTAGAACCTGCAAGTATACATGATAAAAAAATAAGTGATAATAATAGCACAAGTGATAAGGTATATTATTTTCTTAGCCTCCATTCCCATTGGGCACATTATTTTCTTTGCTTGATATGTTGAAATTGGAAGCTCAGTGCCTTCAGGAAGAATTTCCTTTAACAAAGACAACAGTGAAGTGAAACTGTTATCGCTCCACTGGTTTTGAGCTTTAAGAGTATATAATCGCATCACAACACTCAACCTTGTGAACTTAGTACAACCCTTATATAATGGTTTTTTAGCATCATGGACAATGTTTGCAAATAAAGAAGGTGGATCAATGACATTGTCCCGACAACTATGTAGCATCTCATCAACCATATCATCCTGAATCTGGTCATCTTGAATCGGTTCATCATTAACATTATCATCATTATCTATATCTTCTATGCCCCAACTATTAGTATCGACATTTTCTGATCCATAATTCAATTTCTCTCCATTCCAATACCATTCATTATAACCTTGTATGATCCCATTGCATATGACATGATTCTTAATTTCCTCACCAGTATCAACTTTCAAATTGATACAACAATTTCTACATGGACAATATAGCCTATCTGTAGGTAGTTTTCTATGTTCCTCAGCAAATCTGATAAATTCATCAAGACCTTTGGCAAACTATGACTACAACGGTTCTTGATAGACATCCAACTTCGATCCATTTTCTATATCACATTAAAATTAATTATAAAATAACAGTTTAATATTGATACTATAATAATCTGTAAGTTTTTATTGATAGGAAGTTAATTTTATATACTAAAGTGTACCACCTATCCCATTTTTGAATATTTAATCTCACTAGTAACTGTATAATGTATATTTAGTTTTGAAGAAAATTTCAACAGCATTTCCCCTAAGTTCTCCAAGTACACCGATGTAAATGGCAAATAACCACTCACATATGTACCCAGAGAACAAATGAAGAAATCCTACTGAAATAATCTACAAAACTAAATATACATTATATAGGTACATCCTAAGTGAGATTAAAATATCCAAAAATAGTCCCAAACTGGGGACTATCCAAAGTTTACTCCTAATGAGTAAATTTTGAACGGGTTTCTAAGTTAATATATAAATGCATCAACCCTAAAGTGCCAATCTAAGAGTACACATGTCTAATCTTGTATTTATATAATTATTACATATGAAAAAAGACATGTTTTTATTATTGGGTTATCAAATCATATAAAATGAAAAAATACTTGTACAAATTAGTAAAGTAAGGTCGTTTCCAACAGTCCAAAGATTGAAATCATTATAATATTCATAACTATTTGTGAACATTAACAACAAATATGATTAAAATATTTATAGCTCACACATAAATAAGGAGCAGGTACACTCTCGGTCGACAATTAGTCGACCGAGTGCCCACCAGTGCGCAGCGTCCAGGTCCACTCTCGGTCGACGAATTCGTCGACCGAGAGTGGACCTGGACGCTGCACGCAGGTGGGCACTCGGTCGACTAATTGTCGACCAAGAGTGGACCTGGACGCAACCATGGCGTCGGGCGGGAATGAAGGAAGGCGGGAACGAAGGAACGGAAGCAGAGAACTTACTTGGAAATGGCGGCGACCTTCGTGGAGGATGAGACGACCTTCACAGAGAGGCGGCAACCTTCGTGGAAGAGTGGAGAGGCGACGACGACGAGCTCTATTTGGCGGAGACAGCGAGCACTATTTTCCGGCGACGACGAACTCTATTTTACCGCGCGGAGAGTGGCAACGGCCCGGACACCACGATCCTTTGGCGGAGCGGAGAGGTGGCACGTCTTCACGGAGAGGAGGCAAGGGCTTAGCGGTGGGAATGACACAAGAAATCAAAGGGTTTCGCGGCGCCGCGGGAGAGAAAAATAGAACAGAAAGGTTTTCGCGGGAGGAAGAAAGGGTTTCAGCTTTTTCACTTAGAGAAAGACATGTAGCGTCGGTTAAACAAAACAAACCGAAGCTACAGATAAGTGGCGCCTATGTCGTGTTATTTAAAAACACTCCAACTCATTCTCGGTCGACGAATTTGTCGACCGAAATTCTATCGGTCGACATAATTGTCGACCAAAAATCCTCTAGGGTCGGTTTTAAGAGAATAACCGACGCTACAGGTGCTTATACGAAGGAATCTGGCTCCATCTCGATCGACGATTTTATCGACCGAGGTTGTATCGGTCGACAATATTGTCGACCGAAGAGCCCTCTAGGGTTGGTTATAAGGAAAAAACCGACCATAGAGGTGCTTATACGAAGGAAATTTGGCTCATTACGGTTGACAAATTTGTCGACCGAAAAGGAGCCAGATTTCCTTCGTATAAGCACCTCTAGGGTCGGTTTTTTCCTTATAACCGACCCTAGAGGTGATTATACATGTGAAATCGAAAGTGTCTCGGTCGACAATATTGTTGACTGAAGAGGACTTTATAGGTGCTTATACAAGTGAAATCGGGCTCCTACGCGGTCGACGATTTGTCGACCGAGGCACTTTCGATCAACAAATTTGTCGACCGAGAAGAGCTCTAGGATCGACTATAAGGAAAATAAACCGACCCTAAAGTCTTCCTCGGTCGAAAATATTGTCAATCGAAAGTGTCTCGGTAGACAATATTTTCGACCGAGATTAACCCTGTTTTAATGTTTTAAATTAAGTACCAAGTGTTGTAAATGGTTAGGTAATATCTAACGCTTGATTTACATGATATCTAAGTACTTGTACAAGATTTTACATGATATCCAATATAATCATTTTGTATGACTCTTTAGTTCTCCCCTTAATTTTATGCTATGCTCCCCCTTAAAGAGATATTTAATTTTAAAACCAAGTGATGCTTTGTCAAATTTAGCCATAATTTATTTTTCAATCATTTGAAATAACAATATTCTTATATAACATGTATATGTGAAAATGAAGCCATGGAAAACACTTTTATTCATAACAATTTAATGCCCATACACTTTATAATTAAGATGAAGCATGACATACTTGCTTTATAAAAAGATATTCATTACAATCATTACAAAGATATCTCATAATCTCACTGAAAAGACCGAAGGATTACATCAATGTCTAGGTCTTTTCCAAGAAAGGGCTCAGCTCCATAATATTTGACCAGTGTTTGCCACTCCAAGGCACCTGTCATGGTTAAGGCATAAGCCTCCAAGAAGGTGGGAACACGATCAAAGTGAAAGTGGGGAGCAATGTCTTGAAGTTGAATTGAGGAAAACTGAGTATGTGTGAGATCAGGAGATGGTAGAGGTGGAATTTCATAGTAGTTGTAGGAAGGATTGTATGGATTTATCATGCCAGGATTATGGGAATAGGGATATTCATCAGTTTGGTTAGGAGAGAGAGTTTGCATCCTTTGGTTTAAATAAGTCATGGCATGGTGATTATAATCCAATTGCCTACTTAGATGATATTGGGATCTAGCAATGTATGTCAAGGTGTTTGTAATAGGATCATGGGGTAGGTTGGTAGGAGGAGGTGGTGGAGGTATGTCTTGGGTGGATGTCTCCCCTCCAGTCCTAGCCCTTTTGTGGCCAAATTCGATTCCCATCTTTTTCACCATATTTTTACTTATCTTTTGGGATTTTCTATCCCATGTGTAACCTAAGTCGTCCTCAATATTCTTCTTAAGAAAATGTTGAGTGATTTGTCATACAAAGTCAGCATAAGGTGGATTGCTAGAAAACTCAAGCATATTCTTAAGGATGATACGAATAAAGTTTATGGGAATACCTTTGAGAATGGTATAGATAAGGTACATATGAAAGGTGGGAACTTCAGATTTGTTTGCTCTAGGATGGATATTGGTGGCAACAATGAGATTTATGATCCTAGCTTCAGGTTTTAAATTTATGGCATAATAGGTACCCCTATCTTCATGACAACTCGTATTTGATTGAAAGATGGCTCTTTTGACATCACTAAGGCTAGTTGTAGTGTCATATTGGGAGAGTTTGTTGAGTGGATTTCCTGTGGTGAGATCAAGAAAATCTTTATATTCTTCTATTTCTATGTCAAGCATATCAAGAATACCCTACTCAGTAAAATGGAATCTGTACCCACCAACCATAGAGGAGAAGGAATCATGGTCAGGATGTGGGGTTAAATTGGCATAGAATTCATTAACTACTTTGGAGGAGTAGGAATGGAAGGAGGGATTTAGAAAATCAGTCAAATGTTGCACCTCAAAGAGTTCCTCCGAATCGACATTGTTGTGGAAGTCCATGACGTCGACTAGCCGTCGTGGAAGAGGATTTCTTGAGGAGAGCCTGAGGTAGTGGTCGCCTGCAGCTGCGTCGTTGAAGGGGACGTCGTTGATGAATGACAGCGTTGCAGAGACAGTCGTCCTTGCTTTCCTACCTGCAACTTGCTTCTTTCCATGTGTAGATGATGAAGCCATTTCGTTGCTTTGAAGTGGAGAAGTAGCAAGCAAGACTTGGATGTAGAGAAGCTAAAGATTTTCACAAGAATACACTAGAGAGGAGCTATAGAAGTGAGAATGTGAAGGTGTGAAGAAATGGATCGTTTTGGGTGCTATTTATAGCAAAATAGAGCTCATTTCGGTCGACAATTTTTCGACCGACGCCCGCAACGGTCGTCTCCCAGTCGTCCAACGGTCGATCGAAAAAGTAGCCGTTACGACGTTTCTAGCCGTTACGACGGTTGATTTTCTAGTCGTTACGATTTTTTTTTTAAATTTATATTTTAATCAGAATATTGCCTTTTTAATTCAAGCAAATGGAGGTTCACAGGGTCGGCCTCGGTCGAAAAATTTGTCAACTGAGGTTATCGGTCGAAGTATTCATCGACCGAGGGAAGCTCTAAGGTCGGCTATAAGTACAAAACCGACCTTAGAGGTGCTTATGCATGCGTGAACTAAACTGGATCCAGAATTGATATCGGTCGACAATATTGTCGACCGAATAGTATTCTAAGGTCGGTTATAAGCAAAACACCGACCTTAAAAGTTGCTTATACACTTGAAATCTGACTCCTTATCGGTCGAAGAATTTGTCGACCGAGATTATCAGTCGAAGTATTCGTCGATCGACGGAAGCTCTAAGGTCAGTTTTAAGTACAAAACCGACCTTAGAGGTACTTATGCAAGCGTGAACTAAACTGGATCCAGAATTGATATCGGTCGACAATATTGTCGACCGAATAGTATTCTAAGGTCGGTTATAAGCAAAAAACCAACCTTAAAAGTTGCTTATACACTTGAAATCTGACTCCTTATGGGTCGACGAATTTGGCGACCGAGATTATCGGTCGAAGTATTCATCGACTGAGGGAAGCTCTAAGGTCGGTTATAAGTACAAAACCGACCTTAGAGGTGCTTATGCATGCGTGAACTAAACTGGATCCAGAATTGATATCGGTCGACAATATTGTCGACCAAATAGTATTCTAAGGTCGGTTATAAGCAAAAAACTGACCTTAAAAGTTGCTTATACACTTGAAATCTGACTCCTTATCGGTCGACGAATTTGTCGACCGAGATTATCGGTCGAAGTATTCGTCGACCGAGGGAAGCTCTAAGGTCAGTTATAAGTACAAAACTGACCTTAGAGGTGCTTGTGCATGCGTGAACTAAACTTGATCCAGAATTGATATTGATCGACAATATTGTCGACCGAATAGTATTCTAAGGTCGGTTATAAGCAAAAAACTGACCTTAAAAGTTGTTTATACACTTGAAATCTGACTCCTTATCGGTCGACAAATTTGTCGACTGAGATTATCAGTCGAAGTATTCATCGACCGAGGAACGCTCTAAGGTCGGTTATAAGTACAAAACCGACCTTATAGGTGCTTATACATGCGTGAACTAAACTGGATCCAGAATTGATATCGGTCGACAAATTTGTCGACTGAGGAGCCATTAGGGTCAGTTTTAAAGAAAAAATCGACCTTAGAGGTGCTAAACCGAGGAAGACTTTAGGGTCGGTCATAAGGAAAAAACCGACCCTATAGGTGCTCGTATATGTGAAATCTAGCTCTTATTCAGTCGATGAATGTCGACTGAGGAACCCTTTAGGGCCGGTTATAAGGGAAAACCGACCCTATAGATCGAGGCGCGAAGCCAAAATCAAGCAAATTTTTGCCGTGGGAAACTTGTAATTGACTTTCTAAACTAATTCTCTATAAGGTCGCTTATTTTATAAAAACTGACCCTATAGAGATGCACTACAAGGTCGGTTATTTTAAGAAAAGCGACCCAAAAGGTCTTAAGTGGTGCCCGCATTTTTTATAGACATATAAGGTTGGTTATTTGGAAAACCGACCCTATAGAGATACATTACAAGTCGGTTATTTTAAGAAAAGCGACCCAAGAGGTCTTAAGTGGTGCCCGTATTTTTTATAGACATATAAGGTCGGTTATTTGGAAAACCGACCCTATAGAGTTACACTACAAGGTCGGTTTTTTTAAGAAAACCGACCCAAGAGGTCTTAAGTGGTGCCCGCGTTTTTTTTAGACATATAGGGTCGGTTATTTGGAAAACCGATCCTATAGAGTTACACTACAAGGTCAGTTTTTTTAAGAAAACCGACCCAAGAGGTCTTAAGTGGTGCCCGCATTTTTTTTAGACATATAAGGTCGGTTATTTGGAAAAACTGACCCTACAGGTAGTGACGTTATAACCCATTTCTGTACTAGTGAACTTAGATTCTACTATTGGGGTTTCCTTTAATGAGTTATGTCACAATTAATATTTGTGGCCATTATTATCACATTATTATCACTATGGCTCATTTCATTATGTACCATAACTTAATATTATCACAAAAAGAATTATGTGTGATTACTTGCATAGAATTTTATATAATTCATTATGATCTCATGTGACATATTATATATTGGCTTAAGACTAATGTGAGAACATTAGGTTACATTAGGTTGATTTATACATGCATTAGCTCATTAGGATTATACCAAACATCTTTTAGGTCTAAACCTTAACCTTTTTTGGGTAATTCCAAAAGGTCAAAGCTCTAGGGTAGGGTACAAGATCTAGTATGTTACAACATTTGTTGTGAGCGAGTCACGTAGATACACCAGTTGTCTCGAGAAGACCCATTGAGCTCTTAACAGAGTATTGAGGTATATCAAGGAACTTGTTCCCCAGGGTTGAATTTTGGCAAATATTCTTCTATAGTCTAAGGATATAATGATACAAGAAGGATTTCCAATAACTTTGAGAGTAATGGTATCTCATGATATGTATTCCTGATTGGAGGAGGTGTTGTTACTAGGAGGTGTAAGAAACAAACCATATTGCCTTGGTCTACTTTTGAGGTTGAGTTGATTGGATTGGAATTTGAATGGTTGTATGACTTATGTCTAGTTTACCTATGGTAAAGAATCCAATTCCTGTAATTTCAATTTACTATGATAGAACTACAACCATTGCTAAGACAAAAAGTTCTAAGTACAATACAAAACAATGTAGACACATCCAAGTCAGACTCAAGTCTGTAAGGGAATTAGTGTCTAACGAGGTCATTGTTTTGGGCTACATCTGTACCAAAGATAACACATTTGATCCTTTGCCTAAAGATCTTAACCTAGACTTAGATTTGAAGGCAGTAGCAACCCACCCAAAGGAGTGGAGATCTAACAAATTAGATTCAACGTTGTAATAACAAGTTGTCGAGTGAATTAGATGACACTATGATTTTTCATTAATGCTTCTTGCATCTATGTGTCTATCCCCTAGGAAACATGTTAGTATTTTGACTGCAAGTTAGTAAGTAGATTAGTCTCTGAATGGTGTCAAGCCCTAGAATTGGATTTTATTTTAGTTGTTCATTCTTGGAGACTCCAAATAAATGGTTGATGATGGGTAGGCCACAACATCAGAATTGGATTGTTCCCTAATATCGATAATGACATGTTTTGAATGGATGTCATCAATGCATTGTTTACTTTCCTACCATGTTTCTGTTGCATTGTTACCAATGATCCTCTTACACCCAAAGTTCAGGTCCAATACATTTATTCATGTAGTTCTTACGGGTGTCAAAGTTGGATAACTTAGACATGGTTCGAACTGAAAGGGACCTTATGAAGATGGAGTATGAAGGACTGAGTGGTAGAACACACTACACATTATACTTCATAAGGGACTGTTGGATATAAAAGTTGCTAACCATTTATCATCATAGGTTACACCCAATATAGTGTAACTACTACATAGTGGATAGAGAGGAAAAAGTAATTTTGTTTTTTGTGTAAATGGAAAGAGGTTTTAGTCCCACATTGATCACTCCTAGGATTTTTATGGTCCTTATATGTAAGATTGCATGTGACACTAGTGTCTAGAGGGATCTAGGAGAGAGTATGATCACCCATGTGATCTGTATGCTGACCACAACACACACACATGCACACACCCACGTGCCATAGCATGCCTGGCCTAGCCTAACCTAGTCATGTCGGGCTCGGCTAGCCAGGCACGGGCTTGTGAGTTGTGGCTTATAAGAATTGTCTTCAATTTTCCATCTCCTTTTTCACAATAAAATAACTCCATAGTTTTTTTTATCAATAAGCGTGCTTCTCATTCCATAATCACAAAATTTACAAAAAGGGGGAGCAAAGGCTCAGTGATTCTATCTTTGCAGAATCTTTGAAGAAGCACAAAACTATCTATGTAGACTTCTATAATCACTAGCCACATATCGCCACACTACACGTGGGTCAGGGTTAGTATTTTCAAAAATGATTCGATTTCTATGAATCCATATATGATAGAGAATGAGTGCAGCAAGCATCCCTTCTTTTCTGTTTTTCTGTAAGTGTAGTTCTTCGTTGTGTTTTGGATTGAAGGAGAGCAATGCGCTTGCCCTGCTCCAGATCTCAGCAGCCAGCTCACACTCCCATAATATGTGAGTGTTAGTTTCTTCCTTGTTACAACACATACTGCATCTCGAGGCTAGAGCAATGCCTCTCTTCTGCAGCATATCTTCAGTAGTATGTCTGTCGTGCAAGATCTTCCAGCAGTAGATAATAACTCTCTTAGGCGCTTTGGTACCCCACAACCACTTAGCCCATATAGGTTCAGTGTGCTTGGTTCTACATACATTCCATGCATCCTTGACTGACACATCTCTCTGGTTCATAAGCAAGCAAACATCCAAACCCGCTCCCAGCTGGACTTTCTTGCATAGGGTCTTGAGTTCATCATTGCCTCTGAAGCTCGGTATGTCCCACATTCCATCAGTGATGATATTATTTAGATGGCAATCAGGACCTAGCCTTGATCTCAGCTTCAACAGACCAGTGTCCATAACGTAGGACTTGAGGAATTGACCATTGACCCATGGGTCTTTCCATGTCAGTACATCATTTCCCTGTCCTATGTGGTATCACACATAAGGCAAGTATTCATTTCTGGTTCTTAGGATGTTTTTCCTCATCCAGCTTTGATTTTGCTTAAGTTTGCATGACCATAGAGTCTCCATCTTAATATACTTGCTGTGTATCCAGCGAATCCAAAGAGAATTCTTTCTGTTTGCAATATCCCATAGTGTTCTTATGAGACCTGCTTTGCACCAATCTTCAACTCTTCTGATGCCTAGCCCTCCTTCACACTTTGGTCTACACACAATGTCCCAAGATATCGAATGAATGCATTTACTATCCTCCTTATCTCCCCAGAGGAAGTTCCTACAAAGCGATTCAATCTCCTCCATTGTTGTTCTTGGCAAGGGGAAAACGCCCGTCCAATAGAGGTGATAAGCAGTGAGAGTGGAGATGATTAGTTCCAACCTCCCTGCCATTGAAAGTAGCTTCTCTTTCCAGGCTTCCAGCTTTGTTTTTATTTTATCCACCAGAGGGTAGCACATTCTTTTCGTGAGTCTACCTGCAAATAATGGTACCCCAAGGTATTTTATAGGAAATTTGCATGCTTCCACTCCTAGAAGCAGGTTGAGGCTTTGTGGAGCTTTTTTGCTGAGAAAAAGCTGGCCTTTTTGCGGGTTGAGTTCCAAACCAGAAGCCTCCTTGAACCTTCTCAAGTAGTTGTTAATTCCAGCTATGTTTTCCTCATTTTCCTCTGCAAAAACTAGCAGGTCATTAGCAAAAAGCAAGTGTGAAACCTCTGTGTCACCAACATAGAGAGGAACAATTTCCTTCTTTTTGACTGCCTCGTCGAAGAAAGCAGTCAAACCTTGCATTCCAATGACGAAAAGGTAAGGTGCTAATAAGTCCCCCTGCCTAATTCCACTTGTGGTATGAATTAGATCAGTTGGCACACCATTGATAAGGATTTGAACAGTAGCTGAGCTCAAGAATTCATCAATCCAATGCAACCAACAGGGTGGGAACTCCATGTATTTCAGAATAGATAGTAGGTATCCTCTGTCTATAGAGTCGTAAGCCTTGCTTAAATCTTCTTTAAGACACAGTTTGCTACGAGCATTAGGTTTGTTGAAGTCGCTCACCAGTTCGTTTGCCAGTAGAATTGCATCGGCAATCCTTCTACCCTTCACAAAGGCACATTGGTTTATGCTTATCAGCGAGGGAAGGATATCTCTCAACCTGTTGTCCATGATCTTAGAAATTATTTTAATAACCACATTGCATAAGGAAATGGGTCTCCAATCTCTGACCTTCTTAGGTTGCTTGTTCTTTAGAATCAACGCTATATAGTCTTTGTTCATTTCCTTGAGCATACGACCTTTCAGAAAAAAGTCTTTAACTGTACAACATACATCTTTTCCCACTATATCCCAGGTGGATTTGAAAAAGTGTGCATTCATTCCATCTGGACCTGGCGATTTATCATCATCCATCTTCTTGATTATATCAACGATCTCACCATCACTAATCTCATTGCACATCATTTGCTTCTGTTGTTGTGTGAGTTTAGGCAAGTAGTCCCATCTCATCGCATTCCTTCTCCCAGGTACATTAAACACAACCCTGTAATGATTAGTGAATGCTTCTGATATTTCTTCACTGTTTCTGGTTTGACTGTTGGCAATCTCCAACACTTTAATCTGATTTCTCATCCTCCTAGTTTTCATAGAGGCATAGAAGAATTTCGTATTAGAGTCTCCATGCTTTAGACAAAACATCCGAGACTTTTGTCTAATAATCGCTTCTTCTACATTTCTAGCAGCTAAGGCTTCTTCTTTTAAGGTTTTTGCAATATACCATAGCAGCTCATTGTTGGGATCACTGTCTGCCTTCTCCTGAGCCCTCAAGGCTTCCTTCTCTTTGTTCTTGGCATTTTCCACTAGGTCACCGATGTTTTCCCAGTTCCACGTCTGGAGCTTCTTTTTTGTGATATTTAATCTCTGGCAGGGTCTATACATTGGGCTGCCCTCCACCCTTGTACTCCACGCTTTGGACACCTCCTCCTTGAAGCCAGGCAAGCCAGCCCAGGCATTGAAATACCTCACAGGAAAGCAGCTCCTGCGTACCTCCTCATCCAAATGGATAATATGTACGTGATGATCGCTATAGATGGTTGCAAGGATTTCAACCCACATATTTGGGTAATCAGTAAGCACACATGGATTAAAAAAAGTTCTATCAATCTTGCTCCGTGTGTTATTTGCCCCGCTTTGTTGGTTCTTCCATGTGAAAAATGAACCCTTGGGTTCACCTTCAATGATGTTCATATTAGAAATAGCTTCATTGAAATCCCTCATTGATTTAGCAGATGGTGCTGCTCTTCCTTTCCTCTCTTCAGCCTTCCGCACAGCATTAAAATCCCCTGTGATGAACCACGCACCATCAACTGAACAGCTGATTTTGAGCAGATCATCCCACAACACTTCACGCCTAGAATCATCATTTTCCCCATATACAACAGTAATCTCAAAATTCTTATCACCGACGCTTATTTTGAGATGCAGGATTTGTCTCGATTGGACAACCGGCGTAATTTGGATTTCGTTGCTCTCCGTAATTACTAGAATTCTAGTCTTCTTACTTGAATAAGAATTATCTAGCCACTTAGCCTCAGGCCCCACACGCTTCATGACTTTAGCTATTCTTTTTCTTTTGATCTTCACCTCCATTAGGAGAGCCACATCCACCTTGGCCCTCCTCATCTCGGCTCGGACTACGTCCTGCTTCTCCCAACTAGATAGGCCACGGACGTTCCAAGCCATGATCTTTGGCATTTCAACCATCAGACTTCTGGACTGGTATGCCACCAGTCGAGGCCGTTGTTCCTATTTCAGCATCTGAGTCACCGAGCTTGTAGAAAAAACAACTCCATAGTTAATTATTAATTTAATAATTATTTTATTTTTGATGGATTTATTAATCTAAATTGGAGAGTGATTGCCTCATATTTTCTGTTAAGTGTACAAGAGTGATTGTGTGGATGTGTCTTACTAGGAATATGACATGGGGGTTGAGAGGGTTATAAATGAGTCTTTGGTCATTATGGTTAAAGACAACATCAGAACATCAGTCGTCGGTGCTCGAGTGTGAGAAATCCTAACCCAAAACTTTTACCCTCTTCTATCATCACTTTAAAAGTGTCTCACAAAGATTCTTCTCATGGGTGAAGTTTGTTTGTCCTTCCTTTCTCTGAAAGACACGATCTTTGGTACTTGCAATCACTGAACTGAAGTAGCAGTACAAGTTGTCTGTCATCAAAATGATCTTCTGCTTCAAGTTCGTGATTGAATTAGCTAGAAAAACGACACTTGTCCGAGAAGATTGCCACTGGCTGATTCTCTCAAGTATTACATCCCGTTGTTCAATGGATGATCTAGTTTCAAATTTATAAAACTATTTTGATCTGTTCTGTTGCACTGTTTATTCTACGCATTTCATATCTAAATCTGACATAAAATTGTTAACTTAGTTACAATTACCGTTACTACATGTAACGACCTAAAATATATAATGGCCATACTTTTGAGTTGACCAGAGATAAGCTTCTTTCTCCAGATCCGTCACAATAAGGCCTTGTTCAGTTGATAGACTTCACGCTTAATTATCTCTATTTCGGCAACGATGCAGGTGGATAATTGAGTGTCCTACTGTTCTCAATAACTGTAATCCGATACCTATTATATCCAAACTTAGCATGGAAAAAAGGATATCATTTCGTTCTTGGCCTAGAGGGCAGCTCCAGCGACATTCTAAAGCGGCTGCTACCAATTTTTGGTCGGGTACTTCTTGCCCACCCTCTTCTTTGACTTCTCAACGTTGACGAGTGGCAACCTCCTCATTGGTGAAGAATTCACTGTTGGACTGGTTTTTTGGCGTTGAGTCCACCTCGGTGTTGAGATTAGGCAAAACGTATGGAATCGGAGAGTGCCAATGACTTACATTTCTGACGATTTCTTTCGGTTCTGATATATAACCATTGGACACAACATTTTGTCATAATGAGTTTACATCCTTGCCCTTGTGATGAGATATAAATTCAAAAAACAATACGAGAAGGCTAAGCTGGAGGACACGTCGTGATAATTGACATGGACAAACGAATATTTTTGCTTACCATGCTTAATACCAAATTATACATTTTGTTTAAAAAATACGAACAACAAAAATTAATATATATGTCATAGCGTGAAACAAGGGCATCTGACTGCTTGTTCATTTTTCTCTTCGGCTTCATGCTGCTGGCGCTCTTTGTTTGTGTTGAGTTCGGGCGTACTGGGTGATTTAGGGCTGTGATTAACCGAAGTGGTCGTGGCATCTGTAGTCGATGCTTCCTTTCCTTCACATATGATCTTCACGTTACAGTGACCCGGTGCTTCCTTCTGCACTTTTCCGCCGATTCCTATTATACCTTTTTTAAACTTTCTGTTGACCAGAAAAACAGCTTAGTATAACTGTATAAATACATGACAAGGCTTAAATTTGATCGCGGGTTTACCTTTTCGATACACCGAAAACCAAGTTTTGCACGTGAAGCACCTGAACCAGTTCGATCACCGCTTCGGGTATTTTGTCACTCTCCACTAAAATGGTATCGTTATTGACCTAAGGAAATATTGCAGATAATGGAGAAGGTTTAATGTTTCACAAAGCACAATTGTCCCAAAATAAATACGCTGCTATTAAATTGAATATCGACATCCAAGCGAATTGAATTACCCCGAAGTAATTACAACAGCTGATGAATTTCTGCAGCATCTCTCTTCTCTTTGCTCGTACTTGAGCCATGTAGTTCTCCAACTGTTCCAGGTTTACTTGGTTCTTCGGCAGATGTCCCACTTCAACCACAAACCGAAATAATTGAACATACCAATCATGGCTTAGATAAGGATAGTTTGCAGTCGAGATAAACGTGGGATTGGAAAATACGTAAGTATCGAAAACTTCCTTGTCGCTTAGGTGAAGAAAACCCAGTTGTATATATGTATCGATGATAGGCAAATACAGTTTCTGATTTGATGAGGGGCCGTTTGGGTGAAATAATTAGAAGCGGTATAATACCATAATTTAAAATTATCCACAGTTACAGAAATGCCTTAACAGAAGCGGTATTGTATTTCCTTTCAGTTGTCTAATGACCGGATTGATAATTATGTTGTTTGGATAGTTACAGGTGTTTTCATAAATGATGTATACTTAGTACGGCATTCACCCCCTTTTATTCGACGGACATTACAAATTACGCCAAACCTGTCGGGATTCAGAGTCCGTCGAGCAACGGTTCCGTCCCCTTCTCCCCCGATCCGCCTCGCGTCTCTCCTGAACCATCTCTTCTTCTCCCCCGATCATCTTCCCCCACCATCGTCTCCTATCCCCTACTCCTTCATCCGCCGCCTCTCATCCTCCCCGTCGGTCTCTCCACCCTCCATGCGCCCAAACTTCCTTGGGTTCACTAGGGTTGGCTAAGGTTCTCTTCTCCTCCATCCACGGTGATGCTACGGCTGAGTTCCTGATGCTGCCGCTTTTTGGTGATTACTCGTCGGCATTGTATTCCTTCTCTGTTCTCAGTCTGTCTCTCTTATTTCGGCATGTTGCTTGTCATGATCTTCTTGCACGAACTACTACGATGCAGTGTGTTGCTTTCTTCACCTGATTGAAGTGCCGCATTTACTTTTTAGCTATTTTTTTACCTTTAAACATTGGGTACATCAAGGGGGTTAAATTGGCCCTCTTTCTACTTTATGTTCCATAACTAGCCGGCAGTGGAGGGATACAGGTCATCCTTGTTGCCTCTACTTGTCCAGTCTGAACTCACGGATTGATTTTCTTTTAGAGCAAATAGCTTGGTTTAATCACGGCACAGCAGAGCTCTTTTTTTCTTCCCCCTGTGGATGTGTATAGAACTAACTGTTTTGTTCCACGGGTGCATGCATCTCTGTATCTAAAACTGTTACTGAGTTTAGTAGTTGAAGCTCGTTAAACATCATCTCCTAGTTAGATTATTGGCCAACCTCATCTGAACGTATACCATCTCCTGCACTCTGTTGATCGCCTGAGCATCGTAGCGGTAGGTGAATTTGTGTGGGATGATTGGGTTGGGTGATAGGTGGATTGGGCAATCGGGTGATGATTGTATGTTGCCAATTTAGACTGAATTTTTATCACCTCATTTATGGACTAGTTATGGTAGTTTTGAGTGGGATGATTGGGTTGGGTGATAGTGGATTGGGCGATCGAGTGATGATTGTATGTTGCCAATTTAGACTGTATTTGTTTTATCTCATAGGGTGTTTATGGACTAGTTATGGACCTTATGGTGGTGTGGGTTAGGTGAATGTATAGGTGTTGTAGGTGGTGACAATGTGGACTATATCTCATCCGTAACAATGTGGTGCAAATGTGGTTTAGGTAACAAAGTGGTTGAAATATTATAGGTGGTGTCAAGTTCAGTCATGGATTGTATGTATCTGAGCTACTGGAGGTGTTGGTTATGGGTGTGGTTATAGATGTTATTTGTGGTTGTGGTTTTGGGTTGTTGTTATACATGTTAGTTGTGGTTGTGGTTATAGGTGTTAGTTGTGGTTACAGGTGTTGGTTATGATTGTGGTTGTGTTTCTGGTTACTGGTGATAGAGTTAGTTCACAGAATTGGAAGCAACAACTTGTTGCTATGGTGTAGTGGTGGTGGTCCAAGAAGCAGTGAGGAAGTGGTATTTGGTGGTGTGAATGTTGGTTAGTTGTTACTGTAATGCCCTGTTCAGTGGTGAAGTGGGTAGTTGCAGGTGTTGACTAAGTGATTGCAGATGTAGGACGAATTCGGTGATGATTGAGGTGTGGTGGTTGTAGTTGTAGGAGAAATAAACTCTTTTCAGTTTGTTTCCAATAACTTTGTCTATTTCAGTTTGTTTCTAATAACTTTATATGGATACGTTTAGCTCATATTCAAGTATTATTCCCGCATGATATTGGAGGAGCTTGCTTTCATGAATTTGTTGTTTTACGGTGTGGTCAATGTTGGAGACTATTTCGTTGGTGGCTTATTTGAGACAATGTGGTTGCTAAGCCAATGTTGATAGCTATTTAAGCAATGTTGTTTTTGTGTATGTTTGAAACAATCTAGTTGCTTGTTGAGATAATGCCATTTTTATGTGAATGTTTGAGATAATGTGTTGTATTCCTTGATTATTACATTTTGTGCAAATGAATGCTTGAATATATACTTCTTGTTGTTTAAAAATATATTTCTTTTTAAGAAATTGATCAGTTATATACTCTTGAATTGCCAGAATTGAATGCTTGGTTGACCAATCGCAAAAGATGTGAAATTGCGTAGTGCCTAGCCTTTATGTACGGCCCGAACCTCACTACATGATGTATTCTTGGTTTGTATGTGTTCATATGAGTTATGTAATGGGATTAATCCAAATGATGCATTCTAAGTACATATTTACCAGTCTAAAATCGACCTTCACTATATGTAAAAGTAATTTAACCAGAAATTCTAATGCAACATGATTAAGTTTATGTAGTATTCTTGAGACATTTGTGCATTTGAAATGGACAAGCACTATACAATGTAGTCTATGATATTGTAGATAGTATCATTTTCGTCCAAGATACAAACGAACATTTGAAATATTAAACATCATATGACACTTTCTATTATTCACCTACTCTCCATACATTTTAACTAACTGCATTGCCATGAGTCAGCTAAGATTTTAGCACTTGTCTTTCAAACTTTTCTTTCCTTCTTGTTCCTTTATGGTTTTGTACTTGTCCACCCTTCACATGACTCTTGGGGTTGACAATAGGACTATCTCTTCGGGTTCCGCGTTATAGCATAAAGTGAGAGAAGAAATAGATCTAGCTGGCACATTCTCTATGTTTCTCTCTAGATCCAATCCCTTACCCCCAACAGTTAATTGTCTACCATCAAGTGTTTAAGAGAAGATGTGCATCCCAAACCAAACCCAGTTTCACTTTAATAATTTGCATATCACCAACCCCACTCTCATCCTTGTTGTGTATAGCTTGTTCTTATACTTGTCTCTATATTCTTCCTTACATAACATACACGTTGAGTGCCTAATAATATAGCTTGCACTTTGCTTCAACAACTATGTAAATGACATGCCTCTTCAATCCCTAACATTACTCATTTCTACACACACTTATGTTGTGTCACTCCAACTCTATGGGAAAATGGAGACTATAATGAGATCCTCATCAATCCTCAATGTTACCCTATAGTGATTCAAAACCTATTTCTCATGTGGTTGTAACCCTATTGTAGTTCCCTCTGCCTATTGTTAACGTTATTGTCTCCCTCTTGTGGTCGTAGATGGTATTCTTTATAATGCAACTATCTTTTGCATGTTGCTATTGATTATGCACCATTTTTTTAACCATAGGAATAAGGAATTACCCCATATCTACTCTACCACTTAGCTTCTATTTATATAAATTAATGTCCTTCCATATACACATGTTAATATTAATTAGCACCCGTTCATACATCTCCTCTCCTCCCCTTTCCTTCCTAGTAACACCTATTAATATTAATTAGTGCCCTTCCATATATCTTCTCCCCTTTCTTTCCTTATAAAGATTTTTTTCCTTTATACATATATATCTTAATGGGTAATTTCCTTGTATCGACTTACATCATGCAATTACATACTCCTAATTGAAGGATATATGTTAATAATATACATATGAGATTCACACATCATAACATGGTACTAGATCCAAATAAGATTTAAATTTATTTCCCATCAATTTTTTTATGGTCGTCATCTAGTTTTCTTTTGCAACCATTTCCGTATTGCTTGCTACAGACAACCTTTTCCTTGTCATTGTAAGCCCCTTCTTTTTTTCTCACAATAGGGACCAACATCACCAACAACTCTTCCCACATCACACATCTGATATTCTTCTATACATTGTTGAAGGTCGTCGACCATGGTAGGAAACTATCCGTGGTGACCTCCTTAGGCACCATGTTCTCTCTCATCTAAATAAATCTAAGACTCCTTCGAAATACCTTACACAAGGTCAAAAAGGTGATGCTATCAATCTCAACTTTGCAAAATGGCATATAAGTGATGAATAAATCATAGACTATCTCATCAACTCTATTCACAATGTCCTCCCTAACGAAATTATTGGAGAACACACCGTTCCACTTCCATATGGGTCAACCTTAAGAGTCAGTTCACCTAATCAAACAATGCTTGTAAATTTCAACTTGTAATGGAGCAATCACGGGAAATACAAGGTTATCTCTCAATCTCGAAATTTTATGACCACATGTGTGGTGTTTGGTATTTGGGAAACACTAATAGGCCTTCCTACTCTTCAAGTGCACTATACAATAGCGAGTTCTAGTTGGATCAAATCTTATGGCACTTCACCTAGAACTTCAATCCTATTTGACCAACATCATATAGCAATCAGTCATGCCTTCTCTGGAATCTACTGTCCGTAAACTAGTGGCATATGAGATGAGTCTATAGTTCGCCATGTGTTGGTATGTAATCCTAGAGAGAAAAATCATGTGATGATTGTAATGTGCCATTATGTAATTGATTTGATAATAATAAAAGACAATTCCATTTATTCTATTTTATTTAGTTATGAGATAATGATGTAACATAATAAATGTCTAAAGAATGATGATACTCGATGACATATAGGTTTGGGTTTAGGACCTGGAGAATGAGATCATATGCATAATAAGAGTACATACATTCTTGTTATGCCCCTGGTCGGATGTTATTGTGGAAGAAAAATACACAATAGTAATACATAGGACTAGAATGTGTATTGGTTGATGGTAGAATCTCATCAGTCATGATATGTGATATTAGACCAAGCACATAGATACTTGTTAGAGAATAGTGTACCAGATACACCCACCTTGAGAGTGATACATAGAACCATTGAATGGTAGTAAAAAACAACTCTCATAGTGATAGTGGTAATCGTGGTTCTTAGACCTGAAATCACTACACTCATCGCATGTCGTTCAATGAACTTTGAGATCACTGAATGTGGCCTTGAATAAGGGTTGTTATAAAGGTGGTATTCAAGGGACACATGGAGATTGACTGTGAGTGATGTAGATGGGACTTGTCCCTCCTATTGGAGATTGATATTCTATCCACTTGATAAGATAGATTGAGAAATGCATGGAGATGCTCATGTAAGTCAATATATGATATTGAGATGACGTGTATCTCAATAGTCTGCTCTAGTTCAAGAAACATGGATTGCATGTTGAGAAGATGATGATTCCATGCCTCAAGTACAATCTGGATTTTGAAGACAAAAGAACCATAAGATCATTGTAACATTGATCACAAACTGTAAGTTGAAGTTGTTCTCCAATTTTTCCAATTACTTAGATAGCAATGATGTGTTGCTCGATACTGTTCATTTCTTATGATGTCATAAGTTGGTTATGGACATTCACTGCCAACGTAATTTGGGATCTATAGGGTCACACTCATAGGATGCGCCTGGAAAATGAGTTTACTCATGAATATGGTTTAACTTAATTACTAAAGTTTTTGGGTATTCAATTTAAACAACATTGATTGTACATTGGCTAAATTGGAATTTGAGTCGACTGATTCAGAAGTGAACAACCCGGTTCAGAATATGAATCACCTAGTTCAAATATAAATCATCGAGTTCAGGAGTGAATTGTCTGATTCGTAATGTGAGTCGATCAGTTCAGATTGTTAATCGAGCGATTGAGCTATCAGTATGATTGGATCAAGTATTGATGTTTACGTCATATTATCATTAATCGTCACATTAAAAGCTAATATGTTTACAAATAATAAATATAGCGAACCGACCGATTCAAGTGTTGAACCGACCGATTTACATGTGAAACAACTGGTTTAGAAATGAATTGGCTACTTCAAAAATGAACCAACCGTTCAGAAGTGAACCGACCAATTCGTGATTCAAGCAATCAAAAATTTGTAAAAATCGGTCTCTTTGACTCCCAATTGATCTAGAAACCTTGACCCTGATCGTCCTATAAATAGAGGGGTAGTCAGGGCTTTCAGAAGACACAACAATAAGCTCTGATAATTATTTTCCTCTCATAGTTGTGGTGATGTGAGAGCTCGAGCAAGTCTTACCTGTAAAAGGTAGAGACAACAAAGGAGAGACAACAAGGAAGAGCAAGTCAATGCTAGCACGTTGAAGTTCGGAGGGAAAACTTCTTCTCGTTGGCTCTAGAAGTGCTATAAGGAGTTCTTGGCGGTTCACGTGGACTATGTAGAGGCGTGGAGGCTGTTTCCATCATGCTAGAAGGACAAGAACTACCGTTGTTTGTGGTATTGCACCAGGAGGCCATCATCGCCAGTTGTCCAAGTGCATCTTGCAAAGAGTACACATCAACAAACAAGAGTAGTCGATGGACTTGCTCCTGGACCAAGCATAGTTTTTTTGCTATTCTTTTTCCCAGATACATCATTATTCACGTGATCTGTTTGTAAAGGAATAGATATAAAAAATTGTTTTCACTGCCTTCTTTGTTGTCCCTATTCCTTAACACCAAGGCTACAACACAAATACACAACACACCTCCTCTCATGTCTAGGGTGCATATGACCCTTGTGACTGTTGTTGTTGCAAGGAAAAAATCTTGTGACCGCCTTTTGTGTACACATTGTCACAAAAAGGGCCATATGGTAATAGGGTGTTTCAAACTTTGTCCGAAACTATTACGAATACCAGGAAAGGACGAAGTGCACTACTGTACCCACTTCAACAAAAAATATTGTCATAGCAAGTGGGAGTGATAATCAACTCTCTCTTTCACTGAGATCACAATCATATTGTACTAAATCATGGAAGTGTTGAAACCTCCAAGTCTTCAAGTCTTGGAGTTACAACTTCACCTTCATCTTCCTTGGCTACAGGTATATCCTTTGATACATGGATCATTGATTTAGGTGCCACACATCATATAACTCATAATTCTTTCATTTTTAGGAACTTATGTTCTCTGTAACAACCAATAATAGAACAATAGATGGTTCACTTATTGATATATCTCTGATTTGATGACACCTCAATCCGCAATTAGCAGAAATCTCACATTGCCAAAAGTTAGCATGTTCCTAACTTAAATTTGTATCTTGCACCCCTTAGAAAAATTTATGATTCTAGATTTCCAATCATTTTTTATCAAGCTTTGTATTCTCTACAAGATCCATGTTCAGGCTAGGAGATTGGGACTATAATAAGAGTCGAAGATCTATATCATGTATCTAGTCTTCACGTTCCAAAATAACACCTACACTGTAGTTGTTGGAGTAGTACTCTCATGCAATTTATGACATTATAGATTAGGACATAATCTCCAAGTCATGTTCGTAGTCTTTCTAATTATAGTTCTCTTTGTTTGGTTTGTACTTCCACTCAATTACAAGACTGCAAAACTGCAAAATTACAAAAGCAACAACTCTTTCTTAATCAAACTTGATAAATAAAAGTAATAATCATTTTGATCTTGTTCATTCTAATATGGGGACATGTGCTTATTACCTATGGAAGTGTTTTTCAATGTTTTGTAATCTTTATCAATGATTTTGCAAGATATACATTGTAAGGACCCATTCCTAAATTACTTTAATTCCTAGTTAGATCTTACTAAGCATCAATAGTTATTGATTTAATTTTCTCCAAATTAGGTCAAATATTAATAAAAAAAATATAAACCTTGTTTGTTAGATTAATGTTGTGAATGATTAGGTTAGTAGGGTTATAAATTTAAAACCCTAGTTGCATGAAATCATCAATAGAGAATGTGATGATGAATTTGGTATTAAGTATAATAGTCTAGTAAATTTTTATTATTATTTTGTGTGTGACTCATATTACTTTGAATTTTGGATATGTATTGTATAACTCAATTATTCATGTTAGTGAAAGATTTCAAAATTTTTAGAGTTTCCTGGACCTATTGATCGGTCGAGTTTTCCCCAGGAAAACTCAACCGATAATGCTATGCAGGCTTAAGTATAGAAGTGTAGTATTTTTTTTTAAATTTATTGGAGTATCCAATTAAGCTCAAATTTTAAGTGAAGGTTTAATACTCAGCTTTCAACAACATATTAAATTTTTAGAATTTTCGGAAGAAGTTTTGTATCACAACAGAACCTTGATCGGTCGAGTTCTGAGAGAGACAAACTCGACCGACTAGATTTTTCTGGAAAAATAAAAAAGAATGAAAAATGTTTATAATTAATTATTCCAAGAACCTTAATGAGTATATAGGACTCTATTACGACCCAACACCTCTCATTTCCGTCCCACACTTCTGAGCTTCATAATTCTTGAGAGAGGAGGGGATTTTAGGGTTTGGAGAATCTGAAGTGGACATTTTAGATTTTTGGGTTTTATCTTTCCAAGGTTGGTAAATTCTGTATAGATCATTAATCTTTACTAGGTTTATTTGCTTCTATTCTCTCCTATGTATAGAACTTTTCACTTCCCTGATTTGGATCAAAAGATTCCAAATTAATCATTTCTTTCATTCTTTCTTCTTCAATTCTTCTTCTTCTAGGTTCTTGAGTGAAGAGGAGCAGGAAGATTCTGTTTTCTTGAAGCAAGGACTTGATTCAAGAATTAGCAGTAGTAGCTGGGCTATGAATTTTAGGTGTTTCACACCTGAGGTGAGTGGTGTAGGTCCATTTGAAAACTATTAGTGAACTATAATCCTAAATCTCCTCATTAAACCACAATTGGTGGAAATTGAGAACTCAAATAATGCATAGGACTGTTTGCTTATTTGACCTTGGATATGATTCTTGTATTGATCCTTAAATGAATCAAGTGAATGTTATATTATCTTGATCATGAGTAATGTAAATTTAATTGAATTCAGATTGCATATTTTCTTATTACATATACATTGCAAATACCACATCTTGTTTAAATATGGAGTGTTGTCTATGATATGTGAATTTTTGAGTTGTGACTGTTTCATGCAAATTTATATGATGGAAAAAGGATATGTAGGGTATCTGTAATCTGAATTGAAACACACACACACACAGCTATATATATATATATATATATATATATATATATATATATATATATATATATATATATATGAAACCCTAATCCATATATCCTAGGATTAGAATGCGAAATCACATATGTGCCATATAATAAACCCCTATTTTCCCTAAAGTGAGTAAATGTACTTAATATCCATTATAACCTAATCATCTAGATAGGAGCCCTGAACACTGTGATTTTCCCCCGAGGTCTGCACTGGGGAAATGAAACAGATTCCTTCTAATAGTCCTTGGATTATGAAAAGAAATGTCAGAGTGTGATTCTAGACCTTGAAGGCTAGCTCACCAGATTTTAGGAAAGATTTCAAGATGAGATGCTAAGCTAAATTCTCTGCTGCTGAGTGAATGAAATGCATTGTATTTGAAACATTGTTATGGAAATTTTGATCTTGATGTGAAAGGGATCAGTAGGGATAGCTTTGTTTAGTATCTCATACGTGATGCCCTAGCTTTGACATTTATGTCATTAAACCTATCTCATGTACCTGAGATGATGTATGTAAGGTAGAGAGGCTTTATGCTCTTACCTAGCCAGTGTTTGGCAACTCTGAGGCAGACCAGAGTCTGTTGTTTATCTTAGGGTTTCTGGTTAGCCCTAAGATATGGACAGTGATTCGTTGACATGAGAACCTGGCGTGGCGACTTTTACTTGATTAGGTACAGATCCAGTAACTTCAGGGCAAACCTAATAATGAATCTTGATAAGCCGGGAACAAGATTTGATTATCAATATCCGATTACATGTTAGTTCTATTTGTTATTTCATATTCATCTTATGTAGTTTATATCTGTCATTATCGACATGATATTTAGAATTGTTTGATTTAATCTGAAATATACTTGTCTCTGATCAATTAAAAAAAGATTAGTTCAATGCTAGTTTTGTCTTGAACCTATTCCACTCACTCAGTGTGCTGATAAGTGGTGGTTCAAATTTTTACAGGTGCTAATTCATCTTCAATTCATCCAGGAGCTTCTCATCCGTAGTCATCTTTTCTTCACCATCTGAGGTGGATAATTGTCTTCTTGTTGTAGGTTATATGTTTAGGTTGTCCCTGTACTAGGGAGTTTTGGGAGGTTATGTGTGCTTGTAGTGATGTACTTTATCTTGATCTAGGTTGTTGATGTGAATGTAATAGTGTAACTTTCTACTTCATGTTGTATTAGAGTTTTATCTTGAATAATGCTTACATCTCAGGCTTGCTTATATATGATCAGTTGAAAATGAATATTACTTAGTTGCTGCCAGATCTAGAATTAAATGTTAAAAGTTATTTGTGTTTTTCATATAATAGAATTCCTTGATTCCAAGTTTTTAATTGCTAATTTGAGATTTAGTGTGGTTAGTATGGATAACATCGTGGGGTCTCAGAGGTGGGGTCCCACATGCATGGATCTATATTATGAACAATAGGTCTAAAATTTCACACATATATCAATCCTTCACCAATACAATTAAAACCCAACACAACAAAGTCATTCATGTGTTCTGTCCAGATGATGCAAAGGAGTACACATCCAAGGAACTATATTTCAACAATGTTTCCCTTACACCCATGAACAAAATGATGTTTCAAAGTACAAACACAGAGATATTCTTGAAACCATTGTGTCCTGCTCATTAGCTCTAGAGTTCCCCAATGCTTATGGGTGGAAGTCATCCTCACTTACACTTATCTCATAAATCTTATGTCCACTTAGAGTCTAGGGGGTCTTACCATATGAAAACTCTACAAACAACCACCATTCTACACCCACTTGTGGGTCTTTGGTTGCACTTGCTTTGTTCTTCTTCCTCAATACGAGTGAAACAAATTTGATGCACATTTTGCATGTTGTCTCTTTTTGGGATACAATGATGAACATAAAGGCTATTGTTGTTTTGACCCTAATGCTCATTGCCTGCATATAACATACATGTTATTTTCTTGGAATTTACACCTTATTACACTTCTACCAACATAGATCACACCTTACTTCACGAATCCATCACCATTCCTCATGAGGCATCTAATACCACAACAAATTCCACCATAAACTTTGGTATTAAAACTACCCATGTTGGGCTTCCCATTGGGATTGAGGACCCTTGTTGATCCTTCCAGAAGGATTGAGGTTACCTTTGTAGAGCCTCCTACAACATCATAACCAGCAAGGATCGAGGCTACCCATGTTGAGTTGCCTATATCTTCAAGTGACATGACACATGATACTAAAACCAAAAATGCTGAAAACATTTCTGATACTGGAACAAAAGTGGGGCCAAGAAGATCACAACACGGACAGAGACCAAATTGACACTATATTAACACAACAATTACTTGGTACTCTCTAGAATATGCACGTTTCCTCACTACTCTTCATACAGATTCTATTCCATCTTCATATCAGATAGTTGCTTGTTCTATGCACCAGAAAAATGCCATGCATGAAGAACTATAGGCCTTTGAGCACACCCATACTTGTGATCTTGTTCCTCTACTAGAAGATGCTTTACCTATAAGTTTCAATTGGATTTATAAGATCAATCACAAGGATGATGGCACCATTAACAGATACATAACATGTCTAGTTGCTAGGGGCTTCATCCAACAATATGGAATAGTCTATGAAGAAACATTTGCTTTGATTGCCCATTTGATCACTGTTAGAAATCTTATAGTTGTTGTAGCAACTCAACAATGGACTTTATACCAACTGGATTTTCAAAATGCATTTATACATGGAGAATTTTTAGAAATAGTAAACATGACTCCTCCATCCAAACTGGTAGTACCAGACTCTCATGTTCATCTTCTAAGAAAAGACCTTTATATACTCAAACAAGCACCTAGGGTATGGCTTAAAGGCTTTACGTAACCCATCACTTGTACATGTTACACCCAAATCCCATATGATTATTCTATGTTTATGTGTGATAGTTCTCAGGTATGAGTCATTCTACTCCTCTATGTGTATGGCATGATAATAACTAGAGATGATGTAGTAGGAATCAATGAATTATAATATTATCTTGCTAAGCAAATTCTGATAAAGGACCTTGGGAAACTTCACTGCGTTCTAGGCATGGAGATTCCCATAGGAAGAAAGGAATTCTAGTATCTAAAAAATGCAGTAGATATCATTGATCAAGCCAACATATCTGACTTTCATGATGTAGAAACACCTCTTGAACTTAATCTGAATGTACACCCAACTGATGTGAACCACTATTGTATCCCACTAGGTATCATCAACTAGTGTGACAACTACTATACTTGTGCATCACTACACCCGACATTTATCATATTGTTAGCATTGTGTCATAATTCTTATATGCCACTCAAAAAGTTCACTATGTTATGTACTCAGTATCATATGCAATAAATGAGGAACAATCACACAATCCCTATTCATGTTATCTTCTTGTAATGTAATCATGTAGGCATACAGTGATGCCAACTGGGTTGTATGTCCGACCACTAGATGCTCCACCACTAGGTTTTATCTTTTCTTTGGTGATTTGTTGATTTTATGGAGGAGTAAGAAACATGATGTGGTGTCTCTTTCTTCCATGAGGTAGAGTATAGAGAAATTGATGATACCACTCAAGAAATATCACACATCTGTTGGCTTCCAAGCGATATGGGAGTTATCATTTTGATGCTACACCTTTGTTTGTGACAACAAAAGTGTAATAAGGACTAGAAACAATCTAGGCTTTCATGACATGACTAAACACATCAAAATACATAGTCACTATGTATGGAAAAAGCACCTAGAAGGAGTTATTACATTATCCTACATAAATTCTACATATCAGGTTGCAAATCTCTTCATATAGACATACTGTACATCAAATTACAACAAGTTGATTCACAAACTCTTTATATTTGATTCACCTTGTGTTTGAGGGGTTGTGAATATTAATTAATGTCCTTCCATATATCTCTTCTCCTTTGCTTCCATGTAATGTCTTCCAATATTAATTTACACCCTTTCATATATCTTCTCCCCTTTACTTCTAATAACGCATGTTATAATTAATTAGTACCCTTCCATATATAATTTCCCCTTTCTTTCCTTATATTGTCTTTTATTTCTTTAAACATGTGCATCTTAATGGGTACTTTCCTTGTATATGCTTACATCACGTATTTACATACTCCTATTTAATGGAGGCATGTTAATAGTATGGTAAGGAATTCACACATCATAATCTCTTTATCCTTATGAAAATCTTAACGAGTTTGATATTTTTAACAGAAAAAGTGATCCTTCCATTGATGATATCTTGATTCCCAAAAACTCAATATATTCATTGCAATACCTCTATGTATGAGTATTGTACAAGGTAAAGTTCATTCACTATTCTAGGAAACATTGGAGTTTGTTATTGAACCACCAAATTGGGAGACAGATTTTTAGGATTTTACTCTGAGATTTTTACCCAAAGAATCCTCAGTCACATCTAGATGATGAAATGTAAACTAGTGTCTTTTTACATACTACTTTGAGATGTTCAATACTAAGACTCATTTAAACAACATAATAGTACTACTATTTTTTCTCATAAGTTGGTTTGAGTCATATGTCTATATAATTTGATATTAGCAATGTTTTCCTATATAAAGATATTTTAAATATTTTAAATATAATACATAGCTCGATTCATTTAAAAAGAGGACATTGGAAACTCTTTCTATTAGATACTCATTGCTACAAACTACATCAAATCCCACAAGCATAATGGGATAATCTCGAAGTTGCTATTAAGAATATTAATATTTTGCACAAATTTTAGCCTCCAACAGTTATCATTTATGTGCATGCCTGATAATCTCTTTTCTAGTAGTCATGAGTCCTAGTATAGTTGATTCTGAACACTTTTTACTTGATTATATCTAAGTAATAGACCTAGATCAGTTGGTTCTTAAACTTAAATTTGCATACCTATTTCACATATTGGTTCTCTTGCAAATGGTTGTGCACTTCATATTCAGAGATATGCATGAGAAACATCAAATAAGCAACCATCCTTATGTATTCGAAGGTCCCATGTATTTCTGGTGAGGGTTCACTTCAAATTACTATCAAAATATAAATGGTATAAATAAATGTTATAATCAAACATGACAATATAAAATATATCATGTATTTTAAAAGAGTGAGTTATTTATGCGCAAGCCTCATGCCTATAGTAAAAAAATTACATACAAAGATTCTAACCTATAATAGGTATGACCACAAGGTATCCTAACGATTGAAGGCTTATGTATTGTTAATGAACATGCAAATTAGATATACAAAATAAGGTTTTATATATATTATGAGGGAAGATATCTATGATAAGTTCAAAGTTGAATGTCATGTACAAACCTCATTAATAAACTAGGTTCTAGTATATCTCTCACACTTATCATTATCTTAGAAGAATTACTTATCTAATACATTAGAATTGTGACAAAAGTTCTTATACTTCTCTACCACTATCAACATATTATGACCACACATTGAAACCAGATATATTTGATTATATATATTCTTTTTATATGGTATATATAATATTATCTATAATACTACTTTCACTCATCTCTCAATACAATAATCTTCATGGATTTTTAAATAAAAAGATGAAATATAATTAAAAAATTCTATATGATCATGCATGGTGTTTACTAACTTAGTGTAGTTTTTTGAAAAAAAGAGAAAATATAAGATTCATCTAGTATCTCATAAAGATGCATAAGCGATTAGCATTCATACTATCTCATCATGAAATTATGAGTAGCCATTAACTTTATTATTTCTAGTTTTATTCTTTTTATGTTCATATATTTATTTAAAACCTAAATATATGTTATAAATATTTAACACTCTGCTTTTGGTCCATCACTAGTGAGCGCACTTAATAAGCCTCAAAGCACATATCAAAATTTTCTTTTTGTTTTATATATATCCCATATTTTCCCACCTATTTGGCCTATCACTTTACTCATTATTTTAATTATAGGGGCACCACATATGGATATTATTTTAATTTTTTAGGATTCTATTTGAACTTCATTTGGACTTTTCATGATGTATATCATGATAGATTTTTGTTTGATGAAGTATTCAATAAAGCCATTACTCTAGTACATAACTTTAATTGTAAACTAATTTACTTTTAGAATATAAATTATATATCTTAAGAATTCAAATAGTTGTTATAGTACCAAGAGAAGGACTAGGAAAAGAAAAGCAAAAGTTAGGTTTCAATTTGTTTGTAGATCTCTTTTTCATTCCTCAAATATGCTAATAAAGTACCAAATCCATATTCAATTTAGAATCTAATTGTAAACCTAATGTCTCATGAGGAGATTAGGCTAAATAAATTAGGATCACCTATCTTATATAAAAACAAAAGTTCCCAATATGGTTGTCTAAACATAATACAAGACAACATAACAAATTTTTATTTCTCACCACGAATGTGCTCCAAACAAAAAAAATAAGAAATGTTTTACAAGTAGTGGATTATACCTTTCTCCGCCAAATCACTCCTACAAAATGCTTCAATCTATGAGAGATAACACAAAAACTTATCCCAAGGGTGTCCAAATTGTAATAAGAAATGCTCCCTTGAAACCCTAATGAACCTCCCTAAAACATGGACTTAAGAGAACCTATATATACAACCTCATAACCCTCATATCAAACCTCTTCTTTCTCCTCACTTCAATCTGGAGAAGAAATATCTCCCTTTTCTTGTCTTGTTCAATTAAATCAATTACTTCTTCTAGAATGAATATTAGGATATGCTAGGATCTAGGAAAAAGGTGGGGAGGCATCCATGCCATAAAAAAAGTTTAATCTTCTGGTTCTAGTACTCATTCATAACCAACATATTCTATATGAATTTTTCCACTTCTAGTTGATAACATGTATATTGGTTACGATTCTAGTTTTATAGTTCATTTTTACTTGTTCTATTAGGAAAATACTTACTTTCTACTCTATATTTGCATGTTCTACATTATAGGTATTTCTTTTTTATTAATCGGTCATGTACATGCTACTTATTTCTATGTTTATGAATAAGTATCTCACAAATTATGATGATAGTGATACATTTAGTAAAATCCCAATTATTAGGATCTTTATTCATTATTTCATCTCTAATCACGAGTTTAACGAATATGGACTAGTTTCTCACAAATAACTCTTTTTACTAATTTATCTTTATTTTAGGATGTGATCTTTCATCACTATAGTCATGTAATCTTAAAAGTATGATCATGAATAGACATTGACTTCTAAAATTGATCATTACAATGAACAGAAGGTTCATTATATAACAACTAGACTAACTTTTTAAGGTACATCACAACTTGATTTGATCTTGAATCAATTGACTTTGAGAACATCTAATCACCTCTCTCATCTAATAAAGTAAACCATCCTGATCACCAAAATGGTTCCTATCTATTAGAGATCCATAGATAATGGGTCCCAACTAAAACATTATCAATAGGCAATGCCATAACATCTTTTGTCATCCTATGGCCCATATAATTCACTAATTAACTCCAAGTGTTTCTTAACCCAATTCAGATTTCAACAAAAGATAGTACTCTAGATAGGTATCAAAATATTACTTTTTTCAGGGATACATGGCTATTCCTAACAACTTATGAAACCACAATGGAACTCATTACTCAAAATATGGCAGTGCTTCCCTACCTACCTATCCTTGTGTTGGATTCAATCTAGGATTTTCATATTTCTGATTGATTGCATGTGAATCCAAATATATATATGTTTCCACAAAAAATATGGCATAAAACACTTCTTATCCATTATTTTACTTTGGCTTAAGCCATTTGTGGAATTCGTATATGTCTATTTTTTCTTGACTTAAGCAATAACTATTATTAAACTTTGTTGAAACCAAATTTAAGAGGTTCAAGTATTCATGTGAGTAAGGATAGAAAACATGAATGTTTGAGTAGTTTTATGAACTTATTTTGGCACAATTGAGGTTATAGTTTTTTCATAACATATCATAAAATCACATATGGTCTATATAAGTTTCAATATTCCAGATCATTCCTTTAACATAACATAAAAAGAATACCTAAAACCATTAAAGTTAGACACAATATCATGTGTATACATATTATTAATTTACATATTTAATAATTTATAATTTAATTATGGATTCAAATTCAATATCTAAGAGGTAATACCGCCAAATTTAAATTTGTCATATGAAAGATATTTGTAGTTGCTATCCACGTAAGTTCTGTCTTGTAAATGGGATACTTACAAATATTGAAAAGAATTGTACATAAACGAATGGACATCATTATAGTTTGATTCCAATTAAGTGAATCTCTATAAGTAGAAAATAATTCATAAAATGCTCCACTTAGGAAGTGCCTTTTTTATTAACTATTATTGATGATGTCTACATAACTCTTTTATCCTATGCAAATGCTAAATCACAGTAATAAGATTTGTACTTTTGCATCAATCTAACATTCACTGGTGCAAACTTGTTAGTGTCTTCTTCCGTGAGGGGATAGGTTATCCACACTTCTTGTTAGTCAACAGTTTATTTAAACCAATAAGTAATATTTATTAAATTATTCATAACAATGGATATTTTATTATTCTCGACAATAATAATAAACAAGGATTTAATATTTTATTGTCATAGGTTGCATAGCACATTGACTTCACATTAGTGGTGAAGACACTAAGGATAATCACAACGAGATTCAAAATGATACAGAACTTTCGTCCCTTTTATTTTAAATGGTTCGAAGCTGATATTTTTGAATAATAAACATGCACTGAACCATACATTTAAGATAGCTTGATATGAAGAAGAGGTTACAGAAATTCAGAAGCGTATAGAAATAATAAGTCGCACAAATTTGTGGTTAACAATCTAGACTTAATATCAGAGTGAATCTGAAATCGTCAATATCTAGTTGTTGTAGAGCTCGCCAGTCATTCAAAAGGACTGTCACTTGTTTGGTATTGAGTGAACGACTCTACACTTGACATATCTCCTCGAACATGTAGTTCACTGGAAATGTTCTTCCGCATGGTATACAGTTGATGTTGGTGGTAAGTTTGAGTGTGAATGGTATTTACGTTTTGACTGGGAGCATTAAATAAATGGGGGCCTTTAGCATTTGTCAAATTGTCCCACAAGCCTACTCATATCTAACTACCTTTGGCGTTGATTTTTATGTTATTCCCTAGTTAAGTTCAGGGATAAACAGGTAGGGAATGATTTAATCATCTTCTTCTATTTCAGTTACCTTAGAGGTCAATACCATTAGATTTTTGGTAATACAATTTGGACAGGAAGCGTAAACCTAATGCTGTAGATATACTATTTCACACTTTCATTTTGACACCAGGAGGTGATTTTTTTTTTTTTGCACAGTGGATTGAAAGACTGTAATTTGTATTTGATATGTTGGAATGGTCGACTCTAAACCTGTTATATCATGATAACACTCAAAGCAACTATGAGGTGACTACAAATTTTGAGACTGAACAATAAACCTCTTTTTGTAAAACATTCATGTATGTTATAATTCTGAGTTAAGTTATACATTGATCGTGGATTATCAAGATCTGATACTTGCAAGGTTGAATGTAGGAAGAGTTTCCTCAATAAAGCCGACAAGAAGTAGATATAAAACTTTCCCACCGGCGCCGAATCTGAAGTTATATAAACTTAAATTAATTCTTGTATGTTTTCAACCGATAAATTCATTCGGGTTTGAGGGTATATTTTACTATCATTAACGGTTTCAAGAAACAACTCGAAGTAAATCTATATATCATACTGCCTAGCTGTATCCTATGTCATTTTCTAAAATCTTTCTCTGATCAGATGTCAATATAAAAACTATTTGCGTCTATCAACCACGTCTTCAACCCAATTAATATCCTTGATTCGAAAAGCATTATCCCACAAAGATGCCATATTCTTCCTGACATTGACTAACTCAAGAGTTGAAAAAACTAAATACAGACAAAACAGGTACTGCGCGCACTTTATTATATCTGACTTTTGTTTTCATACTCCTTTCTCGATCGCAATGTAGACTACAGATCTTATCCAATCTCCAAACACCCTCAATTGTAACGTTGCTTCTGTGTTATACGATATCCTTAAGTGAAATTAATAAATCATAATTCATCTATTGGCTGATATCGATCAAATGGAGCGAAAGGAAAAATAGAAAACCGCTAATGCGTTGTTATTGAATATATACACATGAGAGAGGTGTGAGATGAGAGGCTTACATGGAGTTGGAACTCTACGGACCTCGGGGAAGACATGTACGAGATAAACGCAGCTCTTGCTTCCGGCGACGGCGTTCTGCAGAGCCCAAGACAGGGCATCCATGCTCGAGGTCCCTTCCCCAACTGCTACGTATACGTCGTCAGATGAATGGGCTTGATCATGATCGAGGCCGGACGATCCCGTTTCATCTTCAGCTGCTGTAATCTCCAACGTCGATGAACCACCGCCGGCGTGATCGCCCTGGTGATCTTTCACCTGGGAAGACCAGTGCTCTATCTCCGACATATATGTTGACGAGGCAATGAGAAGACGGAACTTGGATGGTACTGGTGGAGCTCGTCCGGTGCTTCTTGGCAGGTTGCGGAAGATGAGTCCTCAGGGCGAAGAATTCAAGTGCTGGGCAGCCTCTAAGATCTCCCGGATATTTTTGACTTTTATAGTATGGCAGTTAATGTGCCTGTCATATTATCCTAGTATCCTACGGTATGTGCTGTTAGAGTTCATTAATAATCTGGTACAAGATCCATAACTTAGATATCAGAGAAGAAAAATTGCAAAGGAAAAAATAACTAGTATCATGACGTATCATCGAGGTAACAGACCACGGGGTCCACTTGATTGACCATGGAGGCACTCTCCATCAAACCTTATGTACGTTTTTGAAACAACGGTCCTTAGACCTCAAGAAAATTGTCTTAGATTATACATAAAAAGGTTAAGTGCTATCTGCGCCAAGCGTAAATCAGTTCCTTGAAGTTTAGAGTTGCTTATATATGTACGGCAAAAATGATTGGGGCATCATTAAAAAGTCATGAACTTTTGGTAAACTGAGCGGGAAGTCTCGGATGGTAACGCTGCCGTATTTATTAGGCATTTAAGAAGATGCAATGGGAATATCCTGACTTGAGGTCAGGGGATATTCCTGCGAACCACGTGAAAGTCAAAGTCTTCTGGCCATTACAGGTAAGCAACTACCCCTGTAAAATAATCTTGCTTGACAGGTTTGTCTATATTTCTTACTTATGTACAGCCTGTAATGGTGGTTCTAGGTTATTCAAGAAGTTAGCGTAATTCGATAGGGGGACTTCGAATCTAAACAATTGACAGAACGAAGTTTTGGAATACCCATCTTTTGTTCAGTTATGTTCAATTGATGATTGAACCCGTAAACGCATTATGTACACGGACCTGAGACCGTGGTCTACAAACTTGGCTCCCCGTGTGTTCGCTGGAACCACGCATGACAATTCCCGATATAAACGGTGAACACCTCCTCATTTCCTCTACTAAAGCCCTCCATCTCCACAACCAGTGTCACACCCATTCCTTTCATCTTTATCGACCCCCGTTCCCTTCAAACCCGCACCCTTCCTACCATCACCAAGTGGTCCTAATCCTAAGAACCTAGGAACCTTACTTTGAAAAAGAAAATCCTTCACAACTTTTACCAACATAAATATAAAGCATTGAGACTAGGGCTGTCAAAACCTGACCCGACCCGCTCGACCCGACCCGACCCGACCCGACTAAACCGGGTCCGGGTCGTGCATTTTTTGACCCGACCCGAAAAAGACCCGAACCCGAAAAACCCGAAATTAATTACGGGTCGGGTCCGGGTTTAACATTGTCGACCCGAAAAACCCGATAGACCCGATATTCAACAACAGCTGTTGACTTTGTGGACCTGTAGTGTGCAGCCGCTGAGCCGCGAACCAGAGAAAACCGGACCAAAGGCCCAAAACCGGCAGCAAATTAGACTAAACCAGTAAACCTAATGTGAACCCGTTGCCACTTGCCCGTTGTTTGTATCGCCTTGCGGCCTTACCCTTGCGCACACACAGACCGACAGAGGACAGACGACACAATCGTCTCCGACTCTCCACTCCAGGTCCCGATCCGGACACAATCATCTCCGACTCTCCACTCCAGGTCCCGATCCGGCGGTCCCACTTTGTGCTGCGGCTGCTGAGTGCTGCCATTGTTTGGCTTGCGGCGCCTTGCCCCCCACCCCCCGAATCCCCGACCCCGACCGCTAGTCTGCTACGCTTAGCCGGTCCCGGTCGCCGCCGCCAGAGGTCAGCTCCGCCGTCCGCGCCGTCGCCAGAGGTCACCTCCGCCGTCCGCGCCGTCGCCAGATATAGGTCCGCGTCGTCGCCAAGCTGCTGGCAGACCAAGCTCTTATCTTAATTCCGAGAAGAAGTTGGATCCTTGGACATTGTGAACTCCGAAATGCAGGTCAGAGGTCACCTTTTATTCTTCATCTCGTTTAAGTTAAGCTTATGCAATTCTTCCTTCCGTTCCAGCCCAACCCAAGCATCATATCTGTAATATATGCCCTTCTTCCTCTTCAGCTTTCAATGTTTGTTTGGTCTTCTTCTTGAATACATTGCGGCAAAGGAGTCATTTTTGTCTTCGTGGCTGTCGTGCCAGTAGGGCTGGCAAAACCTGATTGTTGAGGACTGGTGCTAGGCTGGCTACTATTAATTATTAAATATCTCTACAAAATAGGAAGCCCCAACTTCTTTATCTCCACTATAAGGTTTCTTTCTTCCTTTTAATTTTTTTATCATGAATGCCAATACGAATCTAGAACAAAAATTTCTAATATAAACTGCACTTGTATGAGACTCAACTGTATATCTCTTACACATGTTTTAAAATTATTTTCTAGATACAAAAATGGCTGGAAGGGGGAAAGCACGTAATATTACCCCACTTGATAATGAAGATTCACATACTCAATATTTAAATGATGGTGAAAACCCAATAGAAGTTGACAATCAATCTGAGAATGAGGGTGTGGTTTTAAAAAAGAAGCGTGGACGTCAACGTAGTTCTTCTGTTTGGTCTCAATTTGTACCAACTTCTCCTGACCCCAAAACTGGTGATGAAAGGGCAAAGTGCCTCCAATGTAGCACAAAAATTATATCTAATAGTAGGCATGGGACTTCTAATTTCAAAAGGCATATGCTATTTTGTAGGGCTGTTGGAAATAAGGATGTAGGGCAAATGTTGTTAGGAAAGTCACAAGGATCTGGGTCTTTGACTACAAAATGCGCTAAGCTTGATCAAACAACATTTCGTGGGCTACTTACAGTTGCTGTTATCAAACATGAGTTGCCTTTTCGCTTTATAGAATATGAAGCTATTAGAGAGCTATTTTCTTATCTTTCTGAGGATGCTAAGATGATCACAAGAAATACACTAAGAAGTGATGTTTTGTCAAGATATCATAAGGAAAAAATAAAATTGAAATCTGAATTGAAATCTCAATTTGGGAGGATTAGCTTGACATCTGATTTGTGGACATCTATCACCACTGATGGCTATATTTGTTTAACTGCTCACTATATTGATGATGCTTGGGTGATGCATAAACGGGTGTTAAATTTCTCTTTCTTTGCTCCACCACATAGCGGATATGCAATTGCTGAGAAGATTTTTTCTATGTTGGCTGATTGGAATATTGAACATAAATTATTCTCATGCACAGTAGATAATGCATCTGCCAACAAAGTCTTCATTGATAACTTGAAAGATCATCTAAAGTTGACTAATTCCTTATTGTGTGATGGAGAGTTTTTCCACATTCGTTGTTGTGCTCACATTTTGAACTTGATAGTAATGGATGGTTTGAAGTGTCTTGATGATCCAGTAGGGAAAATACGAGAATCTGTGAAATATGTTAGAGGTTCACAAGCTAGAAAGATGAAATTTTTAGATTGTGTCAAAATTGTGTCTCTTGAGAATACTAGGGGGGTAACTCAAGATGTCCCTACAAGATGGAATTCCACATATCTTATGCTTGATAGTGCACTATATTACCAAAAGGCTTTTATGAACCTTATGTTAACTGATAGTCACTTCACTTCTTGTCCATCTCAAGATGAGTGGATTCGGTTGGAGAAGTTATGCAAGTTCTTAAAAATTTTCTATGATGCTACTTGTGTATTTTCTGGTTCTGACTATGCAACTGCAAATTTGTATTTCCCTCAAGTTTTCATTGTTCATTTAACTTTGATCCAAGCTAAAGAGGGAACAGATGAGTTCATGAAAAAAATGGCTAATGATATGTTGGAAAAATTTAAGAAATATTGGAATGATTATAGCCATATTCTTGCTATTGCTGTGATTTTGGATCCAAGATATAAATTGCAATTTGTGGAGTATTGCTATAACCGGATCTATGGGAAGAATTCTAAACAAATGGAAGTTGTAAAACAAAAATTAGATGCTCTTTTTGAGTCTTACCAACCAGCGGAATCAAGAAATGACAATCCAAGATCCTCCAAAGAAAATGAAGTGGATGTGTTACCTAATTCCTTTGATATGATCCAGGTTACTATAATTTTTTAGTTTGGTATGCTTTGTAAATTTTTAATACATAATTGACATATTATTATTTTTGTTTTACATATAGGACTTTGATGACTTTGAAAGCGAGTTGTCTCTCCCATCTGAAAAAAAGTCACAACTTGATGCATATTTGGATGAGCCTAAATATGATAGAAAGACAAAACTTGACATTCTGAACTATTAGAATACTAATAAGTTTCGTTATCCTGAGCTTGCTAGCATGGCTAGAGATGTGCTAGCTATCCCTATCTCTACTGTTGCTTCTGAGTCCACATTCAGCACAGGTGGACGTGTTCTTGATAAGCATCAGAGTTCTCTAAAACCTAATGTAGTAGAAGCCATTATTTGCACTCGTGATTGGCTCTATGACAAAGGTATATGGGACAGCCTATGTTGACATTATGATTCCATTAACTTTTGCTATATGCTAACAGTTAGCAACTAACTTGTTGGGTTTATGCACCCTCTATGTGTGTTCTACTTTTGCAATGCAGGTGTTGATGAATTTAGCTTAGATGATGTTTTGCAAAATCATGATGAGGAACAAACAGTAGAGAGTTCAACAAAATCAAACATTGCTTCAACTTCAAATGTATTTTCCTATTTGAATAGAATTTATTCTTTGAAACATGTTAATTGAAATAATAGCATTGTTACATACATATGGTTTCTAATTTCTAATGTAGGTTGATAGTTGAAGACAAGAAGATTGACTTGGAGTATCTTGTGAGCGTGTTTGATAGTTGATAGTTGAAGACATGAAGATCTTCATTGATTTGTGTTGTGTGGTTAGAGAATTTAATATTAGTAGGTTTGGAAGTTTGTTATGTTCTTTGATTTGAACGTTTGTTATGTACTTGAAGAATTGATGTTATTCATTATGCTTTGAAATATTGGGCATGTCATGACTTGTGATTGGGATTGTAAACGAGAGTAAAGACTTGTTGCATGTTTATATATCTTGCTTTTTTAAGTTTGTGGCTATATTCTTATTTGTTTTCTGGAGTTTGGTCTACATCACAGCTGTTCTTGTTGTCATCTTCTCTGCTTGGTCCTGTTTTCCTTGTTCTAGTTGGAGAAGCTTTGGGCTGTTCGAAAGGAAGAGCTTGTTATCTTGCTTGGGGAGCTTATGTTTGTTGCTTTTGCAGACTTGGAATTTCTGGTTGAATCTGCTGTTGTGTTTCTTTTTGTTCGTGTCCTTTGTGGCTGTATGAAACTAAGGCAATGCTTTTTCAAGAACGCAAGTGCTTATTTTTTATATAAGTGTTGAGATTCAGGAACGGAAGTGCATGTTTTGCATTTATTTTATAAGTGTTGAGATTCAAGAACGGAAGTGCATGTTCTGTAGTTTGTACATATACTTTTATAAGTATACGATGTCCATTTTGATAGTTCGTACAATCTCACACATCAATGCTATCATATATAGTGTTTATTTACCAAATGGTGGCTAATAGAACATAATTTCCAGCAAGGTCTGTATTTTTGCAGCAATTTCGGGTTGATTTTCGGGTTTTCGGGTTAGACCCGCAAATCTTATTTTCGGGTTCGGGTCAGCTAAGGTGGACCCGAAATTAATTTCGGGTCGGGTTCGGGTCTTCTATTTTTAACCTGACCCGAAATGACCCGAATTAGAACCCGCTCAACCCGGACCCGATTGCCAGCCCTAATTGAGACTATGATAATCAATGTCACAAAGAGAGGCTAAATAATGAACATGATGTTGTTGAAGATATGTAGTGGCTACGAGAGATGTTAATAAGATCCACAATGTTTATAAGCATTGCTATAAAAGATCTTCACGGTAGCAATGGCAAGTCCACGAAGATGTTGTAAAATAGTAAGTAACGAAGTGGTTATGGGAAGTGCATAAGCTTGACTTAGAAATAAGCATCCGATTGGAAAGTTTCTATAACATCAAGGATTTCAACTGATAAGTAATCTTTGGGAGGGCTGTCAAAATTTCGGGTATGGCTCAGTTCTAGGTTAAAAAAGACTAAATGGATTTTCTGAATGTCAAAGTCAGAAGCGATCTATACTAGAATTTCGATCAATCGGACTAACCCATGACAAGCTTCAATTGCCAATTTATAATCTAAAAGCGATTTGGACCAAAAATTTAGTCATTACTTTCAACATGAAAGGGATCCATATCTGCCAAGATTAGAATTTAAAAGCTAGGTGCATCGAATTCTAGATCCGTGTAACCTACATTTTTTGGGAATTTGATCAAAATTTGAACCAGGCTTGCATTTGTTCAAACATAGAACCGACCAGAATTGTAAAAGTTAGAAACCCACACTGACTTGAAATCAAAATTTTTCATGTTTCTTGAAGTTTAAAATCAACTCAAAGTGTCAAAACTGGAGCCCAAAATAAATTTTTTCAAGTCTTAGGATCTAGTTCACAATTCGAGACATATCATTGAAATTCCTACTCAATGTTTGTTCATAAAATAACACATATCATTTTCTTGTGATAACAATAATAGTTGCTAAGTCAATATGTATACAAACATATGATGTATATAACATATGATATTATTTTAGTAGTTACTTATGTATAACGGGTACACGAGTCTAGCGGGTCTGGGTCCAAACATACCCATTATTGGACCCGCTTATATGCGGGTATAAGAGTATACGGGTCCAAGGGTATGCGGGTATAAAAAATTAGACCCGTGATGGTTTTTTTAAGGGTCCGGATTTGCGGGTCTGTGGGTCTACCCGTACCCATTTACAGCCCTAATGCATGGCCTAGCAAGAGAAGTTTATGTTAGAGGTAGGCCAACAAACATCTACAACTAAGCTAAAAAAAGTGAATTTTATATGAAACCCTTCCCTTGAATGCTTTACTTGTCTCCTTTTCTTGCATGTTCATGAAAGTATGTAAATACTTTCAAGAAGTTCATAAAGGGCAATTTTAAATTGAATATTGCAATCTACAATAACCTAAATAATTGATGATCCTTGCATTGCATTATTAATTTTTATGGTTTGTTTCCTCCAAAACTAATAATATCCATTTTTGTGGATTTTTATGCATATTTTGCACTCGTATTTCTCAGTATTTAATCATGTTGCATCACTTTAATAAATATTTTATTGTCAGATTTTGTTTTTACTTTTTATGAGGGTCATGCTCATTTTCAAGGTCAAAGCCCTCAATTTTGGAGTGTTTCTCGCCAAAGAACACAAAGCATATCATCTTCGCAATCAATATAAGTGATTATAGTCATTGAGTTTGACAAGATTGTTGACAAACACCTGAATCTGGTTGAAAAAAACCAAGTATATCTACCTCAACAAATAATGAGGTGCCTCACTTCCAAAACCATATCAATCCCTCAGAAAGACTACAATCAAGGGTCACTACCCTCATGCCATCCATTCTACCACATCAATGGATCCAATGGTTGATGCCACTACCATATCAACCTCTCCTAGGAGTTGATGCTACCACCACATATACTACTCCCAAGGGTCGATGCACTACTACATCAACCACCCTCAAAGGTTATTGTGAATACTCATTAGTTCCCTTTGCAATGAGGCCATGTGATACACACAAGCAATCAAAGACTCTTCTCATAAATATTATTGCTATTACATCTAGAAAACCATCCCAATAATATTTGGACCCAAGGACATGAGAAAAGTACATATACTGATCATTTACTAAGACTAGGCATCCTAACAATCATGGAGGCTTTAATGCCTCATACTTTGGTCCTTGACTATAAATAGAGGTCCAATCCTTCATTTTTGGGTATCTTCTCCTCTTCTCTCACTAGCCTCTATTTGTATAGAAATAAAGGTGTCACATTCTCCATCCTTCTAACACCACCATTCCCAATGTTATGTGTTGTAGTCTTTAAGAGATGTGGTCATTCAGTGATCCAACATTCATCCCACCATCAAAGAGGAATTATCAATGCTTTCCTACAACTGGTTGTCTTCTTCCAATCACCAATGATACCACCTTTAGAAGGAATAAGGAGATAAATTCAATTTTATGGACATTTTGCGCCTATTTCAACCTAATTTTTCTTGGAGTGTAGGCTTGCATAATTCTTTGTCTTCATGATTTTGCTATATTTCTTGATTTCTTCTCCTAATTTGAGGATTTGAACATTTTAGGGTTTTACCACAATTTTGGGGCCTTTTTAAGCCATCAGACTAAAGGAAATAGTGTTATTCAAGCATCACAAACCCACAATCAGAAATCAAGGTCCTCAATCTCTTCCCCTTAGTATCAAGCTTCCTTCAACCTACAGACACCCACATTGTCTAGGTGGGGCCATTGATGAAGCAGCTTGTCATGCCATCACACCCTAAATCTCATCAGTAGATACATCTAGTTCCCAATCACTATGATGTCCCCATATTGCACTAATGATGGAAGATAGATAACTACATTAGGGATGCGCTCAAATTTTTGGCGTGTTGAATGACCCAACATGCTCAGACACCTAATTTTGATGCATCTACCATGTACAAAGAAGAATATACACATCAAGCAAGAACACTACACCTGACATGCCTAATGCACCAATCGACATAAGCAACATGGTGAGACACACTAGTACATTTGTGGTCTCTAGTGTTATTTTTGGTGGCATCAATTTTTAAGAGAAATTGACAACACACATCTATCACGCCAGTTACATAAGCACAAATGTCACAATTAGTCAAGACATGATGTTGAGGAAAAAATACACGTACTACTTTTATTACCACTTCAGCTGCTTGGAGACAAACCATCGTCACAGATAGATCACAAAATTCAACTTCTCAAGAAAATTTTGGAAAACATGTGTCTCATTTGTCGACAAGGAACTAGCATCGCAGCCCTTCTCATGAAATAAATTTTGCCCCAAATAATCCTATGTCTTTAGTTTCTTCTTCTTCTGAGAAACTGGCGAGATAGGTCAACTGTGGTGGCAGTTCCTCCTTCTAGAATCGATGATATAGGGTTCCTGACATGTTCCTCCGTGGAAAATGTTCCTCCCAGATCGTGAAATGTTGTTGATTTTGCTCTTGAAACTGACACGATAGACCTTAGTAGGGGTGGGGTTTTTGTATAAGTAGATATGTCATTGGTTTACAAAGACAAGACTGATGACATAGATTTACCTATGCCATTGGTTTTGTCCTTAACCGACACCAAAGTGCTAGTAATGGTACATGTTGAAATCTCTTTCCCCACGTGATACACCAATGCCACATAAATAGATTGGGAGTAATTATGCTGGAACCTTCATTAAATATTCTTTCTTAGATACCCCATCTCATTCCACTTTCATGATGATAAATTATTCTGACTTAATTGATAATTTGAAGTTGCATCACCCTCAAACATATTTTAAGATATTATTTGGAAGTTATCCAATGTGATTTTACATACGTGGGACTTACCATTTTAGGCTATATGATATGGTATGTGTTTATTCTATTTTTGTGTGTGTAATTACTTATGGTTGTACCAAACTACTGAGAAACGCCAGAGTACTCTAACCATTTGTATATCATAGTGGTAACTTAATGCCCCTAGGGCCTCACTATAAATCTACATACATGTATCTTAAATAGTTCTTCCTCAATAATATCTTCAAGTAAATCTATGCCTGGGGGATTACAAAGGCTAGTATATGAGTAAGGTATTTTTTGTGACTTTCTATATAAGGTACCTACCTACATTCTAGGTTCTAAGTGTTTCCTTCTTGTACTCAAGGTATATCTGAATAAGTGAGCCAATGATACTAGGGCTTGTTGTAACTATTTTTTTAAGTACCAATTACTCAGTTTGTATTCCTAACTAATCTTAATTTTTGTGAGACATGCCTGAATGTTGACGGTTTGTAGCTTTAATTCCATGATGTAAAGATGTGATTATTATGATCAAATATTTGCAAAATTATATCTAAAAGTATAAATATATCTTTATACAATCATGTTTTACATCAAATTTGCACAAACTTATACACGGGATTAAAAAATAAAGAATAGGCATTTGATTCCTATCTACTCTTCAACATGGGATATCTCTTGCACGTTTGTTCAAGATCTTGATTTGATTGCATGTCCATGGATTGTCAGAGATGAATGAAACCACACATTGACCCCAATAAGGAAAACATAGTTTAGTCAAAAGACCGGTACAAAGTCAATATTTGAAAAGCAGAAGTATGACCTTATCTACATAGGATTTTTATGACAAAATGCAAGGAATTAAATAATCTAGGCAAGTATCAAATGGAAAAAGGGTTTTCAAAGTCAATATGATTCCATATCATATTTTGAGACTAGAAATTCAAATTTAAAAAAGATATCACATGTCAATGTCTAGTTGTTGAGGAATTCATATGGTCTCTCCATGGAGAATGACAACACACCAACTATGTTTCTCTATATATTGAGGGACCTCATGTCCTCTCTACGTAGAGTTGTAGATGTGTTATTCTACTAAAGTAATGGGAACCAGCTTGCCCTCTTCGATGTTTAAACAATGTGATATTATTTCCAAAAATATTTGTTGGTGGCCTTTCAAAGAGGAAGCCTAAAGGTCAAAACAATGTTAGGACAACCAGCCGATCTACTATGCATGATTTCAAGAGGGAAAATAATCTTTCCAAAAGTAATAGAAATTGTATACCTTGAATAAAATCTAGACATTCCATGTATAGAGATCCAAGATTCAATCAAGAGAGTAATCTACAAGTGTAGAATGATATTATTTATAATTGGCTTGGAAACAAGTTTGTTTTAGTTTGTGTAATCTAGGATTTAGTTTTCCATATTAATTTATATTCCATATTTTTTCATCATGATTATAATTAGGTTCTATATGATCATACATTTTCAAGTATATCATATTTTCCCTAGATTCAAATATTATCCTTACTCTAATACGATAAAATTCCATTTAGTAACCAGGGTTTAAGATGTTTAACTTATAAGATACTTTCTATCAAGCTATCATTATAAAAAAAAATTATTCAAGGTTTATATCTGATGCTCCTTACGTGATAAACTCATACTCAAATTTCAAATATGTAAATTAGTATATCAATATATCAATTAGTTGTTTAGATGAATGAGAGGAAATAACTTCACTTATAGTTCAAACATTCTTCTTATATTATCTCTCACTAAAACTTTATACATATTTTTTTTCATATATGTTTATGCAAAGTAGAGAAACTAAAAAATTGATATGTACTCATTACATTGAAATTTTATTTTTGAATATCTTATATATTTCTAAATATTCTCAAATAAGTATCTAGTGTTTTCATTCTTGTAAAACAATTTCTATTGGGGATTATTCAATAATAATTTTCTAAAGTTTTCTAAAGTTTTATCTACTAGAAGTTGAATAGGCCACTATGCATACTTATAATCGTCATAAAGTAACCGGATCAATAGTCTAGGTCATATTACTTTATATATATACCACATATCTGATTAGTATTTATATTGTATATATATTAAATAATTTGATAAAATTTGGTCATACATTAGATAAGATTTCTGACCTACATAATCATATACATTACAACTATTACACATACATATATCTTAATACATAATATAAGAGGTTCCACTCATCTAGATTACTATTAGGTTATGTCTAGTATACATGTATAATATATATGTATCCTAATGTTACAAGGCTTTGGAATCTAAATAATTTCCAATAAGGCCTATGTATACTACTCACTGTCTAAGAGGAATCATTGTCACCCATTTGGTTATGTAATTGTCTTTTATATGTTAATGAGTTTATGTTAGAACTATATAACAGGGAGGAAAACACTATCATGTCCTTGTGACACACTAAAACTGTGTGTGTAAAGTGGAAGTGCACGTCATGTAATACATGCCTATGAGGCCCGAATGTCAAACTCAAGAAAATGATTACCAAAAACTATTACTTTTTAGAAACTAATCAACTAGACCTATAAAATGGTGAGTTGATTGTTTTATAACTAAGAGCAAGGAATTAATCTAATTAAAAATAGTTGTGATCGAGACGATGGATTTCTCAAGATTATGGTTTCACCACGACATGAATTGCATTCAAATTCTATTAAATTAATAAAGAATCACTCTGGAATAAAGACATGTAGTAAGTACTACCCACTTCTGTAGCATAATACACTAACTAAACTAAAACAAACACCACTCACATAGTAGTTTAATAATTTTTTAGGTTGTTCTTTCACAGTAGTAAGCCCTCTCCCGAGGTGCCATATAGCTATGTGGATCTATGACTTGTCCAACCCCTCATCCCTATATTGAAGAAATTAACATCCATTACTTTTGATTATAGAGATCAAGCATAAACAAATCAATAATTGATCATAGATCTGTGTCCAGAACTAAGGAAATAGATTATTATTTCATAGAGTTCACATATAATGTAATATCAGGCTATCCTTGAGTCCTAAGGAATATGGGGTTCAACCCCGCATACTTATATCATCTTAAAAAGAGAGGAAGAGGAAGAAAATAAGCTAAAAATTAGAAAACCAATGTGAAAGCCACTGGAGAAGTCGTCTTGACATTCTCCTCTAGTAAACACCTTGATATGTAACATTTCAGCCACAAATATGCCATCTAGAAGTGCTCAGAGCTTCAGGCCCATGGCTATCTCCTTTGTCTCTTCCTCTCCTGGCTCCGAGCTCTGTTGTAGCATGATAAAATGTGAACTCCTCCATTGGCCACACTTTGCTTAGGGAAAAAGTGAGGAGATCTGACTTAAACTCAAATCTGAACTGATAGCGTCGTATCGATACCACCAATAGGGTGTTGGTGGCACTGATTTTCTAGCAGACTTAACCCTTGAATCGTGTTGATACTACCGACTATGTGAGTCAGTTGCACTGATTTGCTATCTTCGGGTTCTTATGTAATTAGAATGCTGAAGTTGGTACCACCAACAAGCAAGTCAATGGTACCAATATAATTATTCTCGACTTCGGATGATCTGTGGATCTAGATTTGGTAGCACCTAATCCTAGTTCCGAGATCATCTACACTATCCTCATTAGCTTCAAGTTTTCTCAATTTCCCAGTTGAAACTTTGTGCTTTTTTGGTACCATCGACAGATGTGTTGGTGGCACCAAGTTGTCCACTCAGTTCCCATTTTCTTAAAATAAGATAAATATAATAAATCTAAATATGAATGATAAACTAGCATGATTTAGTAAAATTACTAAATATTTGATGCAACATTGATTCACAAGCTAATGATAGAAAATAATACATAAACATATCTCCAAATGAACATATATGTAATTTATGCACGAAAAATAACCTGTGAAAAGTGATTGAAAACCAATGCATCAAAACCCTATAAACTTGAACATTGCTCACCCTCGAGAAATGCTACTTTTTGATCTATTTAAAAGATTCAAAAAGAGGAAAAATCCTATAAACTAGATTTCTTAATTATCCCCACCTGATAGTCCCAAATCAACCCTTATCAACCACATAACAAGTAACTACTTTGAAGTGACAAAAAATGTTCAATAAAGATGTCTAAACTTAGATAATTGAAACACTATTAATATAGGGAAATTGACATCATATTAAATATGTCATACACTTGATGCACCATGCGATTTCCTCTCTACATTGCTCTAGTCTACCTAGACAACTATGTTGGAAGCAGTTCCTTATATTGAAATAATGAGGGGATTAATCATATATGTGTCCTGATATACAAATAAATGAGTCAAAATGAAATCAATGTCTATGAAACAAGGATGACAAGTAAGATCAAAATTATTTATCCATAAATAAAATATGATGCACCTATAGAATAAAGGGAATGAAAATGCATGACTCCTAATGCCTACTATTATGGTGGGTGGACAAATGCAATGAATGTCTCATCCCAATGATGAGTGTGGGTGAAAGTATGCATACATGAAAGTTATTTTCACTTTCTCCTTGAAGAAAATTTAGGTTGATTTCAAGGCATCCTTTTCTCCCTTTTTTGATATCTTTTCATTTTTTCTCTACCCTCTTATTTTAGCATGAATTGTGATTAACGCTCAAGCTTTCATTAAAATACATCATTTATTTCTTTCTCTCTCTCTTTCTTTTCCATTTAGAGGATACTGATGTATAGTATTTAACTCTAAATTTGTGGAGAAAGCTAAATAGACATATGTTACACAATATGAAAAATGTTGCAAAAGAAAAATGCAATCTACATTAAATTTGTTCTACCAAAATATCTCAACTTAATAAAATGATAAATAGTTCTCCAATTTTTATAATGCACTTGCAAAGAAACTAACTAACATGCTACCTACTATGTTATGCAATGAAGTTAAGAGGAAACAATTTGGATTACTTAATCATCTTGTAGTGGTGAATGAAATATCATGAAATATGGATGGAATCACATGATTAACAGACAATTCCTTTCTTAACTATGATATATCCCTCTCCTATCAACTTGTGTGCAAGGTGACCTTATAGTTTATTTTTAAAAATCCCATTTAAGATCTCATTACTTGCTTAGTTGGTTTTAATTCAAACCTCATCATCATACACGAGTCTTGGATAACTTAAGATTTTCATTCATATAGAGTGTCCTAACGCTGAATGACCCAAACACCTCCTACATTTGGTCGTCTTAGACTTCACAAATAAACTTATAAAAACTTGATCCTTTTCAAATTTATTGCAAGAGAAAGAAACACTTTCTTTTCAATGATACAATGCAAGGTTGATATACTAAGATTCACGATTACACTAGATAGATTGTGGATCCTATTACTTAGAAACAAGGAAAACTAAATAAGATAGAAAACAAAGTTAGATAAATTCATTCCATCACCCCCAATCTTGAACTTGACTATGTCCTCATAGTCAAAAATCAAACTAAGAGGTGAAATGGGGGTACCATATATTCAAACTTGTGGTGGTAGACTGATTGTTTTGGGGAGTTGTAGAGATTCTACCGGCATGCCAAGCCTTGTGCATCAGTGCCACTGACATGTGGGTCAACAGTACCAAAATGGGCCATTCTTTGACTTCTTTTTGGTTGGATCAATTGTTACCACCAAGCAACCTCTCGGTGGTATCAATGATCTATTCTTGCATCTCTATGTTTTCTTCTCAAAAAATGTGGGTGCCACTGATGGGGGTGTCGGTGCTACCGACATGAATTGTTCATGCACATTCTTTAACTAATACGGAATCAGTGTTGCCAATCTACAAGATTCTCTGTTGATTTCTAATTTCCTATGTCGATGCCACCGACTATGGTACCAATCTACAAGATTCTCTATTGATTTCTACATTGTTAGTCGATGCCACCGACTATGGAGTCGGTGGTATCAACATAGGAAATTTCTACACACTAAACAAAACACATCAAGGAACCTTTATTGCATCAATTAAATATCTACTATAAAAAAGTTGTGTTTAATGAGAAGACCTAAACTAGAAGTAAATAATAGAAGTGAAAATGGGTTGTCTCCCATAAGAGACCTTGTTAAATGTCCTAGGCTCACAAGATAATTTTCTTCATCCTAGGTTGTCACGAGATGGTTTTGAAGACTCATATGGCAGTATAAACTCCACTCTATCATCATCTATCTATAGTATCAAGTAGCCTATAGACATGGCAATAATCACATCAGTCGCAGTTGGGAATGAACTTCCTAACCACATTGTGGATCCTCACATATCTTGCATATCCATGACTGCAAAGTTGATAGGGTAAATAAATTTATCAAATTTTACTAATCCATCCTTGCATATCCCACAAGGCCTCACGATTGATCCATTTGCCAACTGAATTGTCATGGGCATTTTTGTTGATTTCTTCAATCCCACTTTTTGAAAGGTAGAGAGAGGCATGAGATTTATGCACGTCCCACAATCACATTGTTCTTGTTGGAAATGTTTTCTACCTATGGAACGAGGGATGTAGAAACATCATGAGTCCTTTGTCTTTTTTGAAAACCTTTCTTAGTTTAGAGCACTAACTACTTAATCAACACACATGACATATGTATCTTGTATCCATATTTTCTTGATAATGATATCCTTGATAACTCTTTTAGATACAAGGATCTATTCTATCACCTCCACAAGAGTAATGTTGATGTGGATCTTTCAAAAGATGTTAGGAATTTGTTAAATTGATTGTCCTCCTTTCTCAATTTTAGACTATTTGAGAATGTCATATGTGGCTTCTTTTCACACTTGTGTGAAGGAATGTATGACACATTAGGTATCTCCCCCTAATCTTGCATCAATACCACCTCCTAGGACAAAATTTGGCACGTATCCTATGGATGGGATGATCTTTGGCTTCTCCTTCTCAATTGTAGGTTTCTTCTTATCGATTGTGATTACTCCAATATTGGTAGAACCTTCACCTATTTTTAATGTATAGGCACCTCCTCTGGAACTGGGAGAGTGGTCAAATGGTGTAACTTGTAAGTTCCTTATTTTTCAAAGTTGGTGAAGATGGAGTTTCCTTGTTGCTTTTTGCATACATTGTATGGACTCAGGTGCATGTGTGTAAGTAGTGCATAGGTGTTCTACATCCCCCTAGTCTTCCCTCAGGATGTTGCAAAACGGAACTTTTGGCACATACATACATTCAAGATTTGGACTGTGTTGATTTGATGTCTCCTCAATAAATGCTCTAATTCCTAAAAATTAGAGACATAATTTACTTGACGATGTTAGTGATCTATCTCTGTGTTCCCAAGAAATCTCTACTAGTTGTGATTCTTAATGGATGTCACCTACAATGTCAATTTAGAGACTTGATTTTCAATAACAGGGATTTGAGCCCCTTGATTTTGTTGCTCCCTTTTTTGGGTCCAGTAAGGCCTTGTTATGACTCACACGTTTACCCAACATGTCTTCAATCATGTCCATCTTACTAGGACCCCTATTATGTTGATATTGTTGTGAAGGGTTGCCTTGTTGCTGCTGTGACGGGTCCACTGGAATTTGTTTGTATCATTCCAAGAGAATTTAGCACCCGACACCATGAATATTTTTTGCTTCCCCTATTATTTTGTTGACACACGAACATGCATTCCTCCTCCCGCCCTCTAGATGAAGTGCCAGATTTATGATCAAGCTTCCTTGTGAGTATCTCCATTTGAGCCTTAAGTTCCACATTATCTCTTGATTCCATAGCACTCTTGATTATTGTTTGTGCTTCTCTCTCTTCTCACAAGAGTTGGTTCTTGTCCATGTTCTTCAAGATCTAGTGACATCTTGTAGCCTTGTTGTTTAGTAAGAATCATGCCCCTGCACTATCAAGAGTAGTCCTTTCCCCTTTGTGTAGTCCATAATAGAATATCTTCTCTTGCCCATATAGATCAATCCCATGATGAGGGACTTTTCTGAGTATGTTTCAATCTCTCCCAAGCTTCTAAATATGACTCCTCTGCATGTTTCTTGAAGTTGTGGATTTTCCCCTCCAATTCATTCATCTTATGTGGTGGGAAATGTCATTCCAAAAATGCATCTATCATCACCCAAATTTCTATAGACTATAGAGGTAGACTGAGGAACCACGCCTTGGCTTTATCTAACAATGAATATGAGAACAACTTTAGATAAATCACCGTAGCTATAAATTTGTCAAGCTTAAGCAATGTCAAAATTTTCCATAAAGTTATTTATGTCATATGATCATCCAAGTTGTGCTCGTGGAATGATTGAGCTTTTATTAGTCCCACCAGTCCTGAATCTATCTTGTAGCTTCCAACATTAACTACCTAACATTTTATTGGCGCTAACTAAGTTGTGGTTGATGATGCCTTTATCTTATCCCAGACAATTTTTTCTTCAGGAACATATTCCGCATGATCACTATCATTCGATTTCATAAATGTTGTCTTCTCTTACTCTATATGTGGTGGTGGAGTTTGGTGAGCTTCGCAACTGAAGCTCTAAACTCTTGTACCTTATGAAAAATCTCCCCCCCCGATCCACACTAGTTGAAGTAGACTCATTGTAATTCATGGTCCAAGTGTGAATCATGCAATAGTACCTAAAAAAATATGGTGCTGTGAGACACTAATTAATAATGAATTGATAAAAGAAATTATTTTCAATTATGCTCTTGTTCAAAGGAAAAGATCAAATATAATTAAAAGAAATAAAAGTGCCTTGGGTGGTCGGTCGTCGTACTTGTAGTGCTAGTTTTGTCTGGCAATGACACCAAAAACTTGATACGCTAAAAATTTGCATTTATAACGCAAGTCCATGTGTGTTGTAATGCAGGCCTAGGAGGCCCGAGTGTCAAACTCAGAGAAAGATTCACCAAAGACTACCATACTAAAACCTAATCAGCTAGGCCTAAAATATGGTTGATTGGTTGTTTTATAACTAAGTGCAAAGAATTAAATCTAAATTATGAATGTTTCTGATCAAGACTGGATGGATTCTCTAGACTATGATTTTACCAAAACATACATTGTATTCAGATTCTATTTAATTAGTAATTTTTCTCCCTTTACTTTGAACTAAAGACATGTAGCAAGTATTACCGGCTACCACAACAGAATACACTACCTAAACTAAAACAAACCCCACTCCTATAGCAGTTTAGAAATTAGTTGGGTGCATTATCAAATCTCTAGGTTATTTTTTCACAATCGTAAACCCTCTCCCCATGCATGATATAGGCTATGTGGATCTATGATGTTTCCAACCACTAATCTATCTTTTGAAACAATGAGTGGTGTATTACTTTTGATTATTGTGATCAAGCGTAAAAAGATTAAGAAGAGATCATAAACTTATGTCCAAAATTAACGAAATAGATTATCAATTCATAGAATTCAAATACAAAGTAATACCAAGCTACTCCCGAGTTCTAAGGAATACGGGGTTTATCCCTACATGGTTTCTATCATAATACAAATAGATGAAGATGAAGAAAATAGGTTAAACATTAGAAAGCCAATGTGAAAACCTCTGAAAAAGTCATTTCGACAATCCTCTAGGTGAACACTTCAATCAACAACATTCTGACTATAAATTTGCCCTCCAAAAGTGCCTGGAGCATCCAGTCCATGGTTATCTCCTTCATCACCTCTTCTCCCAGCTTTGTTCTCTATTTTAGTGTGACAAAACATGATCTCATCCTTTATCCACACTCTCATTAGGTCATAAGTGGGAATTTGACCATCATTAAGTTGTAGTTGTTGAATTTGACTTAATCTCCGATTGGAACTGATCACGTAGTGTCAATACCATTGAAAGGGTGTCCGTGCAACCGAGTTGTCAAATGAATTAACCCTCAAACTATGTTGGTCCTACCAACTATGTGAGTTCATAGCACCGAGTTGTTTTGTTCAAGTTCTTTTGTAAATTGAATGCTGAATTTGGTACCACTAATAAGCAAGTCAGTGGCACCGAGACAATGATTCTTGACTTCTAATGCTCCATGGATCTAGAGTCGGTAGCACTGAGTCCTAGTTTTGGTAGCATGATTGTCATCCTCGATAGAATTGAGTGTTCTCTCAATAACATCGAGTTTCTCGATTTCCCTATTGAATTTTGTGCTCGATCAGTACCACCTATAGATGTGTTAGTGGCACCAAGTTGTCCACTCAATGCCCAATTTACCTAAAACTAGGGAAAAACATAACAAGTCCGAAATATAGATGATAAATTAGCATGATTTGGGAAAATTACTAAATATATGATGCAAAAAAGATTCGCATTCTAATGGTAGAAAAAATGCATAAACATATCTCAAAGTGAACATATATGCAATTAATGCAAAGAAAATAGCTTGTGAAAAGAGACTAAAAGCCAAATGTATCACTTGGCTAGGTTTCTACTGATATCCTTGGATGAGCATATGTTGGAGGTGGCCCAAGAACTATGGATTGGTTATTGAAAATTTATTATTAAGTTCTCCTTTCCTTTACCAGAGTTGGTTGTGTTGTTGTCATCTATCAAGGATGAGATTATAGAGAATAAAATTAGTTGAAATAGTCATTGATGATGATCAGTGAAATTATTATTCTCCTAATCACATTCTAAATTATCCTAGTGAAGGTCATGCGATGAGTGGCAATGAGGACTTCATCTTAGAACTCTATTGAAGACAGTCTCTGGGGTGCAAGTTGGCATCTTGAGGAGTTGACAACATCCTCATTAGTCTACCTCCCATGTCGATGGTAACTGACTAGTAGTTTCAACCTTAGTGAATTTGATGTGAGCAAAGATAGACAACTAGATCTTCATAATATGCTCTTTCTTAGGCTTGTAAAAGAGGAGTCGAGGAGGAGATGAGGGCGTTGGTGGAGAGGTTGTTGGTCAGGGTTACAAGTAGCATGATCGTGGAGATTGCAAACTGAATGCTACTATTGGTGTTGACGATGCATTTGGAAATTGGAGCTAATCCACTAGAGTTTTCAGTCCTAAAATGGAGTGAGGGAGTTGAGTTTGAATATTTATCATTGTGTAGAGGAAGTAGATTAGCCATGGTCTAGTCACTACATAGAAGAAGTAGATTTGTAATAATCTATCTAATGGTATTAGGTTTCCTATGGAGGGGAAGGTGATCATAGGGGGTCTGATTCGTAGGTCAAAAGCCATGCCTATTCATGGATAAGTTCTTTTGTTTTAGGTTATGAATGCCTTCATCCATCAAAGGAGATGTGTGATGTTAATTGGAGTTTCAAGCCTGCTAATATTATAAAGATGAGAGGGGGGTGACAATGTTGTTGGATGTTGTAGCTCAGTGGTTGCAAGTCTATGATACTTGTAATCATGGAGTTAGGTTTGCATATACATAGGTCGCGACTAGTACATGGTTGTCGTAGGGGACCATTTTGAGTCCAAAGAAGGGAAACATCCAATTTTTGTTTGGATTTTATAGGTGTAATTGAAGGAGGTCTTAGCGATTGAAAAGAGGAAATATTGGCTTCACTGTCATTTTCTTCATACGACTATAGACACATTCATGGTGGTGAGGCAAAGATTGTTGAAGTGTCACCTACAAGGCTTAGACCTACACCTTGTTAGTAGGGAGAGGAAGATGTGAGGCTACTGCTAACACAATGAAGTCATGGAGATGAGTAATGGTGCTACCATTTTTCTAGTTGATAGAGTCTAACCACAACGACGTCAATTCTTGTTTCGGGTGGTTGCAACCTATGTCATTGGGTAGAGTGTGTATAATGGTGAAGAGTAAACAGAGAGTATTGGATTCAAATCCTTTGATGGTGAGGTGTGGGCCTCTGAGAGCTCCTTGTTCTTTTGTAATTTCCTACATTACCAGAAGAGGGGGAGAAATCTCTTCAATCAATATTACCAAAGGATAAGGAGACCTAATTGTTTTTATATATCATTACCCCATTTAATATCCTAATATTGTATTAATTTCAAATGCATACATACATACATATATATATATATATATATATATATAGATAGCACTCTACAACTCTGTTTCATTTGGGATTATTTTCCCCAGGTTTATTCTATTGTGCACAAAAGTCTAAAAGTACTATATCCCTATATAAACCGGTCAATTATTTTAAAAATGTCAATTACTATGAAATTGAAATCCATTAACTAAATAAATTTTCTAAAAAGATCCCAAATCCATTACTTGAGCTTTCTTGATGGTGCAAAGTCAAGTCAATATATATAAATGCAAAATGACAACTTGTATCACGATAATGTTGAGGATAACAAAGATAACAAAAATATGATAAGTGATTTGAAACATTTAGATAAAGAACCATTGTAAATATTTCTCAAGAGAGGAGGTTGAATACATTTAGACAAAGCAAACTCGATTGAAGACTAATATGTACCAAGAACCATTGTAATAATTGATTAGGATCTAGAATGAATGAACACATTGTAAAATAAGCACAAGTTAGGGGATATTATGAATCTTAGATCAACATAAATTTAGCACCTAACATTGAGTATGTTACAACACTCCACTCCTTAAACAAGAATTTGTCCAAGAAATTAGTATATCCATGATCCAATCTATTCCACTATCCACTTATTAAAAGTATTTAACTAACCATCTACATATGCCAATTAATGTCCAATATTCTTCACTTTCTTTTAAGCATCAATCCACCAAAAAGTCGGGGTGTTATCAATCATGTACCCATCATGGTGACTCTACTCTAGGGTTTTCCACATACCACTTTAATTTTTACTAAATCTCAAGGAAAGTTGACATTCAAATTTTGATTCTTAAACCATTATTATCGAAAATTTCGAGTTTCACCACAAGATCAATGGTCAAGCTATAGTTGTCAAGATATAACTTAATATTTGTTTTAGTTTTTACTCAATATTTTTGTTACTAAACTATTTTTGATATTTTTATTGGGTCAAGAATTTAAATGTAATTCATTTTTTTGTCTTTTCAAGTTGGATAGTGATTTATTTCAATGTGATGTCCATGTAGAATATGTTGTCTAGAGTTTTTATATGTACATTAAATTTACAAGTTTAATAATATTCAGTTCAAAATATTTATCACGATTCAACATGCTATTACTTAAATATTAGCCCATTGTAATATCATTCTTTAGCGCTTAGTTTCCAACTTTTATGGATCTAATCTTGAACTTATTTCAAATGCCATAGTTGTTCTAGTTACTTATTTTCTCAATAGGCGTAATCACAAGTTTATAAGTGGAAAAATTGTTGTTCATATAGAGGGCATACATATGAAAGATCATGTAAGGTGAACTCTTTTTAGTAAATAAGTGATCAATAAGTGGTATGACGTTTTTTTTTTGAAATTTTGAATTGAGTGAGTCTTTTCCTCTAAGTTCTAACATATCATAATTTATCTTGTCTCTATTAAAGGTGATTATACATGCAATTTTTAAATTTATGTTAGTGACTTGAGTTAAGATCAGGATTTTCCCAAATAATAAAAATTACCTTGTCTAGGTCGGTACGTAAAGTGAGAAAACCCCACAACCACATAAGTAGATTGGGAGTAATTATGCTAGAACCTTCACTAAATATCCTTGCTTAAACACCTCAACACATTCGACTTAGATGGTAATGAATTATTCTCCCTTCATTAATGATTTGAGGTTACATCACTATCAAATATATTTTAAGATTCCAAAGGAAAGTTATCAAATGTGATTATATGTACATGGGACTTACCATTTTAGGGTGCATGCTATGATATTTATTTATGTTGTTTTGTGTGTGTGTAATTACTTTAGGTTGTACCAAACTTTTGAGAAACTCTAGGGTACAGTAGTTATTTGTATACCTATAGTGGTAGAAAATGTCCCTAGGGCCTCATTATAAATCTAAATGCATGTATCTTAAATACTTCTTCCTCAATAATATCTTCATGTCAATTTGCACCTAGGGGAGTTCAAAAGCTAGTAATAAGCAAGGTATGTTTCATGACTTTCTATATTAAGATACCTATCTACATCCTAGGCTACGAGTGTTTCCTTCTTGTAGTCTAGATATATACAAATAGTTATTTTAATTATGTCTATCTATTTGTAATCTAACTTGGTATTCTTGGTGTTAGAGAGTCTAGTTATTTTAGTTAATTAATATTGATTCTATTTGTATATGGGCCCAGTTGTGTTTTGTCCATTTAGGGTTTGTCTGCTTCCTTGTAACTTCTTATCCTATTTGTAGGAGAGGGTTTCCCCTTCTATTAATAAGAAGAAATACTCAAGGGGACTTCCCTGTCATATCATTTTTCCACAATACGATGGGAAGAATTGTTCCTAAATAAAAGTTTAGGGAGGCATGCCCATGGTTGGAATGTAATTATACCCTCAAACACCACTACAAGTTGGTGTTCTTGTTCACTTTGTATAGACTATAGATATACACTATCAAGTAGCAAGGTTGTTCCCCACACAAGATAGCAGCTCAACCACGATCATGATGAGGCTTATTTTGTATGAATGTGTGCAAACAAGGCTCAAACAACATATTCCTAATCTCACACCTTTGGGGATGAAACCTTTATTGTATGGGATATCCCAAGGAATTCATGAAATCATTGAAAGATATGAGACAATTATCACTTTGTGGATAAAACCAATGAGAAATCATGTAAAACTACATAATCTATATGCATCAGTATAGCTAAACCCTAATAAAAGGTGATAAGATATTAGTCATAAAATTTCATAGACATATATTGTGCTTATTGACAAGCACTAATCAAAAGAGAGAGAAGTCATGTTCCATAATAAGGTAAGTTAATGCATTTTTCAAGGTTAACTAGTTTTTTTAAACAAATCAATCCTTATATGAAAAAACACATATCACTACTACATCTCGCCATTCAAAGTCAAGTGAAAATGTCAAAAATTGTATTATTTGTTTCTCTATAATTACAAACCATAACCCTATTACCCAAAGATCATTTCCAACTAGGTGAAATGATTTGAACACAACACCCTCAAACATCAGAAGATGTGAAAATGATTAGTAGAGTAAGAAAAGAAATGAGGTTGAATATAACAAGTGAAGGATGTTGTATGCTATGTAATTAAACCTAAAGGAGAAAAAGAATGAGTCCCCATAGTGAATACTCCCTATGTTGGAACCCACCACAACACATGATTGGGATATATTAAGCACTTTGGATATGAGACATGGATCTACCTCAGATCCATATGAATCACCACCAATTAACTTATATGAAGAATCTATTCATTAGTCATTTGTCTCTTTTATACCACTTAAAAACTTACTTGGAGTTGTATTTGACTCTTCTGAGGTGAATCGAAGCTCAACCAATTTACATTTTCCATGACCCTTAATCTAGGGAACTTGTAATGTAGAGAAGGCTACCTGACTCTTAAATTAATAAAAATAGTAGTTTTAGTTTTCTTGAGGCTAAACATGGAGTTACTGTAAGGACCCTGACCTTCATTTTGGGCTTACCCTGTTTGCTTTACCTAAACCTTATGTTTAGATGCTTGCTTAGCACCTAAGGTTGTGATTAGGGTTTGTTGTGTTTTATTGAGAGTTGGAGGTGCAACTTGCAAATAACCCAAGTTTTAGGGTTGATGTGCAGGTTTGTCACCTTGAGAGATGTTTTTCTCTCTCCTTGCATCCTCTAGGGTTAAGAGGATGGGTCGGGCTCGTTTCTTAAGTAGTTTTGGGCCTTGTTGAGCTTTGTTGGGCTTTGCTTTGCTTTCCTTTGCCTTGTTGAGGCCTTGTGTCGTGCAAAGAGCACCTTGGTGATCTGTGTCACCCAGATGGAGTGTGTCCCCCAGTGGGATGTGTCGCCCAAGGTGACCACTTTGACCTTGCCTTGTTTTTGTCACCATACCTTGGACAAGTGGTCGATCCTTTTTTAGTTGGTGGCATGAAATGAGAATTTGGTTTATCAAGGTGGCATGGCTTTGGACAAGTGGTGCCTTATACATGCACATGTGGAGCAACACCAAGGTGGGCACCCCATAGACCCTCTTGTATATATACAACCCTCTCTTTAGTTGCTTAGCTCTTTAGTTCCTTTAGTTTCTCCTTTCTCCTTTGGTGGCCGATACACTTTCCCTTGGTAGAGCAAGCTTGGTGGCTGATCTCATTGGTGGAGTCTCCTTCTTCTTCCTCTCGGTGGTGGTCGAACCCTAGAAGGGTTTTGCTTCCTTGGTAAGCATCTCCTCTCTCTCCTTAGCACCTTCTTCTCCTTCTTGCTTGTTCTTCGGACATGGTGGTTATGAGCTTTGCTTCTCTTCTTGTGGTGGTCGAAGGTGGGGTGCTTTGGAGCTAAGAGCTTAAAGCTTGGTGCTTGGAGATTTGGAGCTTGAGGAGCTTGCTTGAGGTGGGTTACATAACTCCTAACCCTAGCTATACTACTTCCCTTTTATGTTGCATGTTCATATATGATTTTGATCGGCCTTGCATCTTGTTGGATATGTTTCTTGCTCTAGTTTGTACCTTTAATGTTGTTGGACTTAGTGGTTATGATGTTGATAGTTGTATGACCTTAGACCTTGTTGGCCAAACCTATGGATTAGGTTTTCCTTGGGGCAATATCCTTTTCTCTCCTTGGTTTTGAGAAGTGAGCTTGAGCTCTAGTGGTGTAGGAAAAACCCCTCTCTTCCTTAGTCATTGAGAGGTGAGTCTATCTTCTAGTTTCTTGGGCAATACCCTACTCTCACCATGGATTTGAGAGGTGAGACTTTGGTTGTTGATGACCTAGTTGAGGTTGAAGGGTTGACCGATATGGATTAACTACCTTGATGCCCGATATGTGATGGAGATTGTGCAAAACCCCTCTCTATTGGTTGTTAAGAGGTGAGCTGACTTTCTTGATCTTTTAAGGTTTGATGTTGGTCTTGTGGTTGATGATGACCAACCGATGTGGTTCTTGTGCCCTTGCACGATACCCTTTTTGGTGCTTTGCATGATACCTCTCATCTTGGGTTTGTCTTGGATGATATGATAAGTTGAGTTCTGTTGGCTTTGTAGCCTGAGATGGTTTTGGGAGTAGATACCTCTGTTTAGTGACTTGGGCGACATATGGTGGTTTTGTGTTTCCCAATATGGTGTTTGGGTGGTGGATCCTAGTCAGGTGCCTTAGTGGTGACCGAGATGTTGTGCTTAACTTAGTTGTATGATAGGATCCTTGGGCGCCATGAACTTGGTCAATATGTTCTTGGGCATCATGGTGATGATGGTTGCCCGATATGAAACCCTAACCCTAGTGGGTGATAGGGTCTTGGATGATAAGAGTTTCCCATATGCTACCGACACACCTTTGCACTTGGTTTCTCAATATACCACCTTGCTACTCACATGCACGATACCCTCTTGGATCAGGTTTCATGACACAACACTAGCCCTGGTTGCACGATACCCTTGGTGGTTGGGTGCACGACATGGATGGTCGATATGTATGGCTAAGTGCCCTAGCCGTTAGAGTTTTAGTGAGGGATATGATCCTGCCCGCTACCCCTTTGGGTTAGGGATGGTGATGCCCGCCACATCTTTAGTGAGGTTAGACAGTAACTTTGGTGAGGGTTGTGCTTAACCCGGGAAACCCTAGTAGTTACTTTCTTGTACCTTGTGGATGATGGGTTATGGATGAAAGGTTGTGACCAATGATGTATGACTAGGCTATGGTTGTGTAATCCTTAGGGATGTGTTCCTTGATAATGATCATGCTCATGAGATATTAGGGCATAGTGTATGCTCATGGTTTGATAAAAATAATGTAATTAATACAATTTTATGACTCTTGTAATTATGATCATGGATGTTGATCCAATCATGTACCTTCAACCCTAATAGCATGATAATCATAAAGATCTATGTTTGGTGATTTAGTTATCTCTCTTGATATGCATACTAACCATGCAGGTGAATCAAGTGAATTCATATCCATGTAAGAGCTATGAGGTGTATCTATATAACACTGAATGATGATAATCCTTGTTGATGGGATAACATGTATCACCCGTATGATGTGAAAAGGTATGTTGACCTGATAAAGGCTAAGTGCCTAGTTGAGGTGTTATCCTCTGATGTTGAGATAAGGGATTGCTATCCCATGGTGATGATGTAAGCCTTGAGAGGTAGTGGCATTTTGTGATGAGGGATTGAGATCCCATGATGATGTGATAATGACAGTAGTAATGTAACTCAATGATGTTTATGTTTTACAACTTGGTTGCCTCAACAATCCACCTAAAATATACTAATTAATTATAATGGAACATATGATGTTGTTTTACCTGGCCATAGATCCATTATTGTCAGTACTTGGTGATGGTGAAACTGGTTCATCCTGCGGAATTACCTAGTGCGCATATTGTTGAATATGCAGGGTTTCTCCTAGCCGAAAGTAGGAGTATTTGAGTACAACTACGGTTGTGTATAGAGCATGGTGAACATGCCCATGGCTCAGTGATTATAGAGAATGGTGAATAGGCCCATGGATCAGTATTATATAAGGGTAGCCTACGGAGTTGACCCTGTGGCTGTGGCCACTCAAGCAAGAGACTGTGGTCCTGCTTTGGTTTTCATGCACTAACCACAAAGAGGTGAGGTCATGGAGTCTGGCTCTCCCAATGACCTTGTATGGCATTGGTTTTTGGGCTTTTCAGCCAAAGGTTGGATTTGAGAGGGACGACTCACTTCCTCAAGGCATAATAAATCGTAATCCCACTGTATAGAATATATTGCTTAAGGTAAAACATAGAACATTGATTGAGGCCTAGCTTGTATAGTTGATCTAGTTATACCTAGCAGCTATTTGTGCGATCCTTATATTTTGTGATAAGTTCTTATAAAACTTATCTTTTCAATCATGTTCCATAAATAAATAACTAGTTATATGACTCTTGGATATCTGGTAAGATTGTTAATAAAACAAGTTCTACTCAGGATTCTGCTCCTATGATCTGCTGATATCAATTATCTGCTTGACCTACTTTTTCTGAAGTTTTATAGTTTCGGCAGGGAGTTATGTTTCTAGCTGGGACTGTGTGTCTCACCCCATTGGTTTACAACCTTTTTAGGTGGTCGCGTTAAACGTGGTGGTGGTTGTGAGGTTGCGGCCGAGCAGCAAGAAAAGTAGTAGAAGGCAAGAGATGGATATTCTACTATTTTGGTTGTTTTGTAGTAGAGTCCTAGAGTCATCCCTGTACTCTCAGGACCTCAGAGGTGTTTTGATGATGTTTTATGACACAATTTTACTATGTGCTAAAACGCAAGTGAACGCGTCGAGTAGTACAGGCCTTTGTGAGGCTCGAGTCGAACACAGGGATACTCGGAATTGTTGGAGACTCCTACTAACTATTTGCGATCAGCTAAGCTGAATAACAAATTGAGGGTTGTTGTTAAAATTAAAAGAAAATAAAAACAAAATAAAACAAACGATCGATCAAATGTTAATTTAATCAATTCAAGAGGGTATCTTTAGGATTGCGGTTACACCGTGGGTTTTCATTGTATTTGATTTTATATAATGTCTCAATCTTATCTCTCTATCCGGGTAGTGGCCTGAAAACAGAATTACCCACTGTCGTGGTGCAATTCACTACCTAGGTTTAGGTCGGTTATACCGTCGTAGTAACCTATACCCTAAACTAGGTGCATTATGAACAATCTCTCAGTATCCACCATTAATTTTACACCACCTTGGTCAAGGGATTTATCGATTAATGTAGATTTCGTCTCTTTTCAGCCGTTAATCCTTCTTTCAAAGTGATTAAGGGCATTAGGTTATTATTATGGTGATCAAGCATAACAATATATTGAGAAAACGAAACTATACCACGGATTTAAGAGATAAAATATGATTTACTATTATAAAACTGTCATACAATGAATTCCCGGGCTACTCCCGGTCCTAAAGACGAAGGGGATTAGCCCCGCATGTTCATCTCAAACAAGTACAAGGTAGAGATAGGGGAAATCATGTGAAAAACGTGAATTGAGAGGTGAAACCCCTGAACGGAGAAGAACCGGTTGATCCTTTGCATAGAACACGTCCTCTCACGCCTTTCGGTGGTGAAATCTGTCTTCTGCGGCGTCCAAATCAACTGGTATGAACTTCTGGCCTCCGTTCTCCTCTCTACTGCTCCTCGGTACTCGTGCAATGGCTAAATGAGATGATCCTCTCATCTGGGCAGCCGTCATTAGGTTTAATTCCCTCATTAGGTTGCTAATTAACCTCAGCCGTCCGATTGGGATCAATCTGAATTAGATGCATATCTGACGGTGTCGATACCATCGACGCGGGTCGATGGTATCGACCCAGTGTGGTAGCGACAACCCTTCTTTCTTTTCGTCCGAGTGTCTGATGTAGTCTCGATACCATCGACTCGGGTCGATGGTATCGACTACCCTGTAGCGACGGTTTTGTCATTTTGTGTCGTTGTAGCCTCCATGCATCGATGGTATCGACTTGTGGTCGATAGTATCGACTGCTTCTTCGCCAGCAACCTGAAGGTGACTCGATACCATCAACATCCCTGTCAATAGTATCGACGCTTTGCTGCTCCTTTCGGATGACAACCTGTGACCATGTCGATGGTATCGACTTCCGTCGATGGTATCGACGGAAGCAAATACTTGTTTGTCCTGAAATTTAAACACAAGATCACATAAATTCACGCAAATAATAACATTTCGACAATTAATGCTCAAAACAATGAAATAAGAGGGATTTGACATAAGATAGTGGCAAAGACCAAAAATGGATGAATTATGCAACATTAACCATAAAAATGACTAATAAAAGCATAAAACACATATCAAACAGGTCTATAAATGCGACTCAAAATCATCGCATCAAACTCCCCTAAGCTTGAACGTTGCTCGCCCTCGAGCAACTAATCCTTAGAATAGAATTGCCAATGTCAACTAAAAAACAACAAACCACAACCAACATCCCATATGACTCCCACCAGACGTTCACATACCGGCCCTCTCTAACCACAGAACAGTAATTACCCTGAAGGTGATAGTAATCATCAATAAAAGAAATTGACCTCAAAACTGATGAACACTATCACATAAGGCAGTTAACATAATAAAACTCACCGATTCAGACTTGGTGCATCTTGTGATTGCCTATACTACGTTGCTCGCCCTAACTACCATCTACATGGAAGCATTTCTCCTGATATTCATTAGTGAGGAGAAATTCACGGTGGCCTACCAATCCGAGCAACGGGTGGATGAAAATAGGTAGCTCATGGAAGAAAGTGGAAGTATTGTACTGTTTCAACATGCATAATACAAAAATGTCCTACATGATGCAAATGCACATGAGAAATGCCCTAATGCCTAAAATTGGGTGGAATGATGCATGCACTAACCATCCGTCTCAAATTGAGATGGATATCTAATCAAGTTACATCATGTACTCAATTATCCTGAAATGCAGGTGATATTACGTTCCTTTCTCCTTCTTATTCTACTTTCTTCTAAATAACTCTTTTTTTTCATTATGCAGATTTTTCTTTTCTTTCCTTTTTTTTCAGCCCTTATATCCATAATTGATAAAGAATATTTTATTGGGCTTATTTTCTTCATACTCAGAAGTTCACACTATTTAGAAGGTATGGAACAATTTAATTCACCATTGGAGAAAAATTGAGATACATGATATACTTTATGCATGAAAATTATGAATGCAACTACATGGCATGCACCTAAGGGTAATGTGCATGTATCACTATTCTAATTTTTTTTTATGCAGAACACATAGGCCAAAGCAATGCATGTCCTATCTAGATGCTATGCAATCAAAAAGAGTTAAAACTGTACTCTACTTCCAATTCTTGGGTGGATTATGGAAACAATGAGGTGGAACGATCACAAGACTAGATGACTGAACCTTAGAAAGATATTATGTGTCCCTCCTTACTGACCTGTGTAGTAGCTTAGAGGTTTCTCTCTCTTACATCCAATTAGCGTCTCATTACCATTTGGTCAGATTAGGCTCAAACAACCATTACCGTCCACTTTCATGAATCATTAGGAGTCTAGTTGTGAAATTTTGTTTTAAAGTTGAAAAAACCAATCATTTTCATAGGATATGTGCCCAAGGTTAAACAAGACAAGCATTTCAAACACACAAAAATTTTAATTTTCCCTTGATTTTCCCTTGCACAATTAATGAGATGACACAACTTTATGACATCCACGATTACACTAGATAGCATGTGGATCCTACAAAAACTAAAATTGCAAGAAACAAATAACAAGAACAAAAGCAATAATGCTAAAAACTAAAAACAATAAAGATAAAGTTGTTCCAACTACCCCCCTAAGCTTGAATTCGACTATGGCCTCATAGTCAAAAACAAACTTAAAGATTGGAACAGTGATACCGGATCACTCATGTGGTGGTGGAGGTGGGTACTACGGAGCCGTAGGGTCCCAAGAAAGATACTCCCCCTGGAAGCTTGGATCAAACTGGGCCCTAGGTGGAGGTTGTGGATAACCTCCAAAGTAACTCTGGCTCCAATAATGGTCGTAGAATGGCTCCTGCTACATATCTATTTGTTGCAACCGATTATGTATCTATTGTTGGTTGTCGAGGAGAAGGCGTTCATTCTTGAACATCGCCCTTTGGTTGTCAAGTACCCGGTTCATCATGTCTTGAATACCGGCATACATCGCCATATGCTGTTGCTGTGTCTGGTGGATGTCTTGCAGCATAGTGTACATGCCTTGCATGGAATAGGCATCCTTGCTTGGCTGCGAGGGCTGTGGTGGAGGCGGCGTAGGCTGTGATGAGGATGATGCACCTGGATGCATCCGAGGACGCTTCCGGGGTGCCACTCGTGATCAAAGAGGTGTAAAGGCCTCTTCTTCCTCCTCAGCCTCGTCGTCCTGTCCGTCGTCGCCGCCGTGATTGCCGCCTTCTTCTTCGTCAGATTCGATGGCTATGATTGGCCATCGGAAGTGTTGTACCCCCTCGATGTTTAAGACTTCATCAGGCAACGAGCACTCCTGGTAGGCGTGTTTGACGTGGCAATGGGCATATGCCAAACCATCCCGCAGAAGAATAAGGTTAGAACGGTGCAGATGTTGCACGTTCACCTTGCTCTTTGTAGAAAGCAGGGTCATAGTCGAGAAGTTGAACCCGAGGTAGTGTGCCAACTTGGTGATGAACCCCCCCCCCCCCGAAATGAATCGGGGCCTTCCTCGTACTCCTCTTCACCGCTAGAACCCGCTGCAGGAAGAAAGCACCCCAGTTGCATTCATTGCGCTTCAGGAGATGATATAAGAAGAAAAGATCCGTCTCGTAGAATTTGCTCAGCGCCAGATCGCCACGAGCAAAAAGTGTAGAACTCAACATCCGATGTAGTACCCGGACAAATGGGTGCTCGAAATCCGCTACCGCAGCATTGTCGTAGCTCACGGACTTGTCCACCGACACCGTCACCAGCTCGGCGAAGATTTTGTCGTAATCTGTGCGATTGTCTGGTCGCCGGTGGTCGTACTGAGAATGATGTCAGTTGAATATTGCATTGAACTGCCAGAGAGTGATGTTGTAGTCGATGTTGAACAGCCGGAAAGACACCCGGCCTTTGATCCACTCATGATCGATGGCGACGACGTCATTTGGCACGACGTAGACGTCAAGTGACGCCATGAACTCCGCCACCAACTCTTTGTAAGTTGGCCACTCGCCGAAAAACAGCTAGCCATCCACATGGTACTGCAACTCATCAGGCCTCCGGCTTGTGCGTTTCGCCTGGCCCTGAAGAACGTAGGCCAAGTTGGCCTCAAATCTGAGATTCAGGTTCATCTCCCGGTCCACATACCGAGTAGGCTCAATCTTCCTCTTCAAGATCTCTTCATAGATCTTCTTCACCTCCGGAGATGGGTGGATCATGTGCGGGTGTGATACCGATGCGGGAGGAGGTGGCACGAACTCCGTGATATCCATCGGATTCACGCGAGAGGATGACGCTCCAACGACATGCACCATGGTTGCGAGAGAAAAGGGATTAGAGAATGAGCTCGGTGCAGATTGGAGAATCAGATCTCCGCTCGGTGATGATCTTCGCTCGGTGCTGCTCTTCGTCGGCTTGGATGGCTCGGGGGGTCGCTCGGCACAAGGAAGGGAGATCACTCTTAAGGTGTGACGTCAACTGACGTAATGAATCTCCTTATATACACTTGGCCGGCGCTGCTGTTGACGCGTCGATACCATCGACGCGAGTCGATGGTATCGAAACGTTTCGATGCTATCCGCCCCCATCGCGAGTATCGACGGTCGTCGATGGCTGGATCTTGAATCCTGGATCGCTGACGTGTCGATACCATCGACATGGGTTGATGGTATCGACACTGTACCCGGATCGATGATGTGGAAGCTGCGACCGCCGTTGATTTGTTTGCACGGATCAGTGACGTGGAAGGTCGATACCATCGACATGGGTCGATGGTATCGACTTGTCTTTTTTGCAACACCTCCACTTTGCATCTCAACCTGTAGCCGTGTCGATACCATTGACATGGCCATCGATGGTATCGACTTTCCTGAGTCGATTTTGTCTGTAAATCTTCAGAGATCTCGATGGTACCGACTGGTGTCTCGATACCATCGACTTCACTTTCGCGACCACCTGTCGGTAGGTCGATACCATCGACGAGGCCGTCGATGGTATCGACCCAGATTGAAATCTGTAGCCGTCAACCTGTAACCCGATCGATACCATCGACCAGTGTGTCGATGGTATCGACTCTGCCTCAGCCTGCACATCAAACAAACCGATCACTATATCTTTTTTTTTACACTAAAAATCAAGTCAAAATAAATTAACCTACAAATGTACATGAACTATCCTAATGTACCGATGGTTGGGTTGCCTCCCAACAAGCACCCTTTGTTTAACGTCTTAGGCTAGACGGCTTTCAGGCACCTCATTCATCCGAAAGTGAAATGAGTTTGACCTCATTCACCTTCCTCTTGTAATTTTCACCAAAATAGAGCTTCAATCTTTGTCCGTTCACTAAAAACGTGGTATCACCATCACGCACTAAGATGACGCCGTGTGGTTTGACCTCTTCTACCACGAACGGCCCACTCCACCGGGATTTGAGCTTCCCGGGATGCAACTTGAGTCGTGAATTGAACAGCAAAACACTATCTCCTTTCTTGAACGTGCACAACTGGATGTGGCGATCGTGGATCAGCTTTGTGCGCTCCTTGTATATCCATGCGTTCTCATATGCCGTCATCCGCAGCTCATCCAGCTCATTCAATTCAAGCATTCTCTTTCTCCCCGCTCCATCATAACTCAAATTTAGCCTTCTAAGCGTCCAATGGGCCTTGTGCTCCAACTCTACCGGTAGGTGACAAGCCCGGCCATACGCCAACCTAAAAGGCATGGTGCCTATATGTCACGCCCCGATCTCACATTAATCACAAACCATGAGATTAGGACGCGACAGGATGGGATTTACACATAAGCCAACCACTCTTCACATTTTAAAACATTTTAAAGAGATTAATAGGAAAATCTGATTTATGCTGAAAAATGAAACTAAACAAACTACAGAAGCATCTTTTATTAACTGACTAGCATGATAAACAGAGTCTACAGCATATCACATTGTCCGACATAAAATAAAGCATAACAAATAATTTACATCTTTATACACATTCCCTCTCTCACTCACTCCTTGTCCCAAAGATCGAGGGGAAAGGACTAAGAGACCTCTAACTACTAACTACATATTCCTTCTACAGACTAGGTGTTAGGATGAAACGATCCTTCAGATTTCCTGCTGCTGATGTTAACCTGAAAATGTTTTGAGTAGAGGTATGAGCCTACTCGCTCAGTGAATAGCATTTCACTTAGCTATCGCTAAACAACTCATCAGGTTTATAAATTGAAATTAAACATAAATGCAGAATTAAGCAAGGCAGTTCTAATAACATAGCAGATATACAGATAATATTCACATTTCTAAGCATCAACAGATAATTCAGGTAATAAACAGTTATATAAATTTATTGTGATCCTACATGATTACTTATTCATATTATTATGCCCTAATCATATGCAGTGTACTCTGCATATAAAGATCTGTAACAAGTCCATGCTACGACCCCACCGTACAAGACTTAGCGACACACCCGGGAAATGCTAAGTCTGACGCCAGCCCTGCTCTGCTACAGGACCCCTGGCTCTCTGGCCAGAAACATAGGCTCTACGGCCTCAATGCACAACCACGTGTGCTCCAGACTCCTCCTTTAACCTGAGTACACCGACGGAGGGTCTTACAGGGTTACCTTCGTGACACAAGCACGAATGGTGTTAGATAACCAAGTTTTCTTTTTCCCAGTGACATCGTGACACACGCACAATTGTTGTTAGACACTGCCTCTCTTTCCTCGTTTGTCCGTGACACAAGCAAGGATTATGTTGCAACACGAGTTTCACCCCTAAGAAACAGACCTTCTTTTAGGGGTTCTACGGTGTTAGGGCACCTAGGTCTATTAACCAATTAACAATTAAACATATAAACAGGAATATCACATTTCATGCATATTGCACAATCTAAATAACACATGAAGCAAATATAAATCCATTATCATCATTAAACATGTTTCAGTATCATTTATCCACATTCAATGCTAAACATCTATTTTTAAATCAGCACATACATTGCAACTATAATACAGGAAATTTCATCATTTTCATTAAGCATATTAAGTATTTCAAGTTCCAATGAAACTAGCATACTCTATTGTATGTACTACACTGTTTAGAAGTTATACTAACTGATACAGAAGCAATTAAACATTTAAATTGAGTTAAATAATGATTACTGAATGAACTACTACTCACTCTACTGGAACTCGGCTGACCAAACTGGGAACTCGGCCGATCGGCTGACAACTCGGCCGATCCACCCGCAACTCGGCCGATCCAAACCCTGATTGATTTCCTATAAAGGGAAACTCGGCCGAATCATGCCCAATTCGGCCGATCAAAACACTGTTCGTTAATCCTAATAAGGAAACTCGGCCGAATCACTATGTAACTCGGCCGATCGATAACTGATCTAACTTGTAAATCTAATTGAGCTTCAATTTATTACTAAATCGAACTAATGGCTGCGGATTTGGATCCTAACCTCATAGTCAAGCTCAGAGCTGACCCTAGCTCACCGTTTCATGCGCCCAGTCTGTTCTTGATTTAGAACCTGCTGCACACAGCAGCCGTTTTCCATGAACAGGTTGAAAACGAACGACTTGGTTGGGTGTCGATCGTTGTTGGGGCTGCGAATCCGTGCGTAGGAACCAAGGCTGAGCTCAAGGGCGTTGATTGTTGTTGTTCTTCGTCCAGTCGAGCTCCTGGCTGCAGCTCTTGCTGCTCTGCGGCCATTGCTTCTAATAGGCGCCGCCCTAGCAGGTAGGTGGGGCTGCGTTTTGGGCGAGAAGAGGAAGAAGGAAGGGTGGAGAAGGGAGAACAGAGGTAGGGTGTCACTGATCGGAGCTAGACAGCCAAGGAATCACCCGCCTTTTCCCCGTTCCTGCTCAATCGGGCCGCACTACTATTGTGCTGGTCGGCCGGCTCAATGCAACAG